>ONZH01001107.1:0-323406 GCA_900303285.1 Rhinella marina | reverse complement strand
GGCTGGAATTGGAGGCTTAACAATTAATTTAAATTGAAGAAAAAGCATGAATGCACAAAAGGCATAAGTGGGCAGCCCTGAAATGCAACCTAAAGTGGAAAAAGAAAGCAAAGTTTTCCACCACCACCTCAGTCCGGGACCAAATTCTAGGCTGTGAACTGAGCATATTTGGTGCGGAAGCTGTAGGCCTGCTTGATCGAGAAGAACTGGCTGGACTGTATGTTCAGTAATTTCTTCTGGCAATTTGTACCAGTGAGGGATCAAGCCCTCCAGGCTAGATGAGCACTATGGCTATAGCCGAAACTCACATCCCACTTCCCTGAACACTCAGGATATGAGGGTAATAGAGGAAAATTTGATTGAACAATTCCTGTAAGACAGGCCATCTATTCTAATGGATTCAGGAGCAGAAATATTGAGCTTAGTATTGGAGACTGACCCCATTGCCTCTAAATGGGATACCCCATCTACATATGATGGGATAAGATACAGTTGCTGAGACTTTAACTGAGACCTACTGAACCGCTTCTCCTGAACCCTCAGAATACCTTGAACAGGGAAGAGTACTTCCCGACCAGTGCTATTGGAACAGCCAGAAACAACAACTTGTTCAGTATACTCCGGACAAAGTCATCCAACAGGATTTCTCAAGATTCCGACTTGATTACCACAAGATGACCCAGGCTTGATAAACCTTGGTTCTTCCTGAAACAAAGCTGTTTAGCAATGTAGAATAATGGCCAGAGCTTCTATCGAAGAGGTCAGGGAATTTTACATTTGTGGACCGAGAGGCTTCAGGGCTGCTCTGATAGCAATCTTGACCAGCAAAGGAGTGGTGGATGTACAGGAGATGCTGGGGGAGCCCTATTAAAATATTGCTGTGGGCGAGAGGCTACCTGGCCTGCTCCAGTTATTCCCAGTTACTCCACTGGCCCTTGGTGATGGGACCTTAAGCATCACATACACCTCTATTTCTGCATCTGCTCCAGTGAGAGCCAAGCAACCAGTTCCTAGAGTCTACCTGGAATCTAAGGGTCAGTGAATTGAAGATAAGAAAAATCTGGTGAGAGCCGGCACTGAGAACCTGAGATGGGTAGCAGTAATGTAATATAAGAGAATATGGAATCTAGGCCATAAAAACGACCTGCTGATGCATATTGATCAGAACAGCAAATCAATCAAACTTCTTCCAAGAAGGTAAATGATTAGACATGTCAGGTCTAACCTCCATCATACTGTTGGTCTTGGTGGTGCAAACCCTCTTGAAAACACCCAGAATTCCCTGGGATAGAGGTAAAGATCTTACTATTAAGACATGAAAGAACCATCATAAAAGGCTCATGAAAGGTCGAATTATTGCCTTGGGGGCAATTTCCACTACAGATAGTAACCTGGATACAAGATTCTATCCAGGAGACTGACGAAATACTAAAACTATGATGTCTCTCTGTTCTATTCTAGTGCTTGGAGAGCCTGAAACATAGAAATACTCTTCTATCAATCCCTCAGAGCTCCACTAGGGGGTCTTGGAATGAAAAAAATGACAATATTAAAACTAGCCTAAGAGGAAAAAAATTTTTTTACCGAATGTCACGTAATTGTAGATTAAAGCGGAACACATTAATAAATGGAACAGAGACACCGGAAGACACAGGTGATGACCACCTCTGTACCTAATTACGGAAGAATGTTGTCCCATCATTCCATATTGCAAACAAACTGCGCATTACCATATAGGGCAGGACTTAAACACTAGACTCCACTGATCGGCGGCAGAATGCACACTAGAATGTGGATTGAAAGGCAGCAGCGTTTACACTAGACCGTGAGCTGACCGGCGGCAGCGCTTACACTAGTCAATGACCGGCGGCAGCAAATGCAGTAGTAGACCTCTAAGCACACGCGCTAAGCCGCAGAGTGGCCGGAGGCAGCACACGCGCTAAGCCGCAGAGTGGCCGGAGGCAGCACACGCGCTAAGCCGCAGAGTGGCCGGAGGCAGCACACGCGCTAAGCCGCAGAGTGGCCGGAGGCAGCACACGCGCTAAGCCGCAGAGTGGCCGGAGGCAGCACACGCGCTAAGCCGCAGAGTGGCCGGAGGCAGCACACGCGCTAAGCCGCAGAGTGGCCGGAGGCAGCACACGCGCTAAGCCCGTGCACGTTAGGCTGCGGACTGGCCAGCGGCCCACTCCTGCCAACATACCAAAAGAAAGATGAGGGAAATGAAAAGGAGCTGTAGAAAGCGAGGACTTATTGAATGTGAGCAAAAGCTTCTGACCGCTGAGAAGTAAATCCTTCCACAACCTCTGCACCACACAATTGGTGCAGACATTACCTATATTGTCCACAGTTGGTGCAGACATCTTTAAGATTCATGGATTACTCTGCAGAGTTCTCTATTTGTAACATATCATTCCGCTCACACATACAGTCACAAAAGAGCCGCTCCAGGACACAAGATCCTTAAAGGGGTTGTCCGGGTTCAGAGAAGAACCCGGACATACCTGCAATTTCACCCAGGCAGCCTGCCTGAAGAGGACATCGGAGCATCTCATGCTCCGATGCCCCCCCCTTGCCCTGCGCTAGATCGCGCAGGGCAAGGTCTCTTGTTTTGTAAATACTCGCTGCCGGGCGGGTACTTCCGCCCGCAGTGAGTTCGGTGACTCACCGCCTTAATGGGCGGCTTTAGCGCTGCCCTAGCCGTTTTACTGGCTAGGGCAGCGCTGAAGCCTGTCCATCAGCGCCGATGACGTCACCGACTCACTGCCGGGCGGAAGCCTCTGCCCGGCAGGGACCGGTACGTCACCGGAACCCGGCGAAATTCCTTTGCCCTGCGCTAATTAGCGCAGGGCAAAGGAGGGCATCGGAGCATAGGATGCTCCGATGCCTCTTCAGGCGGGCTGCCTGGGTGAAATTGCAGGTATGTCCGGGTTCTTCTCTGAACCCGGACAACCCCTTTAAGCTGCTGTGATTAAATCTCATACCATACAGATCACAGATGTAGCAGAGCTAAAAAATGACACTGATAGCACAGAAAAAAAAACATAATTGAAAGACAAAGGGAGGTTAGATAGCCTCTTGTGCCATAATAAAATGTTTAATATCAAGTTTAGCTCAGCTGCATTGTATACTGGTGTGGAGACACTGCTGCAGGTATGACGGTAACAACAGTGCTTACACTTCTAACAGGGAACTCACCCTGAATACATTAGTATTTTGCAGGAACCTCCGCTGCATAAGAGAACTTACCAGGACACTCCAGGATAGATCTCGGCTCAATCATCCCATGGAACACCCGATGGGGAAATTTAAATCTGGAAACCACTTCTAGAATGGTATAAATGCAGTTAATTCCTGGAGACCACCTCCAGCTCTATAACCTGAATATAACTCTGGATACACACTTCCAGATCAGACATGTTAGCAGTTAGTTCAGGAGACACCTCCAGCTCTATAACCTGCATATAACACACTTCCAGATCAGACATGTTAGCGGTTAGTTCAGGAGACACCGCCAGCTCTATAACCTGCATATAACTCTGGATACACACTTCCAGATCAGACATGTCAGCAGTTAGTTCAGGAGACACCGCCAGCTCTATAACCTGCATATAACTCTGGATACACACTTCCAGATTAGACATGTCAGCAGTTGGTCCAGGAGCCACCACACTGGACATTCTTATGGCACTTCATGGTATAGTCTGGAGACACTTCCAGTTATATAATATCAGGCTTGACAACCATACTGGCCTTCACAGCAGCAGGAGCCTCTGTATGTGTGAGCTTCCTTGTCCTAGACAGAAGAAAAAAACACATCTATCCTGTGGGTGTGCACTCCTTTATAGGGGGGTTAATTAGTCTGATTTACTAATCATTTTCTTCTGTCCTAGACGGGAGGAGGGAAACATTAACCCATTGTGTTGTGCTGCCTGAAGGACGATAAGGAAAGATAGATATTGAGAGATAGATATAGATATATATAATTTCAATTTCTCTTATGAAATGGCACAAAAATGATCTGAATATAGAAATTTGTAAAATCCAAATTACATCAAGCAATGAAATAATCTACAAGTCAGGCTATAATATACAGAGCGGAACCAGACAAAGACTTTCTGCATCTATATTGTAAATGGAATAATGAAAATCTATCTCTCAGATCAAAAAGAGGGACGTTAACGGTCCATTCACACTTCTGACAAAAACAGTTTGTTCTTGTTTTTTTTTTTTGTGGAAATGCCCATTAACCATAGAAAGAAGTTCAGACCTTATCCTCTTCATTATGGACATGTCCTCCCTCCCTGCAGGGAAGTTCTCTTATCTATTTTTTACAGTATTTCTATTGAATTACTTTTATTACATTTATCTTATCTTGCACAGCCTGCAGCTGATATGCACTTTAGTGTGTGACCAGGGCTGTATGTGTGTGTGTTTACAGTTCAGGCATTGCGGATGAATACTCCCCCATTAAGTCACTTTTACACTTGCCAATTACTGCCATGATTCACTGGTTTCTGCACAACTGAAATAATTAAAAAAAAAAGTGGTCCGTGTTGACAAATGATAAGGTCAATGATAAAACTCTGTTTTGATGCCATAAAAATAATTGTTGGCACAATTAATAAATGTAATTGCCGCTACCTAATACACAATAGTCAAAACAGACTTTACTGAGACAGACAGGCTTCAAATGTCCAAAGCTCAGGTCCTTTCTGGCATTTATTGGAAACATATAAACAGGCAAGAGGTATGCAAGATACAAAATCCTGCTTTACACTGACCAAAGCCTCATTTACACGTCAGTGTGATTGTGAGCCAAAACCAGGAGTGGAGCCTCCACAGACATAAGGTATAAGGGAAAGCTCTTCTCCTGTTCTGTGTTTAGAGCTGCACCTGGTTTTGGCTCATAATCACTGATGGAAATCCTAACACGGACGTGTGAATGAGGCATAAGCAGTACACATTCCCTCTCTGTCTTACAAACAATAGTGGCAACCTGTACCTGTGAGCAGCTTCCATGCTGTGTCCAACAAGAGAGCACCCATTGTAGCCAGGGTTTTCGAACCAGCCTCAACACAGCCTCAGACAGCCTCATCTTCTAAGGGGGCCTTTGCAAAGAAACCTAGGAACTGGAGATGGTGTGGAGATTTCATTTTACCTAGAACATTGGGTGCTCTGTTTCTTTGGCGCCACCCATCTTGTGGGCTTCTCTCTAGACCAGTGACCAGAAGTGCCAGATTTGAAATATGGCCCTTTTTGTGACTCCAATATAGGAGACATGTTAGGTTGATAAAATGCAGTTTATGGAATTAGTTTTGCACTTTTTAAGCTTCACGGGATAATTCATTCAAAGTGCAGTGATCTGAACTTCCCCTTCATGGCAAAAACACTCCAACTGATATAGAGGAAGAGGAAGGAGCATTGGTTGTTCCCACATCTCCTGCTCTTACACGGTCTTCCTTTCCTCTATATATTTGGCTTCCAGGAAGCTTCAGTCACCGGCCTAGAACAGGCTGTTCACATGAAACCTCCTATTCTGTACAGAACATAGACTGGCATGCTCTTACTTGTGGTACTTCTAGTGCAGACTATCTCTTGTGCCTTGTCCATACAAAGCCGCTGACTTTACTGTGCAGTGGTGTTGAGTGCTGAATAGTCTTTCTCGAGTCTCCTTTCCTCTTTGGCTCCTTTCCACTGGCCAGCCTGCTTCCTGTAATGTCATTAGATTACAAAAATACAGATCTTGCAGATCTTGACTACTGTTGACCAGAGACTGCACTCAGGGTGTGTCCACTTCGGACAGAAATTGACCAGAAAAAAAAATTGTGTTGCTAATTTGCAGCAAATTTCATGTTCTGTGCTGTGAAATCCATGATGGACATTAACTTTGTTGCAGACATGTATCTGCTCAGCTTGAGTCCTGTTTGGACGTATCCTAAGGGTTCATGAACATGGCCATATTATGGGTCTGTGCGGTACTGTTCCATAATACAGGCCCATAGACAATTTGTAAGGTGAAAACAAAGAGTTTGCGCACACACCGTCTCTGTATATATCTTCTATCTGCTATATATTGTCTTCTAGGTTGCAGAAACAGATATCCATGTTGGTACGAATGTGTACATCTAAGAATGAATCCAGGCGGAAACAGAGCACAGACACTGGATCCGGAGAAAATGGCTGGAAATGGGGTGCTGCCACAGCGGGAGCATTGTTCGGAATGGGCTCCTTCCTGATTTTTGATTCTCAGAAGCGAAAAGTAAGGACTTACTGGCATGATTTATAAAATTATGACCATATGTACTCACTTCTGTACAGGGGTGGGCAAGAAATTCTTCCATCGCAGGAAAGCAAATGCCTGGAGCACAGCTAACACGTGTACGCCAGATATTTATAGATACTGACCCTGCTCGCCAAGTAGGTCGTTCTGATTCTTGTTTTATGTACACCTCTTTGTGGACATGTCTGTGTTTACTTATTTATTTTATGCACTTATATAGCACTACTATATTCCTCAGCGCTTTACAGACATTAGAATCACGCTGTCCCCAATAGGGCTCACAACCTAAGGTCTCTATCAGTATGTTTTTGGATTTGGGAGGAAACCAGAGTACCCGGAGGAAACCCACACAAACACAGGGAGAACCTACAAACTCCACGCAAGGCACTAGTGCTAACCACTAAGCCACTGTGCCCATATGTATGTAATATCTTTAGTATAACTTGTACAACGCCTAACTTGACTGTTAAAACAATTTTCTCTTTCTTTAAGGTTGCTCAAGCAGAGTCTAAAGAAGAACCTGTCCCTTCGGATTCTCTCCCTCAGTATACAAGAGAGGACATCAAGAAGCACAAAAATCCTACTGACAGGATATGGGTTACATATGCAGGCGAAGTATTTGATATCACAGATTTTGTGGATCTGCATCCTGGAGGAAAAAGGATCTTGCTGGCTGCTGGGGGAGCGTTAGAACCTTTCTGGGCCCTTTATGGTGTTCACAAGAGTGAGCATGTGATGGAAATTTTGCAAGAGTACAAGGTGGGAGTGCTCAGCCCTGAAGACAAGGAGGAGCCATGTGATGTATCTGATCCTTACTCCGGTGATCCTTCTCGACATCCTATTCTAAAGGTCAATAGCCAGAAGCCTTTTAATGCTGAGCCTCCTCCTGAATTGCTTACAGACAGCTTCATCACTCCAAATGAGCTGTTCTTCAAGAGGAACCATTTGCCAGTGCCAAATATTAACCCTGATGAGTTCCAGCTTGTTGTAGAGAGACCCCCTGGAGCAAAGCAGGGTAAACCATTAAAACTGTCCCTGAAAGACCTCAAGACAAAGTTTTCACGACATGAAGTTACTGCCACTTTGCAATGTGCAGGAAATAGGCGCTCTGAGATGAATGCTATAAAGCAAGTTAAGGGACTAGACTGGGGTACAGCAGCCATTAGTACAGCTCGTTGGGCAGGAGTACGACTGAGGGATGTTTTACTAGATGCTGGCTATACAGAGGACACACCCAATTTGCAACATGTCCAGTTTGAAGGCTTGGATCAAGACATAACTGGAACAAAGTATGGAGCATCAATCTCTTTTAAGCGTGCAATGAACAAGGACCATGAAGTCCTACTTGCATATGAAATGAATGGTGAGGAATTGCCTAAAGACCATGGCTTTCCTCTGCGGGTTATTGTGCCGGGTGTGGTAGGTGCCCGGAATGTGAAGTGGTTGGGACGAATCATTGTAAGTGCGGAGGAAAGTCCTAGTCACTGGCAACAAAATGATTACAAGGGCTTCAATCCCAATGTAGATTGGGACACTGTAGACTTTTCTTCTGCTCCAGCCATACAAGACCTACCTGTACAATCTGCCATTACAGAACCACGGCCTGGGGAAAAGATCAACCCAGATCATGATGGAAACGTGACCATCAAAGGATATGCATGGAGTGGAGGCGGGAGAGAGATTGTTCGAGTGGATGTGTCTCTGGATGGGGGAAAAACCTGGAAAGTGGCTGAACTTACCGGAGAGGAGAAAGAGGGCCTGGCCTGGGCATGGAAAATCTGGAGACTGGAGGCAGCTATTCCTGTAGAATGCAACGAAATGACAATCATCTGTAAAGCCGTAGATAACAATTACAATGTGCAGCCTGATTCAGTGGCTCCAATATGGAACTTGCGTGGGGTACTGAATAATGCATGGCACCGTATAAGCGTCACAGTAGACCGAGATGAACACTGATGTGAAAAGAGGCCCTTCTCTTATGGATGGAGAAAGGGGATGTTACAATAAGTGGTATATAAAGGTGTGAGATACAGTATATTGTAGTTCTTCATGATGCTTCCTAGTCACTGGTCATTTTACTGATTCCGATCCCCTTTTTATGCTTCTACAAACTTGAGCTAATCTTTCATATGAGTGTGACTCTGCCAGACGTAATTGTAGGATCCTCTCTCTTGTAGAGTTGGTGCTGTGTGGTTCCTATAAAGAAGTCTTGTCTGCACCTAAAGGGCATATAATAAATGTATGTGCATGTGTTTTGTATCATATACATTAACTACATTGGGGTAGTTATAAAGGGCCTCTTTCCACAGGGAAGTAAAATAATTCAGGGAAAGTCTCATGTTTGAATGAGAACGTTACAGATAGAAAAATTGATTTAGCTCTGTCCATGGTCGTTTTCCAAGATCCTCCTAATTCTATGGCTGCGGTACAGTCATCCGTAATGCCACATGCATGCTTGGCTCTGCCAGGCCCTTCTTACTGGGAGGCCTTCCAATACATCTTAGTCAGTCACCTGGTCCCACTGAAATTGGCAAAGAGGTTGGTTTATTTAAAACAAACGGCCTCACTGATTTATCCTTACCCTCTTCCCAACACTTACGAGGTCCACTGGTCAATGATTGGATGAGATGGACATTTCTTTAGTGTCAAGACAAAGCCCATGAAGCAGGGATCTAGTAAGCTTGTAAACAAAGCGACATAAGACTGGTGATTTTAGTTTGTTTTTTTTTTTTTTTTAAAATCTCGTTTTACCCCACTGGACAACACTTTTAACCCCTTGATGATGTGTGCAGTACATGTACAGCAGAGGTCATCTCCGAGTGGCTGCCAATGTTGCGGGGTTTCTGCTGTTTCACACAGCAGACATCTGGGGCTAATTTCTGCAATCAGCGAGAAAGCCAATCACAGACATTTAAACCCTCAGATTCCTTGGTAAATTGTGGCCACAGTATCTGATACGTGTTACCTGGGAGCTCTGTGCTCCTAGGGCCTTAATGGTTTCTCCATGCTGAAATAGGGGAAGCTGTTTGTTGGTGTGAACGTACACCTGCAAGAAGAAGTACTGCATTGAAATGTACTGAATTTCCCATACACTACTGTATTAAATCACATTAGGGTATGGAAGAAGCAATCTAATGACTGCACGTTCAGTTCCCCCAGGGGAGCTTAAAAAAAGGTTAAAAAAAAAAAGTAAAATATACATAAGTTAAAAGCATTTCCTTTTCCCATAATAAAAATAAAAAATAATAATAATTAAAAATAAAGATCCTATGCACCACTATGTCTCAAAATGCCAGAACTATCTCTTAATAATATAAAAATGAGTGTCTGTCTGTTGTTCTCTATGCGCGACCAAACTCCTGGACCGATTTTCACCAAATTCGGCACACAGGTACATCAGGTGTCCGGGAAGGTTTTAGACCAGGTCTCCTCTCTCTAGGACATACCGTTCCTGAGATATTCCCAAAATATGATCTCCATTAGCCAACATTACAACTGGGAACTTTGGTTTTAAACTCCAACTGCCATTCTCTGCGAAGGCAAACACAGGGAGGGCAGGTTTCCATAACAACCAGGTAATTATCAGCAGCTGAGGATCTCATCCATTTCTATTTACTGACACTGTTAAAGGTATTCCGGTTACCATAAATATAACTTATGTTTTTTTCTATTACTACAGTTCAGTAGTAATAAAAGATGTTTTCCTCCACTGCTGCCTATTGCGTGGGCTCATAAATAAGCATGGTATTGACCTTTAATTCAGGCCACCCTAAAAGAAGTACTTAAAACCCCCGCCCCAGGTCTCACTAAGCCACACCCCCAACTCTGTCAGGCCACACCCCCTTTTACTCTGCAGCCAACAGAGATTGAAAAAATAAAGGTAAAAATCAACTTCTGTCAGCTGCAGGGATGGGTGGGAGGTTGACTTTCTTTCTGCAACAACACACACAAACATTAAATAAAATAGATTAAATACACCCATGCGAAGCGTCTTGCTAATCCACGCCCCCGACTCTGTCAGGTCACGCACCCTCCCACTCCGCAGCCAATGGGAATTGAAAAAATGAAGGTAAAAATAAACTTCTGTTTGCTGCAGGGGTGGGAGGGTGAATTTCTCTCTGCAACGACACACAAAAATTTTAGATGAAATAGACTAATTATAGACTACAACCGTTCGAAGCCTTTTGCTAAGCCACGCCCCGTCTGTCAGGCCATGCCCCCTCTCACTCCGCAGCCATTCTGCAACGATACACAGAAACATTAAATGAAATAGATTAAATGCACCTATGCGAAGCTCTTTGCTAAGCCACGCCCCGACTCTGTAAGGCCACGCCCCCTCTCATTCCGCAGCCAACAGGGATTGAAAAAATAAAGCTAAAAATCTACTTCTGTCAGCTGCAGGGATGGGTGGGAGGTTGACTTTCTTTCTGCAACGACACACAGAAACATTAAATGAAATAGATTAAATACACCCATGTGAAGCGTCTTGCTAATCCACGCCCCCGACTCTGTCAGGTTACGCCCCCTCCCACTCCGCAGCCAACGGGGATTGAAAAAATAAAGGTAAAATAAACTTCTGTTTGCTGCAGGGGTGGGAGGGTGAATTTCTCTCTGCAACGACACACAAAAATTTTAGATAAAATAGACTAATTATAGACTACAACTGTTCGAATCGTCTTGCTAAGTCACGCCCCCAACTCTGTCAGACCACGCCCCCTCCCACTCTGCAGCCATTCTGCAACGACACACAGAAACATTAAATGAAATAGATTAAATCACCTATGCAAAGCGCTTTGCTAAGCCACACCCCCAACTCTGTCAGGTCATGCCCCCTCCCACTCCGCAGCCAACAGTGATTGAAAGAATGAAGGGAAAAATAAACTTCTGTCAGCTGCAGGGGTGGGAGGGTGAATTTCTCTCTGCAATGACACACAAAATTTTAGATGAAATAAACTAATTTCAGACTACAACCGTTCGAAGCATCTTGATAATCCACACCCCCAACTCTGCCAGGCCACGCCCCCTCCCACTCCGCAGGCAACGGGGATTGAAAAAAATCAGCTGCAGGGGTGGGAGGGTGAATTTCTCTCTGCAACGACACACAAAAATCGTAGATGAAATTGACTAATTTTAGACTACGACCATTCAGTACTAATAAAAGATGTTTTTTTCCACTGCTACCCATTGCGGGTCCCCATAAATTACCATGTCATCAACCTGTAATTCATGCCACTCTTACCCCCGCCCCAGATCTCGGGAAACCACGCTCCGACTCTGTCAGGCCACGCCCCCTCCCACTCTGCAGCCAACGGGGATTGAAAAAATGAAGGTAAAAATCTACTTCTGTCAGCTGCAGGGATGGGTGGGAGGTTGGATTTCTTTCTGCAACAACACACACAAACATTAAATAAAATAGATTAAATACACCCATGCGAAGCGTCTTGCTAATCCACGCCCCCGACTCTGTCAGGTCACGCCCCCTCCCACTCCGCAGCCAATGGGAATTGAAAAAGTTAAGGTAAAAATAAACTTCTGTTTGCTGCAGGGGTGGGAGGGTGAATTTCTCTCTGCAACGACACACAAAAATTTTAGATGAAATAGACTAATTATAGACTACAACTGTTCGAAGCCTTTTGCTAAGCCATGCCCCATCTCTGTCAGGCCACGCCCCCTCTCACTCCGCAGCCATTCTGCAACGACACACAGAAACATTAAATGAAATAGATTAAATGCACCTATGCGAAGCGCTTTGCTAAGCCACGCCCCGACTCTGTAAGGCCACGCCCCCTCCCACTCCGCAGCCAACAGGGATTGAAAAAATAAAGGTAAAAATCAACTTCTGTCAGCTTCAGGGATGGGTGGGAGGTTTACTTTCTTTCTGCAACGACACACAGAAACATTAAATGAAATAGATTAAATATACCCGTGCAAAGCAATGGTTTCTTCCACTGTTACCCAGGGCGTGTCCTCATAAATTACCATGGCATCGACCTGTAATTCTGGCCACCATCAAAAGAAGGACTTAAAACCCCGCCCCAGGTCTTGCAACGTCACGCCCCCGACTCAGTCAGGCCATGACCCCTCCCACTCCGCAGCCAATGGAGATTGAACAATTGAAGGTACAAATCAACATCTGTCAGCTGCAGGGATGGGAGGGAGGGTGACTTTCTCTCTGCAACGACACACAGAAACATTAAATGAAATAGATTAAATATACCCACGGAAAGCAATGTTTTCTTTCACTGCTACCCATTGTGTTTCCTCAAATTACCATGGCATTAACCTATAATTCAGGCCACCCTGAAATGAAGGACTTAACCCCCCCCCCCATGTCCCATTAAACCACGTCCCCTCCCACTCCGCAGCCAATGGGGATTGGAAAAATGAAGGTAAAAATCAATTTCTGTCAGCTGCATTGACTTTCTCTCTGCGACACACAGAAACATTAAATAAATAGATGAAATATACCCAGGCGAAGCCGGGTCTTTCTGCTAGTTAAAATATAAACATATTTTATCCCATAAGGTGCACACCATATTGGGAAAAAATCAAAACTGCAAATTCTCAGTTTTTTCGTCGCCTCAGCTCAAAAATTGAATAAAAAGTGATCAAAAAGTCATACACACTCCATAGTATCAAAAAAAACTACAGAAGAGTCCTAACATAGCTCTGTAAATGGAAATCTGGCATAAAGTGAGTTAGAATATGGCACTGCAAAGAAAAAAAATTCCATGGGCTTCCGATCCGTGCCTCCGCACAGAAAAAGATAGGACCTCTTTTGCCATATCTTGCAGATTACGGACCCATTCAAGTCAATGTGTCAATGGCTATTTGCGGTCTGCAACAAGGGCACAGTAGCTATACAGGGTGGGCAATTTATATAGATACACTTAAATAAAATGGGATTGGTTGGTGATATTAACTTCCTGTTTGTGGCACATTAGTATATGGGATTGGGAAAACTTTTCAACATGGGTGGTGACCATGGCGGCCATTTTGAAGTCGGCCATTTTGGATCCAACTTTAGTTTTTTCAATGGGAAGAGGATCATGTGACATCAAACTTATTGAGAATTTCACAAGAAAATCAATGGTGTGCTTGGTTTTAACGCAACTTTATTCTTTCATGAGTTATTTACAAGTTTCTGACAAGTTATAAAATGTGTGCTGCCCATTGTGTTGGATTGTCAATGCTACCCTCTTCTCCCACTCTTCACACACTGATGGCAACACTGCAGAAGAAATGCTAGCACAGGCTTCCAGTATCCATAGTTTCATGGCCCACCCTGTACATTCGAAAGAGCCCTAAGAATAACACTACTGGCTATAGCTGTATAGCTGCTTTTGAATGTATGAAGCACTGGGGCTGCCTTGTGTGTACTGCTCATTATGTTACTTCCACAGATACATGAATGAGCTGGAATCCTCCACAGTCCCTTCCCCCACCCAAAGTGATTCTGGTAACCAAGGCAGTGGGAAAAGACTGCGGGACTGAAAGCTGAAGAAATGCAGGGAGGTTGGCATTCATTGAAAGTGGGTAGTTTCTGTCCCGTTTCTCTGGTACCACATATATAATGAGCACATACCTACTGTAGCCTCTGCTGTGTAACGCACAATGCTTAGCTGAGCAGCTTCCAGTAGAAGTCTACTTGTTTAACTGAACCAGTGAGAAAGGAGCCAAGTAGTAACTGGGAATCCTTCATATGTTAACCCAAAATGTGCTGTGATTATACTGATGTATTTACTAATGTTCATAACGGGTAGACACTGATCAGCACGGATGTTGTATCTCTAATATATACATATGGAATACTCCTAGATGCCTTATACATTGTGCTTTATTATGCTTAATAATGTACTATTTTAATAAAATCAGTTGCAAAATTTGAGTCCATGTTTTCCTATGTAATATATTATGAACATGTGCCTATAAAAATGACATGGGGCTGTTAGGTAAAGCTGGGCGGGTGATTTCCATACTACATTATTTATGTTACAAATTCAGTTTTTGCCCTATTTAATACTGTTAAATGTTAAAGACAGCCATTTTAGTACGCAAGTTTATAGCAAACGTATCTTTTGAGTAGGGGTCAGTGTCTGCCTCCATGTACACCACATTGTTACATATTTACAGCCTGAAAGCCTCCAGAAACATTTTACATAATATACTTGAATGATAACTGCTCTCCCTTTAAAGGGAATCTGTCACCAGGATAATCATTATTGAAGTAAAGCCTTAGCCTAATAGCACTTAGTACCTTATTTCCAGATCTGCCTTTGATTCAGCAATAGATGTTTTCTATTTTCTGAAAATCCAGTTTATTTGGTATGAAAATGAGCCAGTAAGGTGCCCAGAGGGGCGTCACTCTTGCAGGAAGGAGCCCAGGCACGCCTCCTGCTAGTGCCCAAGCCCGCCCTCATGCTGGGAGCAGGGAACACTGGGTGGAGTTATGGCTTGAATTTGATGTAGAAGGCGTGCCTGGGCTCTTTCCTGCAAGAGTGAACAATCGCTCATCTCCTTTCAGACTGATTGTTGGCAACACATCCTTGCTTACACAGAGCAATGTACTGCCAACAATTTTATGTGCTGCATAAATCAAGGATCAATCGACAAAGGCCACTTTCACACGGTTAGTATTTGATCACTATTTTTCATCAATATTTGTCAAAACCAGGAGTGAGTCAAACACAAAAGAGGAGCAGATCTCGCCATTACACTTTTTCTGATGGAAAATACTGATCAAATACTGACTGTGTGAAAGTGAACAAAGCAGCCTTTTGCTCGTCTGTCAGTGATTAGTGGCACACAGGACAATTACTGTTTGTTTTTTTGTAGGAATTTTAATTCCTGATAACTGGCCTAATCCTTGGCACATGACTAAGGCTACTTTCACACTAGCGTTTTAAAATTCCGGTATTGAGTTCCGTCATAGGGGCTCAATACCGGAATAAAACGCTTCAGTTTTGTCCCCATTCATTGTCAATGGGGACAAAACTGAACTGAAGACAACGGAATGCTCCTGAAAGCATTCCGTTCCGTCTTCAGACCGGAGAACAAACCGCAGCATGCTGCGGTTTGCTCTCCGGTCCAGGCATCCGCACCAAGACGGATCCGGAATGACCCCCAATGCAAGTCAATGGGGGTGGATCCGTCTGGTGTGACCATAATGGTAACCGGATCCGCCCTCCATTGACTTTCAATGGAGTCCATTACGGATCCGGGTACACATAGACACATACAGACATAAACATACACACACATAAAGACATACAAACACACATACATACTTACATGCTCCCCGGCAGGTCTTCGGAGCGTCAGAGGGACAGGACGGCTCACACAGGTCACGATTCCCCACAGCGTCCTCTGCTGGGCGCCTGGTGGAATCGTCAGATGACGATTCCACCAGGCGCCCAGCAGAGGGCGCTGTGGGGAATCGTGACCTGTGTGAGCCGTCCTGACGCTCCGAAGACCTGCCGGGGAGCATGTAAGTATGTATGTGTGTTTGTATGTCTATATGTGTGTGTATGTTTATGTGTATGTATATGTATGTACTGTGTGACATGTGTGGGGCCGGAGCGCGGTTCCGGCTCCACACATGTCACTGCGGCAGGCCTGATCCGGCAGCACCCTTCACCTGCCGGATCAGGCCTGCCGCCAGTGTGAAAGTAGCCTAACATATTGATGACCTGATCAGTATGAGATCATGGAGGTCCGACACCCAGTACGCTCACAATGAACCACGTACGGAGCCAAAATATCACGGCCCATTCCCGGTCAGTCAGCTCCTATTCACTTAAATATCCGCTGCAGTGCCCGAGAATGGGCTACTACACAGTGTAAAGAATTTTGTTCCGACTCCGTACACTTTCAGAACCTCCAGCTGCCATCAACAGCTGATTGGGGGGGGGGGGGGAGTGCGGTGTCGATTGTTGGACCCCCAAACAATTCATATTGTTGACATATCCTATGGATAGCTCATGTTGGTTGTGGAAAAACCCTTTAAACTACAGTGAAGGCATACGTTTACATACACTTTAACCACATGTATTAAAGAGGTAGGTCTATCTCAGACTTTGACATATTGCTAGGATATTAACATTATATAGGTGCAGGTCCCCTTCATCAGACATTGATGGGATATGCTAAAGATATGCTATCATTGTCTTAGATGGAAATATTTCTTTAAAATACAGTTGTTCACAATTTTGGATATTTTAGAGACCCATTCCGTCTTAAAGACAATGATTTCTTTCACTTTTTATTTCATCACATTCCCAGTGGCTCAGAAGTTTACATGTACCAGGTTGACTGTGCTCTTAAATGGTAGGGCATCTCAATAAATTAGATTATCATTAAAAAGTTTCAGTAATTCAATTCAAAAAGTGAAACTTGTATATTCTATAGATTAATTGCACACATAGTGTTACACTAGAAGCTGTTAGGGCTTTAGAAGCTTCTGATAGGCTAACTGACATCATTTTAGTTAGGGCTCATGCACATGGCCGTAGTTTGGTTAGTTGCGCCGCTATCTGCGACTTCACCCTGCTCACGCCAGGTCTAACATTGTGGGCGGGGAAGGGGATGGCCCAGGAAGCCCGTTTCATTCATCATTTTCTACGCCTGTTTTAGGCGTAGAAAATGGTCTAAATGTAAGACGTCAAGGAAGCGGTCTTACATTTAGACCGGCACTGGATGCGCAGTGGAGAGGCCTGTGCCAGAGCAGGGGCTTTATTAAGACCAGCGTCTAAAACACCGGTCTTAATAAATGTGCCCCAAAGTCTTTTTATTGTGAATTTTGAACCTGAACGGTTAGGTCTGTTCCTGTGTCATCACTCCTCATTCCTACAGTCATTGGTGCACTAGAACTTAGGTTCTGACAATATTTAGAATTAACTGCACCATAGCAGATGTACACATAATTCATGCCATCAAAAGTTTCTTTCCAACCAGCCAGTTCAACTTCCTGAGACACTTTAAGTCACTCCTTAGCCTTGTAAATCAGTCTATTGTGATGTAACCAAATGTGTTTCTAGGTTGACAAACTCTGACCACTTCTTTCTATCCAAACACCCAGTGTTGGGTATACCAGCCCTCCTGAACATTTTCTCAACATTCTTGACACCACTCTTAGAGTTCACTAACTCCATTGCAGATTGTCCCAGGGACCATGGCTCTGTTTGTTACCCACAGTAACGTCTTGTTCTGTTGTTTCCAGAACTAAACTACTGACTAGCTGTTATTATCTGGTCGGTTCCAGACTCTAACTGTTTGAGTTCCCTGGCTAGATTACTATAATCTAGCTCTCTAAATTATACGGCAACAATTCAACACTCATCAGAGCAAACCCTTCCGTGCAAGGCACCATATGACCACTTCCAGTCTGAAGAACAAACGGCAGTCATTTCCCTTGTGACACATGCAGGCAAAAAGTTTGGCTGAGGCAGAAACCTGCACAGGGACAATCCACAAGTGGCGGTCCCCAATTACCAGGGTTGATGTCGGAGCAGTTGATGCCTCCCAAGTTTTAGCACCAGGTTTGTTATAGCAGTTCCCCTTCGTCAGGGGCGGATTGGCCATAGACCTTACAGGGAAATTTCCTGGTGGGCCGATGCCCTGGGGGCCGCCTGGGCCCTCCTCACAGCCATCCAGGGGAGGTTTTTGGGGATGTATTTTGTGCTGCTGGCAGTATTTTGTGATGGACTGTGGTATTTGGCTCTGTTGGGGTGGTATAATGTGCCACAATATGGTATTGCTGTCCCTGCCTTTAATCAATTTGGACCCAACTACAAAACGGGGCCACTGTTAGTATTTTTTCCAGGGCCACTTTAAGTTCCCAGTCCGCCCCTGCCCTTCGTAGATGACTACAGCTCGCTTTTGTCTGGTGTTCAGGCCATTGCATTCCAGGATAACATCCGCACAAATCCACAAAATTTGTTGACCGAAATAGAAAAGAAACACCGTTGCAATGAACGTAAGGAATAATAAAAGAAAAACAGTCATTGAACAGAAGATGCAGTGCACACTGGGAGAAGCCCCTGTATGTTAGGCATAAAGGGAGATTGAAATAAATCACTGTAAGAAGATAAAAGAGGGGAAGGAAAGGGTGATAGTAAGAAATCACATTCCACTTTCAGACGGTTTTGTTAAATACTCAGAAGACAGCCAGGGAGAACAGATTTGCAAGAGAACGGCCCTATTTTTGTTTTCCCACCCTGCTAGTTCCTCCATTCTACAAATCTGTTGCACTCTCTCAATCCACATACTCAAGGTGGGAGGAACCGGGCTCCTCCACTTAAATGGAATAAAACATTTAGCTGCCGTAAGCAGATGGGTGGCCAAATCTTTGGCCGCTCGGGAAAAACCTCCCCTAGAAAGCCAAAGGAAGATATGCTCAGGATTCAGTTGGAAATTGGTAGAACACACTTAATAGCAGAATTTTTGTCATAAAGTTGAATTTTATGACAGTTCCACCAAATGCGCTTAAGAACCTGAACTCTCTCCACACCTCCAGCACGTGTCTGACCTGCACTAAATATATCAGCCAGAAATTGGGGCGTTCTATACCACCCTGTAAAATGTTTATAGTAATTTTCCTGTATGTGAATGCAGCGGGAAAAACCTAATGAATTGGATAATACACGGTCAATATCCTCAATATTAAGAGAGAGAGATCCATCTCCCTCTTCAAAGCCAAAAGGTATGTAGGTTTAGCCTCAGAATGAACCAAAAGAAGACTCTGATGCAGTTTTGAAAATAGTTTCTTGGGTAAAGAAGGCGGAGACAGGAAATTCTACACCCAGTTCAGGTTCCTGCGGTTTTTTTTTTTAGAAAGTCTGGGTTTCTATTTCTTAAGGGTTTTTGAGAGATCCCACTTCTGGTATCAGGAAAGAAGTCCCAAATCCAGTGATCCTAAGAAAGTCTGGGTAAGAAACAGTATTACTGACCAAGGCCTACTTCAGGACATCGGGAAGGGAGAGAAGACAATGGCAGACCCTGATAAACTAATATCATATTCCAGAAATCCACTCCCAACCTTGGGTTGCAAATAATTTACAGTTTAACAGACTATGTCAGAAGATATAATTATTTTAGTACACTACATGGGTCAAATTCCCAGTCCCAAATATTGCATAAATGTAGATTATTAACTAAAGTACAGTATCTAGTAGTAAAAGCTCATGGAATAGGCTGAGTAGCCAGTAAAATAGAATCATAGATGATCTATTCTCACAGCAGATGGCATAGAGAAAAGAGGAAATGCGTAAACTTGGCTAGAACATACAAAAGTTGACAGTTTTGATCTTGGCAGGAAAACTAATAGCCAGTATAAGAAGTAATAACGGTTAAATTTTTAACTATGTGTTAGTTACATTAACGTTAACCATTTTCTCCCTGGAAAAAAATGTCTTAGTTGCATTCCTCATATCTGAATATTAAATTTTTTCAACCAATTAACTCTGGGATTATTTCATTGTTCAGTTATCTCCCTTGGCATCTATGACCTATAGAAAGATTCATACTTATATACTCCCCACCACTCCAGTCCTGTGCCATTTACCCCCTTCCTGACCAGGCCTAATTTTGCAAATCTGACATGTGTCACTTCATGTGGTAATAACTTTGGAACACTTTTACTTATCCAGGCCATTCTGAGACTGTTTTCACGTGACACATTGTACTTCATGACAGTGGTAAATTTGAGTCGATATGTTTTACCTTTATTTATAAAAAAAAATCCAAAAGTTAACGAAAATTTGAAAAAAACGTTTTCTAAATTTGAATCTCTCTGCTTTTAAGACAGATAGTGATACCCCATAAAATACTCATTAATTGACATTCCCCATATGTCCACGTTATGTTGGCATCATTTTTGTAGTGTCATTTTATTTTTTTAGGACGTTAGAAGGTTTAGAATTTTAGAAGCAATTTTTGAAAATTTGCAAAATCAACTTTTTTTAAGGACCAGTTCAGTTCTGAAGTCACTTTGTGAGGCTTACATAATAGAAACCACCCATAAATTACCCCATTTTAGAAACTGCACCCCTCAAACTATTCAAAACTGGTTTTAGAAATGTTGTTAACCCTTTAAGTATTCCACAGGAATTAAAGCAAAATAGATGTGAAATTTCAAAATTTCACTTTTTTTTGCAGATTTTCCATTTTAATCATTTTTTCCTGTAACACATCAAGGGTTAACAACAAAACAAAACTCAATATTTATTACCACAATTCTGCAGTTTGCAGAAACACCCCACAAGTGGTCGTAAACTGTTATTTGCGGATACGCCAGGGCTCAAAAGGGGAGGGGCAGCATCTGCATTTTCTAACATGGAATTTTTTGTCATGGTTTTTAAGAGCGATAACTTTTTGCAGGACAAGATCTGCTTTTTATTGGTACAATTTTGGGGTAGATCCGGCTTTCTGATCACTTTTTATCTCATTTTTGGGAGGTTAAGTCACAAAAAAGCAGTTTGGGGGCATTTTTCTAAATTTTTTATTACCCCGTTCACTTGGGGTAGATCATGTGATATTTTTATAGATCTGGTCGTTACGGATGCAACAATACCAAATATGTAAAAAAAAAATTTTAACGTTTTACACAATAAGAGAATTATTTTTGGAAAAAAACATGTTTTTGTGTTGCAATTTTTTTAGAGCCATATTTTTTTCATTTTTCTGGCTATGATCTTGTGTGGGGGCTAATTTTTTATGGGATGAGGTGACCTTTTTATTGCTAGCATTTTGAGATTCATACGACTTTTTGATTGATTGATATTATGTTTTTTGAAAGGCGAGGCAATTAAAAAATGTGTTTTGGCGTAATGTTTATTTTTTTTTTTACGGCATTTAACTGATGGGGTAGATCATGTGATATTTTTATAGAGCTGGTCAGTGCGGACATGGTCATACCAAATATGTCTATTTTATTTATTTATTTTTGTAACATTTTTTTAAATGACATATTTGGGGATTTTATTTATATATATACACACTTTGTGTCCCCCATAAGGTCATACAAGACCTCTGGGGGACATTTAACTTCACTTTTTTTACACTATTGATTTCTCCTGTAACTGGGGCTGACATAGTAGCCCCAGTTACAGGGGAAATACACCCCCAGAGAGGCTGTACAGCATAATACTATGCTCAGTGAGCGCTGTGTATACAGCGATCTAGAAGGCAGAGACCCCTGGGAACGGTCCCTGCCTTCTCTATGGGGTACCCTGCTGTCAGTACCCCACTGTGCAGCTGCACGATTAGCGTGCAGCTGCTATCTCTGAATGGACGTTCAGAAACGTCTATTCAGAGATACTTAACCACTTCCCGGACGTTTATGTCCTATGCGCAGACGGGAAGTGGTTAAACAAACTGATGATCATCAGCTCTATAATTCTTCTCACCTTTCTGGGGCATCCTTCTCAGACCATAGATTCCTATAGCACAAGAGGGGCTGTTGCCAAAGATATGTACCTTCGACCAGTACTCTATGAGTTTGTTGTTGACATTGTTGTTCTTGGGCCACAGGAACCTGAGGTATTCCCTATTGTCTTCGTTGAGAATGAAGCAATGGAACATTTGCTGGATGTTGGCCAATACTCCATGTCTCAAATGGATTAGTACTCTTATGAGGCTGTTTGTTTAGGTTTGCAATGGTGATACACACCAAACGATAGGAGGTACCAGCATTCTTGTTCCTTTGGATGTGCCTCAGGTTCTGCTTGATCTCTGTTCAATATGTACATGCATGAAATCTATTAAATGTTTTTAAATCTCTGGTTTCCTCTTCAGGGTGCATTTTAAACCCCTCCCAACCTCTACCGTACATGTGTGGCAGAAGTCGGGTGTTTAAATGTGGCGCTCACTCAGAAGCTGATCGAGCGCCATTGTCGCCTGGGTTCCTGGCTAGATCAAGGCATTGGGCACAGGGGCGGATTGGGAATTTAAAGTGGCCCTGGAAAAAAAAATAAAAGTGGCCCTATGTTGTGGGCATGTCCAGATTGACAGAAGGTGGGGCCAAAAAGTAGGCGGGGCCAGAAATACCATAGAGGGAGCTGGGTTTTTTTTTGGCTCAGTGCAGCACAATATACTGCCCCAGTAGAACCAAAAACCTCTATAGAATCTGCCCCTCTTTCGTGGCTAGTACCAACTGCCATGTCCTGTCATCCTCCTTTTCCTCCATATCCAATTAAGATATGGAGAAAAGGGATGAAGACTTAAAATACAGGCAATATCACAGAGGAAGCCTTACCTTCAGCATTCTGATTGGTCTTTCATCATTACCATACATACAGGTGTATACAGCACCACATACCTCTTACATCCAGTGACTTCTCCTGTCATGTACATGTTCTTTTTTCTCATCTTCTCCATTTGGATCAAACTGCCATAATGACTTCTCTCAGTGACGTCTCCTCTGATGCATATATTCTCTTTCCTCATCTTCTCTGGTAGGACTAGACAACACATGATGACATCTTGTAGCTGTGTTACATCTCTGCAGAGTATAACGCACAAACATCTTAGTGCCCTCAAATTTCTATCATCTTCCCCGCCATGGTGCCCTAACATTGTCATCCTGCTGCTACCTTCAATACTGTGCTCCCCAAGGCCCCAAATAATATACTTTAGAAATACTAATGCCCTCTATAGTGCCCCCAGTT
This sequence comes from Rhinella marina, assembly GCA_900303285.1. NCBI lineage: Eukaryota > Metazoa > Chordata > Amphibia > Anura > Bufonidae > Rhinella > Rhinella marina. The sequence continues at coordinate 300,462 of ONZH01001107.1, read as the reverse complement.
ACAATAATGCCTGCCCCCAGCAATAACAATGCCCTTATTGTGCTTCCAGTATTATAAATGCCCCCGACAGTGCCTCCAGTAATAGTAATGCCCTTACAGTCCCCCCTATAATTCCTCAGCAATAATAATGTCCCGGTATAAAAAATGCCACCTTAGTGCCCCCAGTAATAATAATTCCCCTAATAGTGTCTCAAGCAATAATAATGCCCCAGTATTAATTATATTATGTATTTTGCCTTCAGTAATAATAATGCCCCCTATAATTATCCCAGTAATAATAATAATGTCCCCACAGTGCCCCCAGTTTTAATTTTGCCCCAGTATTAAAAATGCGACTTCAAGTAATAATAATGTCCACAGAATTAATATTATGTATAGTATTGTACCCCCCGTAATAATAATGCCCCACGTTGTGCCTCCAGTAATAATGATGCCCCCAGTAATGTCCTCCCCCTTGCCCTCCGGTAATGTCCTCCCTCCCTGAGTAATGTCTCTCTAATGCCCACAGTAATGACCCCTTGCCCCCAGTAATATCCTCCCTGACCCCTGTAATGTCCCTATAGCAGGCACAGCAATGCTCCCCTACCCTCAGTAATGTCCTCCCTGACCCAGTAATGGCCCTAAAACTGCCAAAGTAAAGCTCTTCCGGCCCACAGTACTGTCTTTGTAATGGTCATCATAATGTTCCCCTCCCCCAAACCCACTCATTGTCAAGTGGTTGCTAAAAAAATAAAAAACAAACAAACAAACCTTACCTGAGTTCCGTTCCCACATCCATGCAGCAGCCTCTTCTGGCATACAGCCTGTAGGCAGGAGGGGTTTGCAGGACGACACAGCGTCAGTCGCGCTGACGCTGGAAGTAGGTGGAGCCACAGGTCCTGACAGGAGGAGAGAGCTGCAGGAGGGGAGGGGCGCATCCATCAGGGGCAGAAGCAAGCACATTTCGGCATGAAGATAGGATTACAGCAGGGCCAACAGTGGCCATCACCCTGGCTACAATACACACTGCGGCTGCCAGCAGCCCTGCTGAGACCTCATTATCATGACAATGGGATGATAATGAGATCGCAGCAGGGCTGACTGCGGGCTGTAATGTGTATTGTAGTGTGTATTGTAGGGCAGGTGCCGGCCGCAGCTTCCCTGCTGTAATCCTTTCATTTTAAGACAATGTGTAAACTGAAGGCGTCGCCGGCCCCAAGCATACTGCAGGCAATCGGCCCACCGGGAGGTTCCCCGGTAAGTTACATTGCCAATCCGCCCCTGATTGGGCATGACATCCATTGATTTGCTGACAATCTTTGTGTGCCCTGAGAATGTCTCTGCTGAGCTGAATTAGAACATCGCCACTCTTGTAAAGAGCATTTATTCACTTGGCTATAACGTTCAGGTGAAGGTGAGGATGAGAAACCTCTGGTGCAGGCTATGGTAGGCTGTTGATTCTCTACTTCACTGCCGGATCCCCATTGACTGCAATGAGGTCCGGCAGTGATCTGTCTGGCATAAATGCCAACTTTCAGCCAGGCAAAAACCTTACCATACAACAGATTTTTGTCCAGCTAACGGCCGGCATTTACACCAGATTAGGCGGCCGGATGTCTAAAACAGAGATGAGAACGAGGCCTATGATGATATCTGGTTGCTCTCAACGAGCGTGGGCAAGAGTATCTTGACATTGTCCTCAAGTGAAGGTAGCATAAGTCCACTGGCTCTTCTTTCAGAGACCTCTGTAACGTTGCTACAGGTATGATATTGGCTATGGCAGGGATGTAGAATCTATATATAGAGAGATAAACGACATCATGGAATATACGTGTGTATTAAATGATGCTGTTTCTCTCTCTTTATAGATTCTATATCCTTACGCATATTTGCACATATATCTTTATAATCTTGTATTATTGCCTGTCATATGATTTATTCATCTCTAGACCCCGGGCCCATTGTATATAACTATATAGGTAATACATAACTCCAGGGACCATCTTTTTCAACTTAGCTTACGCTGGTTCTAGATAAATTGATTTTCCCATGGCATATAATTCTTACTCATTGTAAATGCAACTGAAAGTCCAGAAGCTCGTTTTATTCGTACACTGTTATTCTCTATACTTACCTAGGCCATGAACAAGGTCCAGGGACTGGACTGAAACATTAGACAAATTACTGTAAAAATTGCTGGATAAATGAATAAAGCAACATAAAGTACTATATACTTCTAAGTGTCGTGGTCATTTCAGCAATGTATGTATATAACAGCAGTCAGTGAGAATCCTGATTACAAGTTTGAAGACATCTATGATGTTAATTACAGGACACACTTTAATTTAACATGTCCCTATAGTCAAATTATTTTCAATCTTTTCTAGAGGTATCATGATTTTTGTCCAGGCCAGTTTCATTAGTTTGTTTTTAAAATAATTCTGTTGAACCACAATTCAAAAGCAATGGTCCAGTTCTGATACTGCCCTGAAAATTGAAGCCTTTTCTGCTCATGCAACTTCATTAGCAGAGGTGCAGTAACCATCCCTCTGTATCGGAGTCACATATGCGGTAGGGTTCGCTGAACTGTTGTTTTAGGCTACTTTCACACTAGCGGCAGGGGTGTCCGGCAGGCTGGTACGGTGGGTGAACAGCCCGCCGGATGCGTGCTGCTGCTAGTGCATGTCTGCAGCTAGAACTACGCTCCGACCCCATTCACTATAATGGAGTATAATGGAGCCAGACTAAAATTGCGACATGTTGTAATTTCAGTCCGGCTGCCTCTCGGCATGTTTGCCGCGCTGCGGCCAAAACTCCAGCCCGCCTCCATTATAGTGAAAGGGGATGGAGCATAGTTCCGGCCACACAGGTGCACTGACGGCAGCATGGATCTGGCAGGCTGTTCACCCGCCAGAACAGCCTGCAGGACACCCCTGCCACTAGTGTGAAAGTAGCCTTAGGCACATATCTGGTAGCTCCCTGGTTCATATTCGTGGTGAGCTGCTCCAGTGTAGCATATCAGTCCTCCCTCGTGCACCTTTGTAGCCAACATTCACCTCTCACATCAATGGCACATGGTTCTCCGCAGTTTCCACGTCACTGATTCACAATGGTGACATTTTTCCACTCATAATTCAGTTTCACCACAGCAGCACGCGAACAGTTCACAACTACACAGTTTCAGAAATACTGACAATCATCCCTTTTTGGAACTAAATTGCCCCTTTTACCCATGACAGCAATGAGGGATATGTGTGCCGATAGCCTACCACACACCTTATATACCCACCAAACCACATGACATCTGTAATGAGCTACACATTGCCAACGTTGAATATAGGAAGTGGTCGTAATAATATGATTTGACTGTGTATATATATTCAGATATTGAGATTTACACACTGTATAGGAGAGATTCGGATATGTGCTGAGCAGTGCCCCTTTCACAGGATGAGAGTAGATACAGACACACACACATGTACAAATATGTCAAGGAGAACATAAAAGCAGGTTTCATTTGAAAGTCCTCTTCTCTAACAGGTGCAAGTTTCTTCTTCATTAAGAATATCCTTTTGGCCGTGTATTCACTACCATGGTCTAAATAAGATCACAGTGAAGAACAAGTACCCTCTGATTTCTGAGAGTCTTCCAACTTAACCCATATACAGTATCAGAGGGCCACAAGTGGAAGACAGCTTCAAATACCTTTGAAGCTATAACAAGTATGTTGTTATGCCATTTGGTCTGTGAAAAGCTCCCGTTGTCTTTCAGGAATTCGTCAACCACGTCTTCTGTGACCTGTGGTCTACCTGAACGCACCTTTGTTTTCTCTCTGGATCTGACTTCTCACCAAAGACACATCCGAGCTGTCCTCCAGTGTCTTCTGAAAAACAGATTATTTGCCAAGTTTGGGGAAGGGCCTGAGAGATCTTCCCTTCCTTTCTTGGGTTATCACGGAATTCAGATGGATCCAAAAACTGCAGTTCTGAACTGGCATTGTCTTACAAGTCTAAGAGCCATTGAATGTTTCTTGGTCTTTGCCAGTTAGTACCAGTAATTCATCACTCCCTTTTCTCACCTCATCATTCCTATTTCTGCTTTTATCCAGAACAGAGTAAACGCAATGGAGTTCTCTTCTGCATCAATTTTCACTGCCTCCATGTCTCCAAACAGTCCATTCTGAAGGTGGATGCATCTTCTGTTAGAGTCAGAGCTGTTTTTACTCCACATCCAGGGTACATCCAGCAAGATGGTCACCTGTGGCTTTTTCTCATAGTCCTACTACTCTACAGAGTGGAATTATTCCACTGGGGAACGAAGAGGTGCTTGCTATAAAGTTGGCCCTGGAGAAGTGGTGCCATCTGTTGGAGGATGCCTGCTATCCTGTCATCATCTACACCAGTGTTTTTTAACCTGCAGTACCGGCACCCTATGGGGTACACTTCACATGGTGAGGGGGTATGTGTGACTGCTATAAACTGCAATACAGTTTAATGCTGTGAGGGGACAAAAGAGCAAAGTCTCTTTGCCCTGGCACTCATTCTGGCACTAGACCTGAAGCCTATCAGAGGCCGGAGCATCATCAGCGGGCCGCCTAAGTTCTTCAGCAAGCAGATCAGGACACCAGCCAGAAGAGACCTATGTCATGCACCAACTTGCTGGAGGTATCTACTGGTGGCACTATGATGAGACATATTTTGCAGTTTCACACATAAGTGGGCAATTAATACTACTAGGTGTACTATAAGGGGACATTATTTCTACTGGCTCACATAAGGGGGTGTTTTTTCTACCTGCATATATTATGGAGGCTTTATTACATAGTGGAGAGAATAATTACTATTGGTGGGACCTTTGAGAGAACTAATACTATCGGGTACTCTGGCATAGTATAAGCTTAGCAGAATTATTTTTGGGGACAGTATGGCACTAATACTGTCAGGGGCACTTTTTGGTGGGCACTGTGTGGTACTAGTATTTTCAGGGGGACCATCTGTTTCTGAAGTATAGTAATGGGGAGCACATTATTGGAAGTGGCAGGATGGGGTGTTAAAAAAAGTGGGTTAAATTATAGAAAAGTAGCAACCTAAGAAGTCAAGCTCTGCATAGACGAAGCATGCGTTAAAGAAACCATCATGGCGGTCCGGTCCCAATGAGAAGATAAAAACAAAGAACATCTATATCAGAGGAAACATTACTGGATGTAAGAGGTATGTAGTGCTGTATTCTCCTGTACGACTGGTACGTCAGAATAATGGTGTCTTATTTTGACAGGAAGATTAGTGCTGCATGCTGTGCTATTCTGTCAGATCTGAAGGAACGTCTTGTTTTCACGCCACAAGAACCTGAACTATCTTCAGTCTGCTCAACCCTTGCCAAACTCAGTGGTTGCTGTTCTTCACTCGGTTTGATTTTACTCTGCATTTTCATCCAGCCTACAAGAATACCAAGGTGGAGGCCCTTTCTTGTTCATTTGACTATGCTGACCAGGTTGAGGAGCCCAAAGATATTGTAGATCCTGCCTACATGGTCTCTGTCACTCCGGTTCTGCCTCATGGCCAAAAGAAAGCAGGTCTTGGCTAGGAGGTAACACTGTAAAATTCCTGGTCTTCACAAAACTGCTAGCCTGATTACCCAACATTACTAGTGGTCTTCAGTTTCTCAGGATAACCAAAATTATGTAACCTTCTTTCCTACTTGTGCCCACAACAAGATTGCCAAGCAAATACTCTTACTACACTTGTCAGTGTCAGATGTCGCAGGCAAATCACCACTGTGGATTTTATCACTCATCTTCCTTCCTCGGCATACACTGTAATCCGGGTGGTGGTTGGCCGGTTTTCTAAAATAGCTTACTTCATACCTTTGTCTGGTCTCTCTTCAGCAAGTCAATTAGCTAACCTCTCCCTGAATCACATTTTTCACCTTCATGGTATGTCCCTAAACATTGGGGTAGATTTATCAAACTCGTGTAAAGTAGAACTGGCTTGGTTGCCCATAGTAACCAATCAGATTCCACCTTTCATTTTCCAAAGGTGCTGTGAAAAATGAAAGGTGGAATCTAATTGGTTACTATGGGCAACTAAGCCAGTTCTACTTTACACCAGCTTGATAAATTACCCCAAATGTCCCTATAGTGTCTACAGCAATTATGTCCCCTACAGTGTCCCCAGTAACAATAATAATACCACCACCCTATATTATGCTCCAGGTAATAATGCCTGTATAGTGTGCCCAAAAAATAATGTCTCCTAATATGTCCCTGTAATAGAAATGCCCCTACAGTGCCTCCCCAATAGCAATGTCCCCCACACAGTCCCTGTATAGTAATTTGCCCCCACACTGTCTCGCATGCAGCAGTTTGCCACCATACTGCACCCGATGTAGTATTTTGCCCCTTTGTCACTAATATGTCCTCCTGTGCCACCCCCCCAGTAATGTCCCCCAAAGTTTCCACAAAAATAAAATAAATAAAAGCTAATACTCACCTGTGTCCAAGTGCTCACTCGTTTAATTACAGTTTTGCGTGATCCCTCCATGCTCAGCACAGGGACTAAAGGGTGAAGACCAGGGAGACACTAAGATAACACCCTTAGGAGTAGCCACAAGCCAAATTTGTTCAAGTGACAAAGGAGATCCACTTCATAACAGAAACCCTGTAAACAAAAATGGTGGAGAGGGTGGAAAAGCAGCACTCCGGCAGTCAGCAATTCCTCAGCATGTTCTCCACTTTATCCCCATTAATCACAACCCCTTTACTTTTCTACCTTCTAGAAAACCAAACTTTACAACTCTGCACCGAAATTGGATCAAAAACTGTACAGGGCCGTAGAGCTGTTACTGCTCTACCGAGAAAATGGAGTACAACACGTACCAAATTTATTATGTAATTTAGACTTTTTTCTGTACCCAGTGTTGGCAATTTTGAAAACTGACGCTGATATTATTTAGTCCCAATCCTCTTTTTCTGTCAGCTTTGTAATTTTTTTTGTTAATTATTTCAGGATTAACAAAATTCAATTTATAAACAGATAAAATAAACTGTTTTACCAATGGTTTCCAAAGAATAGTACTCATACTGTCACAGTATAATTGTATAAAGGGGGAGGGGTCTGTGCGTCTTCTAATCTTCATCTCATGTATTAAAAAAAAAAAAAAAAAAAAAAAAGGCAAGCGGCTAAATTCTAAAATGCTCCAAATATATTGAGGATAACCTCCAACCAACAGAAAATACAGACTATTGGCAGACTCTTCTAAGGTGACTGCAGTGGGAGGAGACCAGAATTCTGAAAAAGAGTGGCACAAAAAGTGGAACTGCACTTGAAATGCACCCATGTCTCGTAGTGCCTTTGTTCTTTCTTGTTGGTTGAGCTGAAACCACAGGTGTTATTGAAATATGATTGAATACGATTCACACAGTCTTCTGAGTTTTTTTTTTCCTGCTGTTTTTTTGGGGGAAAAAAATGCCACATCCAGATGTTGGGCATTATAAAACACGCAGGTTTTTTAATAGCGTTTTTCTTCACTTGAGTTATATTTTTAGTTAGTGGGAATTTTTTTTTTTTCATTGCAGCATGCTCTGTTGCCTCAATTTCTGGTGTTTTTTTTTGCCCCTTAGACATCCATGTTTTTGCCTGCTTGAAAGAAACACAAGTGTAAATATGTGTTGCATTATTTAATGACATTTTTAAATTATTATTTTTTTTTATTTATAATGCTATGTGTCTCTGCATGACCTACTTGTTACAGAATCATAGTGACCGCTTTAAGTCAATATAAGGTCATGCAGGGGCACATAGCATTCTAAATCAGTATAATGCCGTGCGCCCCTGCAAGACGAGCAGTGTCCACAACAGAGGATCACACTTGCACACGGAGCATGATTCCCACACTGGACACGGTCATGTGAAACAGTTCTTAGGCTACAAAGCCAGTTTTTCATTCAAAAAATTAACATTTTGCACTTAAAGGGGTTCTGCAGTTATCCTCTGGATAGATCATTAGCATCTGATCGGCGGGGGTCCGGACACCCGGGACCCCCGCCGATCAGCTGTTTGAGAAGGCTGCGGCGCTGCATGAGCGCCGCGGCCTTCTCTGTGTTTACCGCAGGCCCAGTGATGTCACGACTAGTATCACTGGCCTGGGCAGGGCTAAGCTCCATTCATGTGGCGCTCCTGGAGAGCGGCTGCCTTCTCAAACAGCTGATCGGCAGGAGTCCCGATTGTCGGACCCCCGCCGATCAGATGCTGATGATCTATCCAGAGGATAGATCATCAGTTTTAAAAAACTGCAGAACCTCTTTAAGTCAATGGCAGTAAACCACACCAGAGTGGATCTGCATTACTTTATATCCCTCAAGTTTTTCAACAGGGTAGAGGCACTCTTAGTACCACTGTTAGGGCTCATGCACATGACCGTGTTTTTTATCCGCATTTTTTGCGGGTCGGATGCGGACCCATTCACTTCAATGGAGCCACTAAAGATGCAGACAGCACTCTGTGTGCTATCCACATCTGTATGTCCCTTCCACGGCCCCGCAAAAAAAAAAAAAAAAATAGAACATATCCTATTCTTGTCCATTTTACAGACAAGGATAGAACTGGACTATAGATGGCAGGATGTTCCATTCTGCAAAATGCGGAACACACACGGCCGGTATCCGTTTTATGATGGATCTGCATGGTGAGGGCACAGCTTATGTTGTGAAAAAGGTTTTCTATGGTGCACCTTGCATGCGACATCTAAAATCTCACTCTAAAAAAATTCTCAAGCTGTCACCTATGACTAAGGCCCAATGTCAAGTCTGTATTTGTGAAACGTCCACATCGAGCCGCAAAAAATATAATGGCAAAATCACTCCCGGGACCCAAATGGCTCCATTGCGTTGACATCAAGAGAGCTGTTTGGTTTCTATAGCAGCCTCAGGCTTTCTGAAGGTTCATATTGAAGTGACAGACCTCCATAGAAATAAAGTGAATTGCCCATAGGCTGCAATGTTAAATCATTGCAGTCTATAGAAGAAGAGCTCAGATGATCGCATGTAAAGTGCCCCCTTAAAAAAATAAAATGGAAAAAAAAAGTAAAAACAAAATGTCAAAATATAAAAATTCAAATCACCCCTTCCCCATAATAAAAAATAATCATCAAAATATATTGTATATAACATATTTAACCCATGCAGTTTTAAAAAAAATCAACATGGCAGATGCTATTTTTTGTCACTTCTCCTTCCCCCCAAAAAATGTATAAAAAGTGATTAAAAGTTACACACTCCACAATGATGTCAATAAAAATCACAGATCACCTCACAAAAAATGAGCCCTTACACAGCTCTCGATATAAATATAAAAAAGACATGGAAGGGGAACAGCCCAACATGCCACCGGAAGTCTGCTCCGACCCCATTCACTATAACAGGGGCTGGCGGAGGTCCGGCCACAGCACAGCAAGCTGCGTTTTTTGTGGGGCCGCCTCTCGGCCTCTTTGCCATGCTGCAGCCTGCCCCCATTATACTGAATGTGTCTGGAGCAGACTTCCGGTGGCACGGTGGGCTAGCGTTAGCACAGATCTGGCAGGCTGTTTCCGGCTGGAGAGAGACCCTGCTACCGCAAGTGTGAAAGTAGCCTAAGGACAATATCTGCATGGAGTCTGTGTGTTCTCCACACGTTTGTGTGGGTTTCTGCCAGGTACTCCAGTTTCCTTCCACATTCCAAAGACATCCTGATAGGGACCTTAAATTGTGAGACCCATTAGGGACAGTGTGATGTTAATGTTTGTAAACAGCTGCGGAATATGTCAGCGCTATATAAGAGAGTAAAATGAATGAAGGTAACAGGTCGGTTTTACTGCATAGGGAACGCAGTAAAAACGAAATCCAAAAAGACTATAGTGGAATCATATTTTTCCCCCCCAAAATAACATCCTGTTTGGAATTTTCTTTTACAGCTTCCCACTACATCCTATGAGATGGTGCAATTAGAAGATACTTCTTTTCGGCAAAAACAAGCCCTCATATGGTTATAACAGAAAATTAAAAAAAGTTATGGCTCTGGGAAGGAAGCAGGGAGTGAAAAATAAAACCGCCAAAATGGAAAATTGCTTGGTCTTGCCATAATATTTGGCCAATTACCATATGCATATACACAGTAAACAGCTGTGACCGTACAGTTGCTCCTCTACATAGTCCTAGCTGACGTCCCTATTCCTGTCTTGCCAAAAACTAAATACGACAATTCCCAGCAGCGGAGCACATTTGGCAGCGCTTCTCCTTCCTCAGTAAGGATCCAGTCCTGTTTTGGGCAGAATAAATACGGAGCAGCCTGTGGCGCGCAACCAGCGCACAAGAAAGTCCCTGGTTCGATGTGCTCTGCGCTCGTCTGCTTCTGACTGATTTTGTTTGCGGATTCCTCTGCGTTCCTCCATCTTCCCTGTCGCCTGGCAGCTGCCCCGGAAGTTGTCGCCGGGGCCGGTTCAGCTCCGGTAAAGTCGCCGCCGGACACCGCGGGCCCCGCAGCGGGCGGGACGAAGACTCCACGGGTGAACGTTACTAGGGCAGCCGGGCGTGAATGAAGCTCCTGGAAGAGGAGGAGCCCAGAAAGGTGAGTGGACCATACGGGGGCAGAATAGACATTGTTAGCAGTATCGATTAACCCGTTCGCTGCACGACACGCTGTTTGACCGCTCGGGCCCGACGCACAGCCTGCTGTGTGAGTTTGGGATGCAGTGCGGTTTCCGGGAAGTGGCTGTGACTGATGCTGCAGTGATGTGCCTGTGGCAGCAACCGGTGGCATGGTGCCCGGCTGGAGGACTAGTCCTCTGGATGGCGCTGTCTGCGTTCTCTCAGGCGCCTGTCCTCACATGACTCCGTACACACAGGGCAGCAGCTCCATCCTGTAGGGCACTGAGCCCCCATCCTGAGGCGCTGGTTACACTGGTGTCCTCACCTGACTGTCACTGTCTGTTCTTTGTAGGCTCTGTTCACACTTCTACTAGTTCTGCAGCTTTCAGTAGCTTTTTGGTGAGAATATTCTGTCCCAAGCTATCCAGATGATAGAAACGTGAGCAACCAGTTCTAAAGCCTTATCCATGTTTCCTTGTTGTGATAAGTGTCCTTGTTTTATCCGTGAAGGATCCGTGTTTGGTCCGTTTTTACCCCCATGTGTCATCTATTATCCACAGACATTGATCAGCTGAAAATAAATTTCCAGAGCATCTCCTAGTCCTGAATGAAAAACGGACTGTCTGTGATTCTCGTGGACCCATAGACTTCAGTGGGTTTGTTTACGTAGTGCATGCCTACTGTCAGTAAAACAATACTCAAATGTGAACAGACACATTCAGATCGATGGGTACGTGTGCTGTACGTAGAAAATGTGAACAGTAGTGTTGAGTGCACTTGTGTTTCAAGTTTGGCGTACAAGGTTCGGGTTATCTAAGAATTCCGCTATGACTTATGGTCCGTGGTAGAGGAATCCATAACGGAATTCTTAGATAACCCGGACAAGTTTGCTCAACACTAGTAAACAGCACACCTCAGTGAAAACGTGGACGAGGCCAAAGGGTCGGCCAAACACAGTCAGTAGCTCTGGCCTAAAACGATCGTTCAGCTGACAACTATCTCTCCCGACTCCCCTATACACACCTATGTTTGTTTGGCTGAATGTGTATCAGTGAGGAGAGGGGAGAAAGCCGCTGTCAGACGACTCTGGAGGCGTCCTGTCTGCCGGGAGAACAAAAGGATCTGCAAAAAGTTACACTTCACCCAATCCTTCCAGCAGAAGCTCCCAATACACATTAGACTGTCAGCCCAGCCCACCGTTCTCTGCAGGTCCGGCTGACAATATACTGATATTGGGGGGGGAGGGGGGGGTGTCACTTCAGCAAATGGCACTTATCATGTAGAGAAAGTTAAAGGTGTTATCTGAGACTATATGTCCCCCATACACCCGGTCCCCTCACACTGATTCTACTTATCAGGCTCCCCACGCCGCTCCCCGCACCGCCGCTGCAGCTTCTCCCTGTTCTCCCCAGTGTCGGGGGCAGCAGCCAATGGCAGATGGGGACGAGCCTCCCTAGTGTATGTTTAAGTTACATTTAAAACTAAGGGTCTCTCTCGCCTCTCCGTTTTGTAACTCCAGTAGTCTGTTTCGGCAGAGGCAAACAATCCAGCAAAGTCGGCACCACCATCTCCATTCACTATAATGGGATCTGGAAGAATACCGCTGCAAGGTTGTGTGAGGGGAAGACCGGTTAGTAATGAGGATGTATTAGAGCAAAAATAACAGTTCTGGCTGTTTCCACCGTGAGAAAAGCATGGATTCTGGGGATGTTCTTGAGGTGCAGGTGATTGGATATAGGTATAGAAAGGAAAGATCTGAGTCAAACATAACCCCAAGACTGCGAGCGTGCTGCCTAGGCGTTAGGGCCCATTCACACGACCGTAATATTGCGGGTCCGCAAAAATGCAGACCCACAATACTACGGGTGTCGCAATGTTCGGAACACACAGCCGGGCGCCCCATTGAAAATGCCCATACTTGTCCACTGTTGGTAGCATTCTATTCCTGTTCTATTTTTTTGTGCGGAGCACGGCTCTGTACCGCGGCTGCCCGCTCTCATAGAAGTGAATGGGGCCGCATCTATTCTGCAATATTGCGGAAAAGATGTGGACCCATTCACACGGTCGTGTGAATAGGCCCTTATCTTAGTACCACGGACTTAGATTGCAATTTTTTGAAAGATTCAGTTTCAGAAGCAGGGCTATGGAGTCGGTAAGCCAAAGCTCCGACTCCCTCATACATGGCGCATGTTTAAGTGATAACTTTACACAAACTTTGCATAAATCAATAGTACAGATATGTCATGTCAAAAAGAGTTTGTAATATATGTTTTACTAGATATCTTTACTCTGAACTTTCAGTATCAGACTTCTCTGGGTTCAGCTCACTAAGGGCCTGATGTATGAAAACTGTCTAGGTCTAAGACTTTCTTTGTTGCCCATAGCAACCAATCAGAGCTCCCCTTTCATTTCTCCAGAGCACTATATGAAATGAAAGGGGAGCTCTGATTGGTCTCTATGGGACAGTTTTCATACATAAGGTCCTAGGTGTTTTACATCATGCTGCTTCACAGTCTAGAAAGTGACACTACTAGCAGTGCTAGATAACAAAGGCTTGGCAATGGCTTCTACACCTATAGTACTTTTTCACATGTGTTTCTGTATTTCTGAATTTGAGATGTTAGAAAACAGTTGTCCCCCTTATATTTTATGTATAGTATATAGAAGCCATCAGAGCAGCTAACTTCTCCAAACATGAGCTCAGAGGAAAGCATACAGAGAGAGCATGCACTGGACGATTGATTTATGCACAGTTTATTGAAAGTTTAGATATACTAAGACGTTTTCTCAGCAGGTTGATTCACTGGCTGACAGGCAGTTTGTACTCCAGCAGGTATTAGCATATATTAACTTCCTCTGACAGAGGAGGAGATTGTGATCTCTAACACAATTACAGGTAAAGCCATGCTTCTCAGTCCTCACAACCAGTGGCGTACATAGAGATGTAAAGGCCCCATAGCAAAGAACAAACCAGGCCCCCCACACAGGACAGAAGGGTTTCCGCCTAAGCCCTTGGGCCATTGTTCCACTGCCTCATTTGCTAAAAGTTGTTCCTTAAGAAGGAGCCCTGACCGAGTTTTCACCTCCAGTAGAAGAGGAGATAATCTCAACTAACACTGGGCCCCCTCTTGCCCTGGGCCCCATAGCAGTCTCATGGTCTGCCGCTATGCTCACAACACTTGTACCTTTTGCTTGCTGCAGGTAATCACTCAGAGCTCAGTCCCATCATTCTGTGGGGGTGAGGTCACTCCTAGTCTCAGCTAATCAGATAATCTTTCTGGTCTGCAGGTTACAATAGAAACCTGTGTACAGTGAGAGACCTGCTGAACTGTCTATAGTTCATGACTGACCACTGTATTTAGAAAATGTCTTCTTTTAACAGTCCCTTTATGTTGAAAGCTAATCTTTGTAACTAGTCAGAAAACCCCTTTAATCCTGTTTTCTCTAGCAGATCTGAGATGAGTGTAGCCATTCCTTCCCAGTGCCTTTTTCCTCTGATCTGTAGCAGAGGAGCTTCACTTTTGAGCATCTACATAAAGGGCAGCACACAGTCATCTCAACCGAAAGCCTAGATCCTTAGATCAGGAATAGAACAGACATTTATAGGACATTTCATTATTTTCCCAAATTCTTATGAAAATATATTCAGCACATACACGACCATGTTCGCTCAACTCTACTCCTTATCTCTGCTCTCTGACATTATAAACACTCCTGATAGCTCAGTTCTTATCTTACTGATAAGAATGTGGCTTAAAGGGTTTCTGTCACCAGTTTTTTCGGTATGAATCAGGCTGACATTAGAGAATGTGCTAATGTCACCTGATTCCAAATATATATCTGTTTTATTTACTGGTGCCCCCACTTTTATATAAAATGAACTTTTATTTTATGCTAATAAGGCCTCTAGGTTCAAGGGGCGTTACCCCTGCTCCTAGAGGCTCTGTTGATTGACAGGCCCAGGCAGAGAAGAAACACTCCATTCACCATAGCTTGCAAGGACCTTCAATGATGTCATGACCATGTGATCAGTCACATGGTTAGGATCACACAAACAGCCTGTCTCCTCCTAAACCATGTGACTGATCACATGGTCATGACACCATTGAAGGTCCTTGCAAGCTATGGTGAGTGGAGTGTTTCTTCTCTGCCTGGTCCTGTCAATCAACAGAGCCTCTGTAAGGGATGCATTGACAACATTATCCGGGAGGAACAACCTTCTTTAATAGAAGATTTTCGCTCCATGGTACAAGATGAAATACGCTCCTCACTTGCAAATATTAATCCGCCCGCTCCTCCTCCTCCCAAGAAACATAAAATGGCTATTCACCATTCCTCATCTGAAGAAGGAGAGGATGATGAAGCAGTGTCGGATTCAAATACTGCTGAGGGCTGTAAAAGGTTTTTCTTCTCAAATTCTGACATGTCTGAATTATTGAAAGCGGTTCGAGCCACCATGGGAGTAGAAGAGGTTCAAAAACCTCACTCTATTCAGGAAGAACTCTTTGGTGGTCTCAGAGCAAAAAGGGCTAGAGTTTTCCCTTTCAACGAGAACATTAAAGAAATGATCTTTGAAGAATGGTCTGATCCTGAAAAACGCCTGGGCATCTCCAGGGACTTTAAGAATCGTCTTTTGTTTGATCCTAGTGACTCAAAAATCTACGATGAGACTCCAAAACTTGATGTCCAAGTTGCTATGGTCAACAAAAAGACATCCCTTCCTTTCGAGGACGCATCCCGGCTCAGGGATCCTATGGAAAGGAAAGCAGACTCCCTCCTTAGGAAATCCTGGGAAGCCGCCATGTACAACGTTAAAACAAATGTAGCGGCTACCTCGGTTGCCAGGTCAATGACCCTGTGGCTAAATGAGTTAGAACAACATTTAATGAATAAAACTCCTAGAGAGGAAATTCTAAACTCCATTCTCCCCTTAAAATCTGCTACGGCCTTTTTGGCGGACGCATCTGCTGAATCCATAAGATTCGCCGCCAGAGATGCGGGACTTTCAAATGCAGCTAGGCGTGCGATCTGGATGAAATCCTGGGGGGGAGACAAGGCTTCCAAAATGAAGCTTTGTTCTATCCCCTTCTCAGGAGAATATGTCTTCGGTCCTGTACTGGACAGGATACTAGAGAAGGCCGCTGACAAGAAAAAGGGATTCCCAGATGAGAAACCCTATCGTAGGAAATTTCCCTTTCGGTCAGGCAGCTTTCAAGAAAGATCCTATAGGGGGAAGGGTAAAAGCGGACGCTGGAGTTACCCCAAAGGAGTCAAGGGAAGGGGCTTTCTCCATAACCCCCAGTCTAAACCTTCCGACAAGCAATGACGTCTGCGTCGGGGGAAGATTGAGTATGTTTCTACCAGCCTGGAAACGGGTAACATCAAATCCTTGGGCCTTGGCCCTACTAGGATCAGTTTACAAGATAGAGCTCAATTCTATTCCCCCAAACAAGTATCTACTGACTATTCCAAATTCCCCCTCAAACAGAGTAGTAATCTGGCAGGAGATTCTTCATCTTCTAAACATGAAGGTGATTGTAAAGGTTCCACCCCCGGAGCAACGAAGGGGATACTATTCTACCCTTTTCTTAGTAAAGAAAAAAGGGGGGAATCTCCGCATGATAATAAATCTGAAACTTCTGAACAAGTTCGTTCACTACAAAAAATTCAAAATGGAGTCCCTTTCATCAGCCATTCCTCTCATCATGGAAAACGCTTTCTTGTGCACAGTGGACTTAAAAGACGCGTATTACCACGTTCCCATCCACCCAAAATACCAGAAATATCTTTGGTTTGCGATTCAAGATGGAGAGGGCCAGACTCATCACTTTCAATTTGCCGCTCTACCGTTCGGGATCTCGTCTGCACCCAGAATTTTCACCAAGTTGATAATAGAGATGGTCGCATTCCTATGTCAGTCAAATTTGATCCTAATCCCATATCTAGACGATTTCCTCCTAATAGCAAATTCTCAAGAACAGCTTCTAAAGGATCTAGACGTCCTCCTATCCACCCTGGGGGATCTGGGCTGGATTATAAATTATCAAAAATCCTCTCTTCTTCCATCAAGGACGGTGAAGTTTCTGGGAGTTCTGCTAGACTCTCATTCTCAAATGACGACGCTTCCTCAGGAGAAAATACTATCCCTAAGAGAAACAGTTCTCGCTTTCAGGAAAAAGAAAAATACCTCTGTAAGAGAGGCGATGAGCCTTCTGGGCCTGCTATCATCCTGCATTCCCTCGGTGGCTTGGGCAAGACTACACTATCGAGTATTGCAAGCCTGGATACTGAAGGTCTGGAACAAGAAACAATCGTCCCTAGATCGACCAGTTATAATCCCGGTTTCAGTAAAAGTATCTCTCCTATGGTGGTCAGTAGTCTCAAACCTATCCCGGGGAGTAGTCTGGCAGAAGTCTCCTCAAATTCAAATCACGACAGACGCCAGTCAACTAGGTTGGGGCGCAAAAGTTGGCAGCTCTTACTTCCAGGGAACATGGTCCCATGCGATGAAGATTCAATCATCAAATTACAAGGAGCTACGTGCGGTATGGGTGGCTTTGTCTTCAGCAAACAATCTCCTCCAGGGCCAACATCTCAAAATCTTATCGGACAACACGACTGCTGTGGCCTATCTGTCCCACCAGGGAGGTACAAGGTCCCCGGGACTACAAGCACTCTCAAACCGCATCTTCCAATGGGCAGAGTTACACGTACAGTCAATCACAGCGATACACCTGAAAGGTTCCCTAAACCTAGAGGCGGATTTCCTAAGCAGGAAAGTTCTGGATCAGACAGAATGGTCTCTCAATCCAAAGGTCTTTGTTCAGATTACAGAACGATGGGGCATGCCAGACATAGACCTTTTTGCAACAAGAGCAAATGCAAAGGTCCCAAGATTCTGCTCAATAAACCCTAGGGACACTCCCTGGAAAGTGGACGCGTTCTCTCTTCCCTGGGACTGGAACCTGTGCTATGCCTTTCCTCCGATTCCTCTTATCCCAAGGGTAATTCAGAAGATGCAACGGGAACCCTCAACCCTCATCATAATCACCCCCTTTTGGCCCAAAAGGAGTTGGTTTTCTTCCCTGAAGCGCCTATCTATCGCGGAACCCTGGATTCTCCCGATCTCCAGAGACCTTCTTCTTCAAGGTCCCATCTTTCACCCCCATCCGGAGTTCTTAAAGATGATGGCTTGGATCCTGAAGTCAGAATTCTGAAAGATCGGGGACTGTCAGAAGGGGTTATCTCCACACTCAGGGCCTCAAGGAAGAAGGTCACGTCGGCCATTTATCTGAAGATCTGGAAGAGGTTCTGTTCCTGGTCTGACAATCCTTCTCCAAATTCCTCTGCTCCCGACATAGGCTCCATCTTGGATTTCCTTCAATCAGGGCTTGAAAAAGGTTTAAAACCTTCAACACTAAAGGTTCAAGTGTTGGCTCTCAGCTGCTTTTATGATTCCGAGCTTGCTAGTCACAGGTGGATAAAACGCTTCATGAAGGCAGCTACCAGATTACGTCCTTCTCTAAAAACAAAAGTTCCAAGTTGGAACCTGGGCACAGTATTGACTGGCCTAACCTTACCACCTTTCAAGCCGTTGGATGAATGCTCTTTAAGGTTCCTTTCTTTTAAGACGGCATTCTTAGTAGCCATCACCTCTGCCCAGAGACTAGGGGAGATTCAAGCTATTTCTACTAGAGAACCTTACTTTAGAGTTCTGGACGACAGGTTGATTATCAAATTAGACCCAGGTTTTCTACCTAAGGTAGTCTCCAACTTCCACAGGGAACAAGAGATTATCCTTCCTTCCTTCTGTGATTCCCCTTCTAACGACAAGGAAAAATCCTTCCATTCTTTAGATGTTAGAAGAGCGGTCCTACAGTACCTACAAGCTACTAAAGATCACAGACGTTCGGACCGTCTCTTCCTTCAGTTTGCCGGGAAAAATAAAGGTCAGGGTGTTTCTAAATCAACTCTTGCCCGATGGATCAAAGACACCATCTCTCTATGCTATGGGATCCAGGACTTATCCAGCCCCCCTCTCGTCAGAGCTCATTCCACCTGAGCCATGTCTTCCTCACAAGCTGAACGTGCGGGAGCCTCATTGGAAGAAATTTGTAAAGCCGCCACTTGGTTGAGTGCCAATACCTTCATCAGACATTACCGGCTAAATCTTTCTAATAATGCGGACCTGTCTTTTGGACGGAAAGTCCTTTAGGCAGTTGCCCTCCCTTAGTTTTTATTTCGTATATCTCATTGTGGTGCCGTCGTGGTGATGATATGGAAAGCCGGAATTAGACTTACCGGTAATTCATTTTCCATGATATCACGACGGCAGGGATTTTCCCTCCCATCTCCTTTTTTTTTTTTTTTTCTTCTCTCCCTTGGTATGCCTTCAATACCGGGGAAATTTTTGAAATATTTGTTTGTGTGTTTCACCAGTTTGGCTCTGTTATTTGGTAACACTGGTGATTGGTGGTGGGAGGTGTACTTTTAACCTTCTCTGTTCCTGCCCCTACAGAGGTCAGGGGCTCATTGTGGTGCCGTCGTGTTGATATCATGGAAAATGAATTACCGGTAAGTCTAATTCCGGCTATCTCCCTTTCTGGATAATAGGCAGTTCTGCAGTCAAACCTTTATGGCTTAAGGTCCTTTTTCCACAGACCGATGATCTGGCGGCTTCTCGGGTATGAGTGTCTAGAGAAACACTCGTTCCCTATCTGCCTGTGTCTAGGGTACCAGCAGTAACTCGGGCAGACTCGTTCATCAGGTGATCATGTCAATCTGCAGGCAGGAAAAATCTTTGTTCCTAAATAACAATCTGCTGCGCAGGAACAAGGATTTTCTATGGGCAGAAGCAATCGCTTGCCCCCATATATCGGAGGTGATATGGCAGCGTCTGCTTCATCCCAATAATCTGCCAGATCATCTCTTCCTGTAAAAGAAACTTTGTTCTGTCAATGGCAAATCTAAGAGAATGCTGCAGACCTTTACCATGGCTCCAGATACATTTAAAGGGAACCTGTCATCTCTGAAACACCACCTGAGCTAGAGTAAGTGGTATATAGTGTAAGTGACCTCGGTTATGTAATTTTTATCTTCGTACTCACTTCCATTCCAACACTGTGCTCCCACAAACCAGCAGTAAAAGGCACTCACTGCACTCCGGTGCTCACTCACATAATGGAGAGGACTCAAAGAAGAGTCCCCTCAATGTATTTTACTACCGGTTTGTGGGAGCACAGCGTCAGAATGGAAGTGAGTATGAAGATAAAACTTACATATTCGGATTCAGCATCACTTAGACTATACACCTCTTACTCTAGTTCAGGGGGTGTTTCGGAGATGACAGGTTCCCTTTAAATATACAAGTAACATTCAAGAAAAACTAATTAGTTTGAAATTGTGTGAACTCTGGAAGATGTACTGATGAACACCATAGTGGACCATAGGCCTCGGAGCTCCATAGCATCCGCACCGTGCCTTCTGTACCTTTCATTCTTCACCCCCATTCTCTGTTAGGTCTTGTTAGGACCGGCATTGATCTGATACCCTCATAATACAATGCCCATGATATTCTACGAATTTGGTCCAACACACTTCTTTCAATCAATAAAATAACACCGAAGCCGAAAAGTTTTACCTAGAAAGTTTGCTATAATCTTCTTTGCTATAAAAATTAGAACATGAAGCAAGTTGTCAGTCAGTGTGACAGGCTTTCACCTTATGGAGACCCCTTCTGACGCTGATACTGCTCACACTTTAGGGATTTTAGCCGTCTGTTAATAGACAGCATAGCCCAGACATACCATAATGACCATGGCCATAAATCTCTATTCTACTTTGTCTCTATCTGCTCTTGTGCCTACACCTAAAAGATTCTGCACCTGGCCAAACCTGTAACCATCTCATGTTTTGTGAGGGCCTCTTCCAAAAGTGCTTTCTCCCCTCTCTCAGGACACATCCAAGCTTGCAAATGTACGGAGGGGTCAGAAGTAGTGTTGAGCCGAACTTGTGTTTCAAGTTTTGGCGAACAAGGTTTGGGTTATCTAAGAATTCTGTTACGGATTCCACTACCACGGACCATAAGTAACAGAATCCATCTATATCCTATGGATAGGGGATAACTTGCAAACTTGACACAACTTTAACGCTTTAATAATCAAACTCCGCCTATGGGCTCTTTCACACCTCCGTTCTTGATTTCTGTTGTTCTCTTCCATTAGAGGTCAGAACGAAAATAACAGAAGTGTCGCGTCTGCCGCATAAGGCTACTTCCACACTTGCGTTTACATTTTCCAGTACCGAGATCCGACATAGGGTCTCAATACCGGAGTAATTTCCATTTTGTCCCCATTCAATGGGGACAAAACGTAACTGAACAGAACGCAATGCTCCAGAATGCATTCCGTTCTCATACCGGAGAGCAAACCGCAGCATGTTGCTGTATTCTTTCCATCATGGGATGTGGAGTAAAACGGATCCGGCATGACCCACAATGTAAGTCAATGGAGACGGATCCATTTTCTCAGACACAATAGAAAATGTATTTCTCCCCCATTGACTTTCAGTGGAGTTCATGATGGATCCGTCTTGGCTATGTTACAGATAATACAACCGGATCCGTTCATAACTGATACAGATGATACAGTAACGGAAGCGTTTTTGCTGCTTAAGGCCCCTTTCACACGAGCGTGACTGATTAGGTCCGGATGCGTTCAGGGTGCGTTCAGGAAAACTCACACCATTTTGCAAGCAAGTTCAGTCAGTTTTGTCTGCGATTGCGTTCAGTTGTTCAGTTTTTTCCGCGCGGGTGCAATGCGTTTTGATGCATTTTTCATGCGCGTGATAAAAAACTGAAGGTTTACAAACAACATCTCCTAGCAACCATCAGTGAAAAGCGCATTGCATCCGCACTTACTTCACAATGTAATGCGTTTTTCACTGAAGCCCCATTCACTTCTATGGGGCCAGGGCTGCGTGAAAAACGCAGAATATAGAATATGCTGCGTTTTTCACGCAACGCAGAACTGATGCCTGAAAAAAAACGCTCATGTACACAGACCCATTGAAATGAATGGGTCAGGGTTCATGTGACACATTGCACCCGGGCGGAAAACTCGCTCGTGTGAAAGGGGCCTAAGACTACTTTCACATCTGCGTTTTTTTCTGGATCCGTCATGAATCAGCAAAAACGCGTCCATTATAATAATACAACCATCTGCATCCGTTCTGAACGGATCCAGTTGTATTATCTTGATAGATCCATCTCTAAAACCATTGAAAGTCAATAGGGGACAGATCAGTTTTGTTTTGTGTCTGAGAAAACTGATCTGTCTTCATTGACTTACATGACTGATCCATCTTGCTCCGCACCACATCGCGGACAGAAAACCGCAGCTTGGGGGTGGTGATTTGAACTTTTACGTTTTTTTTTTTTTTGTTTGTTTGTTTTGGGTTTTTTTTTTTTTGTACACTTTTTTTTTTTATAGTTCCCATAGGGAACTGTAACTAGCAATCATTTGATTGCTTATATCATAGACTCCAATGCACTTACACTGGAGTGTATGATGATTTTAGTGCTTTCCTATGGAGCCCTATTACAGGCAAGGGCTCCATAGGAAAACCTATGCAGCAGTCTCCTGTCATTTACTATGACAGGGGCTGCTGCAGGCACACTCCAGCTCCTCCGATCGCCACACGGGGGAGCCGGAGCAACACCGGAAGCACACGCTGTTTGCCGCCTTCGGGTGCCGGCACCTGAGGGTTTAAATGTCCGCAATCTGCATTACTGCCGGTCGCGGACGTTAGCCGCGGGTGCCTGCTAGTGGGATATGCAGGTCACCCGCGGCCTGCACGGAGCGGGCGCCATCTTTAAAGTCCCGGCCAGCTCCATACATGTACGGTGCTGGTCGGGAAGGGGTTAAGCAAACGCCACGTCCATTAACATAATGTTAATCTGTTATATTATTACTCGGCGCTAGTGTTCAGCAAAGCAAGCTCCGAATCATAGATCCGAAGTCGTTTCAGTTCAAACTTCATTTGAATAACTTTGGGCTTTGATTTTTAAACTTGAAAACCATTTTAAAACTTGAATCTGAAGTTTTGACCGAAGCAACTGCGGATCTATGATCTTTGGTCTCAAAACTGCCACATTTTGACCACGGCTCATCCATGTGGTGACCTTTACCTGAGACCCCACCCTTATGGCAACATTTTATATGGAATCAAGACAGGAATATCTTACCAGTCTGATCTGTTACCAGCCTGGTTCAGCCATCTGGGGGAATTGTGGGTAGAGGTCAGCTTTGCTTACTGCTATATGACCTGGCATGTTTGGTGTCATTTCATTCCTGTAACCTGGCAGTAAGTTTACATTGAAGCAAAGTCTGATCTGGTAATGTAACCACTGGTGTGGAGTCGGTGTCTATTTTGGTGGAGTCAGAGTCGGTATGAAATGGACCGACTCGACAAGTATATAATACATTGCTACAGTTAGTTCAATGCAGTATGTGCTGAATATATTTTCATAAGAATTTGGGAAAATGATGAAATGTCCTATAAATATCTGTTCTATTCCTGCACTAAGCATCTAGGCTTTCAGTTGAGATGACTGTGTGCTGCCCTTTATGTAGATGCTCAGTAGTGTAGCTCCTCCGCTACAGATCAGAGGAAAAAGGAAGGAATGGCACTCATCTCAGATCTGCTAGAGAAAACAGGATTAAAGGGGTTTTCTCACTAGTTACAAAGATTAGCTTTCAACATAAAGGGAGAGTTAAAAGAAGACATTTTCTAAATACAGTGGTCCGTAGATTTTACTTTAGTCATGAACTATAGACAGTTCAGCAGGTCTCTCACTGCACATAGGTTTCTATGGTAACCGGCAGACCAGAAAGACTGTTATCTGATTGGCTGAGAGCAGGAGTGAATCAATTGTCCAGTGCATGCTCTCTCTGTATGCTTTCCTCTGAGCTCATTTTTGGAGAGGTTAGCTGCTTTGATGGCTTCTATATGCTATATATGGGGGAATACTGTTTTCTAACATCTCAGATTCAGAAATACAGAAATACACATGTGAAAAAGTACTATAGGTGTAGAAGCCATTGCCAAGCTTTTGTTATCAGCACTGCTAGTAGTTTGACTTTCTAGACTGTGAACAGCATGATGGAAAACACCTAGGACCTTATGTATGAAAACTGTCCCATAGAGACCAATCAGAGCTCCCCTTTCATTTCATATAGTGCTCTGGAGAAATGAAAGGGGAGCTCTGATTGGTTGCTATGGGCAACAAAGAAAGTCTTAGACCTAGACAGTTTTCATACATGAGGCTCTTAGGCCCCTTTCACACGAGGTTACATAGCATTATACTAATTTATGATGTTATGTAACCCTGAAAG
Organism: Rhinella marina; assembly: GCA_900303285.1. Classification (NCBI taxonomy): domain Eukaryota; kingdom Metazoa; phylum Chordata; class Amphibia; order Anura; family Bufonidae; genus Rhinella; species Rhinella marina. The sequence continues at coordinate 276,471 of ONZH01001107.1, read as the reverse complement.
TTCAGAGTAAGGATATCTAGTAAAACATATATTACAAATATATCTGTACCATTGATTTATGCAAAGTTTGTTTAAAGTTATCAATTAAACATGCGCCATGTATGAGGGAGTGGGAGTCAGAGTTAGGGGAAATTGAGGAGTCGGAGTTGGAGTCAGGGATTTGGCTTACCGACTCCACAGCCCTGAATGTAACAGTTGTTAAGAGCTCATGGCTCAGTAATAATGACAAGTACATGTGTGAGAAGTATGTGTACCCTGGCAGCACACACAGACGTCTACACCCCTCTGCTTGTACAATTTACAGTCATGTTGATAAGTTAAAACTAGTTTTTAAATTACCTTCTTGCCACTAAATTAAAGGGTACTTACTTCTCACCATGTCTTACACCAAAAGTAATGTGACTTCCAGCATTCACAACAGCCTGTTCCACCATCAATTCTAAATTTCTGACACAAGACATGGTCCGCAACGTTATTTTAAGTTTCCTGCATTTTTTTTGCTACTGGAATCAGCATATGGAATACAGTGTAATACCATAAGTGGTAATGCAAATGATCTATTAAATGGCATTTCTACTTAAAGGGGCTGTCTGACCGATTTTCCCCCCCCCCCCCCCATAAAATTACTGACCCCTAGGAATCTGCAGTCACATGCCGCATGGGTGGCTGCAGTGGGCTATGTGACAAGGGTCAGGCTGTCATCACTTCTGGGGACTGGAAGCAGGGGGGAACGGGAGGCTTGGCATCGTAATGAAATGGCTTTCAGGGGGTGGCAGTTATGATACAATGTGGCAGTGATCTGGTGTTTTCACGTTATCACCAGTGAGCACCCCCCCCCCCCCATATAAGGGGGTGTCATGTAGCTCAAAGCTCATATGTGGATTCAGGCTCTACAAACCAGCTAAAATGTCTCCTTTCCTTGTTTTAGAGATACCAGTCAAAAATGGAAATTGAAGACTATAATGGGCGCTCTTATATGTCAGGTATGTATGAAGAAGTCAGTAGGATCAATCTGCATATCAATGCAGAGTGTACAGTCCGTGTCCCTTAAAGGGTTTCTGTCACCACAATTTATCATATTAAACAGAATGACATTTCCAATGCGCAAATGTCATTTGATGCTTAATTTGTAAATTATTTCATTGCCCTTGCCCCGTTTTTGAGTAAAATTAACTTTTATAATATGTAAATTAGCCTCCTAGGAGCAGTGGGGCAGTAACCTTGCTCCTAGAGGCGCCGTTTTGCCCACCTTGAATAACGCCTTTTTTTTTCTTGATAGAGCGAGCTGCCTGACCCTGTCAATCTGCTGCCGGCCCTGTCCGATCCAAATCCTGCGCCGTGCATCCTTCATTCGGCGCAGGCGCAGTAAGTGTAGCAGGCTCCCGGCTTCCTCACTGCGCCTGCACTGCCTTCTCTTCTGGGTGGAATGTGACGTGGTCGGCGCAGGCGCAGTGAGGGAGCCTGGCAGCCTGTTACACTCACTGCGCCTGCACCGAATGAAGGACGCATGGCGCAGGCACGCGATTTGGATTGGATAGGGCCGGCAGCAGATGGAGCGAGCTTCCTGGCCCTGTCAATCAAGAAACAGAAGGCGTTATTGAAGGTGGGCAAAATGGCGCCTCTAAGGAGCAGGGTTACCACCCCCTGCTCCTAGGAGGCTAATTTACGTATTATAAAAGTTAATTTTACTCAAAAACGGGGCAAGGGACAATAAAATAATTTACATATTAAGCATCAAATGACATTTGTGCATTGGAAATGTCATTCTGTTTAATATGATAAATTGTAATAAAAACCCTTTAAATGAAATTACAAATTGGTTGTCTGACATAATCTAAGGGAATTTGTCTTCAGAAAGTGACACTGTTGTTTAAATCACTTTTATGTTAAACACGTTTTTTTTTTTTTAAAGAATTTTTGGTGATTTATTTTTCTATTTAATTTTCCATGCATCTATCCATAACTAAAAACAAAATGAAAATCCTGCAATTCTTACTCTGGCCACTAGGCGTAAAATATATTAACGGGGAACTAACTAAAAAAAAACAAAAAACCTGCCAACATAGCATAATATCATTGTGTCTCTGTTATTTGCTCTCATTTCATCAGATATCATAATTGCAGACCATGAAAAACACAGTAAAAAAAAGCAAGTTATCGTTCTCTCAGGCTGCAGCCATAAGTTCTCCCCTAGCCTCTCCTCGCTTTGATGCTAGTGCATGGGAGCCACAAAGTATAGGAGGAGGGGGCTGGGCTTAGTCTGGATAACCTTTTGTCTACACAGTGAGAGTGTCCATTTTATTGTAAGGAATCTCCTAGTTTGTAATAGTACAAAACAGATTTGGTTACAACCATGTGGAACTGTAATAGGCTACAGAATACTAAATCTATCAAGATAAATCCCTTCTCCCCATTCCTAAATAGTGCCACAGCTAGGCAGATTTACCTTTTTAAGGGTTGTGGGAAAGCTGGGTTACTATCATTTGGAACTGTAATAGCTGCAGAATACAAAATCTACCAGGGTAAGTCCCCCTCCCCACTCAAATATGTACAAATATAACCCAGAAAACAGTTTGTAATAACAGTCAGTGAGAGAAAATGCCTATTCTGACGTAAACTTTCCCCATCTGTCCTAAATCTGAGATCTTCCTTAGGTTCATACTGTTGTTATTATGGGGCATTAGTGCACATTATAGAGAGAGAGGTATAAGAGGAGAGAAATACAACACTCAGCATGTTCAGATTATTATTGTGGGGCATCAGTGGACATTACATACAGTGGGGTATAGGAGGAGAGAACTACAAATCCCAGCATTTTTAAGATGTTATTACGGGCTATTTGTATTTAAAACGTACAAATGGAAACACTAACCTCTCACACACAGCACAGGAGCTCTCATCACTCAGGTCCTTAGAGGTCCTTCAGCACTTCTCTGCACTGCTGAGCTCTGTCTGGAATGAAGTAGAATCAGCTAGAGAGTGGGAGATGAACGTGGCTGTGGGGACCAAGCACAGGGACTCCTATAGCAGTGCAGGCAGATCCATCTGCCAGACTTTGTGTGGCTGGTTAAGCCCCGCCCATCTCCTGAACTTCCTATTCAGTGTGTCAGGCTCCTCCACTCAGCGGTTCTGTAGGCAAAGTGGTGGGAAAAAAAAGCTTTTGTCTTTTGAGATCTCTTCTAAACTTCTTAAAAAAAAACTATAGATTAAATGTATTTGTGTATTATTTTTTTTTTCAGAGTTTGGTTCCCCTTTAAGACTTTCTGTCTTTTAAGAGCAGCTGCATGGGCCATAGACACAATGGACAGGATGGGCCCCAGTTTTCTAGGCATGCTCTGTGACCTTTTCAGAAGTCAGGAGTGAGCTGATAAGTTGTGATTTCATATTGTGATTGATGGATCATGTGTTATCTATATATAGGTGTTACTTGTCATTGTAACTCTGCTTGGGGTTATAATGATAATAGCTTCGGGAAAGTTACCTATACAGTATAGGAAATCATGAGATATTATAAGACCTAGTGGCCAGTGTGCAATTTCCAGGATTATAGACATTTTTTAACTATAGATAGTAACATGGAAAATAAAAAAATCACCAAAAATTCTAAAAAATAAATAAAATACATTTAACACAAAAAAGTGATTTAAACAATGTCATTTTCTGATGATACATTCCCTTTAAGAAAGGAACACATGTAAACCTAAAACCCTTATTGCCTATCACATTCCTTCTTGTGTCATCCATGGACTAATACAGCTAATAATTATTTTACTAGGTTACTTTCACATTTCAATATGTTTTCGTTCATAAGGTAATATAAAATGAAAGTTTCTGCAAGATATGTTACGAATAATGGGTTGCAGAAAGTCTGTATTAAAGGGGTTCTGTAGTTCTTTAAAACTGATGATCTATCCTCTGGATAGATCATCAGCATCTGATCGGCGGGGGTCCGACACCCGGGACCCCCGCCGATCAGCTGTTTGAGAAGGCAGCGGCGCTGCAGGAGCGCTGCGGCCTTCTCTGTGTTTACCGCAGGCCCAGTGACGTCGCGACTAGTTTCACTGGCCTGGGCGGGGCTAAGCTCTGTTCACCTGACCCTGAAGCACTGCAGCTTGTGGAGCGGTGCCCACGGGATTTGAAACCCAATTTTTTCAGTACTAAGGTGATTAAAAGCAAGGGCAGGTGGATGTCTTATCTGTCAGCAGTTTTGCATAATAATCTTTATTTATACAGTACAGACCAAAAGTTTGGACACACCTTCTCATTCAGAGTTTTCTGTATTTTCATGACTATGAAAATTGTAGATTCACACTGAGGGCATCAAAACTATGAATTAACACATGTGGAATTATATACTTAACAAAAAAGTGTGAAACAACTGAAAATATGTCTTATATTCTAGGTTCTTCAAAGTAGCTACCTTTTGCTTTGATTACTGCTTTGCACACTCTTGGCATTCTCTTGATGAGCTTCAAGAGGTAGTCACCTGAAATGGTATTCCAACAGTCTTGAAGGAGTTCCCAGAGATTCTTAGCACTTGTTGGCCCTTTTGCCTTCACTCTGCGGTCCAGCTCACCCCAAACCATCTCGATTGGGTTCAGGTCTGGTAATTGTGGAGGCCAGGTCATCTGGCGTAGCACCCCATCACTCTCCTTCTTGGTCAAATAGCCCTTACACAACCGGGAGGTGTGTTTGGGGTCATTGTCCTGTTGATAAATAAATGATGGTCCAACTAAACGCAAACCGGATGGAATAGCATGCCGCTGCAAGATGCTGTGGTAGCCATGCTGGTTCAGTATGCCTTCAATTTTGAATAAATCTCCAACAGTGTCACCAGCAAAGCAACCCCACACCATCACACCTCCTTCTCCATGCTTCATGGTGGAAACCAGACATGTAGAGTCCATCCGTTCACCTTTTCTGCATCGCACAAAGACACGGTGGTTGGAACCAAAGATCTCAAATTTGGACTCATCAGACTAAAGCACAGATTTCCACTGGTCTAATGTCTATTCCTTGTGTTCTTTAGCCCAAACAAGTCTCTTCTGCTTGTTGCCTGTCCTTAGCAGTGGTTTCCTAGCAGCTATTTCACCATGAAGGCCTGCCGCACACAGTCTCCTCTTAACAGTTGTTGTAGAGATGTGTCTGCTGCTAGGACTCTGTGTGGCATTGACCTGGTCTCTAATCTGAGCTGCTGTTAACCTGCGATTTCTGAGACTGGTGACTCGGATGAACTTATCCTCCGCAGCAGAGGTGACTCTTGGTCTTCCTTTCCTGGGGCGGTCCTCATGTGAGCCAGTTTCTTTGTAGTGCTTGATGGTTTTTGCGACTGCACTTGGGGACACTTTCAAAGTTTTCCCAATTTTTCGGACTGACTGACCTTCATTTCTTAAAGTAATGATGGCCACTCGTTTTTCTTTACTTAGCGGCTTTTTTCTTGCCATAATACAAATTCTAACAGTCTATGGACTATTAGCTGTGTATCCACCTGACTTCTGCCCAACACAACTCATGGTCCCAAACCCATTTATAAGGCAAGAAATCCCACTTATTAAACCTGACAGGGCACACCTGTGAAGTGAAAACCATTTCAGGTGACTACCTCTTGAAGCTCATCAAGAGAATGCCAAGAGTGTGCAAAGCAGTAATCAAAGCAAAAGGTGGCTACTTTGAAGAACCTAGAATATAAGACTTATTTACAGTTGTTTCACACTTTTTTGTTAAGTATATAATTCCACATGTGTTAATTAATAGTTTTGATGCCTTCAGTGTGAATCTACAATTTTCATAGTCATGAAAATACAGAAAATTCTTTGAATGAGAAGGTGTGTCCAAACTTTTGGTCTGTACTGTATATCACCAACATATTCTGCAGCAGGGCTCATGTGCAAATAAAATAATACATAACATGGCACCATCAACAATTAAAAGGAGGATTGAGGGTCATGCTTACAGGAGCTTACAATCTATGAAGATATAGGGGTGATACAAACTTTAAAAAGTGCTTGTTTTGTACAGTGGTCCGGCCATCTTACCAAAAATAGGGGAGTAGATATAAAGCTGCACGAGTCTCTCACCAGCCAATGTCTGTAGTGCTTCTGAGTGCATGGGGTGATATGGATAGTGTTGGATGAAGGAATCGGGTTCTGAGAAATAATGTTGAAGGGGAATGAATAGAGAATAGTTGACTAGGGCATGTGACAGGTTGCCCTAAAAAGATGTGTAAAACTGTAGGAGTTGGGAATAACCTAATTGCTTGGGGTAGTACATTCCAGAGAATAGGCGCAGCTCAATAGAAGTCTTGGAGACATGAGTGAGAGGTTCTGATTTAAGGTGGATGTTGGTCAGAAATCCTTTGCAGAGTGTAGAGTATGAGTAGGGTGGTAGACAGAGATGAATGAGTAGATGTAGGGGCTGCAGCACTGTGGAGAGCTGTGTGGGTGAGAGGGAGAAGTTTACATTGAATCCTATACTATATGGGTAACCGGTGCAAAGACTAGCACAGGGTGGAGACATCGGAGTAGTGGTTAGACAGATAAATCAGCTGAGCCTGGCTGTTGCATTTCGGATAGATTGGAGAGTGAAGAGTTTAGTGAATGATAGACAGCTTAGTAATAAGTTACAGTAATCAAGTCAAGAATTGATCAGGGCAACAATGAACTTTTTTTTTTCCACAGTACGAAGAGGGTGAATTCTAGAGATGTTTTTGAGGTGCTGACAACATGAGTGGACAAGTGATTGAATACAGGGGTGAAGTAAAGATCAACGTCAAACATAACACACAGAGGAAAATATCAGGTTTAGGTAGGTTAGTAGATGGAGAAACCACATTTCCTTCAGTTTTTGAAAGATTTAGTTTCAGATAGAGCAAGGACATGATGTCAGAGACGGCTGAAAGACAATCACTGGTGTTTCGTAGTATTGCTGGGGTTATGTTATAGGATGAGCTATATAGTTGGGTGTCATAGCATAGCGATAGTACTGAATAGGGACTGTGTAGAAAGAAAAGAGGAGAGGTCCTAAGACTGAACCTGAGGAACCCCAACAGCAAGAGAATGAGGAGAAGTAGAGTCATCAAAGGATACATTAAGAGTGGCCAGAGCGAGAAAAATAGAACCAAGAGAGAGTCTCCTTAAGTCCAATACATTAAAGCATGGTGAGTATGACTTGGTGTTCTGCAGTGTCATGCTGCAGAAGCATCCAGAAGAATGAGTACCGAGTGGTCACCTTTGTATTTAGTTGTCAAACCTGCTTACAGACTGCCTTTAACACGCACTTATACATATTCTGAGAATTGATAGAAGGGCATATTGGTAGAGTACAACACCCTAAGAGCATGTTTAGACTGAGGATTTTGGGCGGCGGATTCAGCGCAAATTGAGTGCCGAAAACTGGGCTGAATCTGTGCTGAAACTGCATCCGTGAGGGCTCCTTGCAAAGCTGCAGTGGGAGCTTGCTTGTGGTTTAGCTCTAATGTAGCAAAACGTAGAGTGGGGTCACGTGAATACCCACAGCAGTTTCTGCCTCAGGATACATGGCCGAGTTTGTCACGGACAAAATCCTCCATCTGAACATACCCTTAGCATGGAACAGTTCATCAGGATAAATTTACAAATTGTGAACACTAAATGAACATCACTTCAGACGGAAGAACCACAATGGGAACAATCCCAGGAGAGGAAACACAACCTCCACAGACCTTTCCTTTGGCAGTGTTCTTGCTTTGTTCCTCTTCTGAGATTTGCTCCAATTTTTGGTTAAGAAAATCTCTAATGGGAGCATTAACTGTAAAACTGTCTACAAAATAATAATCATATTAAACTTCTCTAGTGATTCAGTCCCAATCACTTGAAAGCACTTGAAGTCTCTTCATTTTCTATCGTTCAGATAACTTTTTTTTTTCTTTATAGAAAAGCTGATGGTTTTAATGTATGAAGTCTGTGGTTTATAGATTTGATATAGAGTTTGGTAAAAGGGGTTTTATGTAAGAATTAATGAACCGGCCCACACATCAAGAATTTATAGACTATGCCACAAATGCCTAAGATGGGAATAACCCTTTAATCACAGGACAAATGAGAAGAAATACAGCTCTTTAATATTCTTTGTGCTTTAATTCTTTTGCCTTTTCATAATTTTGTTCAGCTGTCAGTGAATGAAAACGCTTTCATTCAGAGGAAACAAATACTAGATAACTAGCCCCTCTCTCAGTTGATACAGTGATATTTAGGAACAGCAATGTTTTGGATACAAAATAAATAAGTGCCTGTTCACATCTATGTAAAAGATTCAGGGATCTCCAACAGAAATGCAGGATAAGATAGGACATCATCCAGTGCTATTTTGTCTGATAAAATGACAACAGCAACCCAACTGATCCCCATATAGTTAAGGCTTCATTCACACGACCGTATGTGTTTTGCGGTCCGCAAATTGCGGATCCGCAAAAAAAACGGATGACGTTCCGTATGGCATCCGTGTTTCCGTTTTTTTGCGGATCCATTGTAACAATGCCTATCCTTGTCAGCAGAACGGACAAGAATAGGACATGTTCTATCTTTTTTGCGGAACGGAAATACGGACATACGGAAACGGAATGCATACGGAGTACCTTCCGTTTTTTTTGCGGACCCATTGAAATGAATGGTTCCGCATACGGTCCGCAAAAAAAAACGGAACGGACACGGAAACAAAATACGGTCGTGTGAATGTAGCCTAAAGGGAGTGCTTTGGGGGCCATTAGCGTCCAAAATGTCCATTTTTTTTTTATAGGGTGGCATTCAGTTTGTTTGTTCCTATGATGAGATAGTATAAAGTAATATCTGATGTAAATGTGAACGAAGCAGAAGCTGCACAGACCTCTCTGGTAATTTGTTACAGTTAATCAGACTAGCATCCAGACTGTTTAGGCTGTGTTCTCACTGTGTGGCCACATTGCTGATTTTTATGAAATTGATGACCTATCCTCAGGATAGGTCATCGGTTTCAAATCAGTGGGATCTGACACCCGGCACCCCCATCGATCAGCTGTTTGAAGGGGCTGCTAGTACGAGTGCTGCCTCCTCTTCAGTGTTTACCGGCACGCCTCCTACATTGTAGTGTACAGTGTAATTACAACTGCTCCATAAACCCACCAGTCAGATATTGACGACCTATCCTGAGGCTAGACCCTTACTATAAAGGTACTTGTAGTCTTTTATGTCATTGTAGGCTAGAAAGAAAAAACATTACAGGCCAAATGATGAATGTAAGGGTCTGTTTACATGATGCGGTCAGATATTTTTTTTTTTCCTGTGATTATTTACAAAAATACAGTCGTCTTGATGCATTTTTTTTTTGTAAATGCTGTGGCAAAAAAAGTGACCTCAGCATGTGAATATACTTTAAAGGGAGTCTTTCAACTGTTTTTCACCTATATAACTAAGAGCAGTGCCCCAGAGAAGATTGCAGACGCATCCCAGACATACCTGTGTGCACTGTGTGTCTGTATTACATGTCCAGGAAAAGCACTTTATTCTGCTAGAACACAGCTCCCAAGTGCCCAGCTCTGCTGCTACAAGAGCCCAAAGCAAACCAGACTGAAGAGGGGAGGGCTGCTTTAGCTGCTCATATCTTGGGATTGGTAGCAGATAGAAAATGGTTCTGACGTTCTTTGAAAGCTGGCATTCCAAAGCATAGCAGCATGATATCCAGTATATCAGAAGATATAGCTGTTAGAAATGGAGTCGGGAGAGAAAGTTATTTTTACTTTCACTTTCAGCCGGGCACTTGGGAGCTGTTTTTCTGCAGAATAAAAGTGCTTTTCCTGGACATGGAATACAGACACACAGTGCACACAGGTATGTCTGGGATGTGTATGCAATCTTCTGTCACCTTTAAGGGCTCATGCACACAGCCATATGTGTTTTGGGGTCCACAAATCACAGATTATCCTTGTCCACAAAACAGACAGGAATAGGACATGATCTATTTTTTTTTTTTTTGTGGGGCCATGGAAATGAATGTGCAGATGCCCCATTGAAATGAATGGGTTTGCATCCAATCCGCAAACATTGCTGACCGAAACCATGGCCGCATGCATGAGCCCTAACGGGAATCTGTTGCCAATTTCATGCTTTGCTTTGCAACCTAACATGGTGACAGATAACCCTGAACAAAATCAGGGTCACTCACTTGAACTGGGTTTTGCTAAAATTGTGTGTTAAACAGCTCCAGCATGAGCCATGCCCTTGAGTCTGGTCAGTACAGCGCACACCTCAGGGAGTCCTCGTATTCATGAGATCCCGGCTTTTCCCATCTCCCTGCCGCTGAGGGATCTCTTCCTTCTTATGACAGCCAGGAGCTTATGAATATGAGGACTCCTGAGCTTGTGCTTTATCTTGAGCGGACTCCAGCACTCGGCTCAATCAAGCGGATGGGTCATTTCAAGTACTGTAAGTGACCCAGCTTTTTCCTCAGGGTATCCGTCACTGGCTTATGCTGCTCTTAAAGGAATTGTCCGGGTTGTCCAATCCATGCCGGTGATGTCACCAGGCTCACTGCTTGGCAGAAGCCTCTGCCTAGCTTACCCTATGCAGAGCCCGATACATCACCGGATCTCCAGAAAAAGTCTTTGAAATGCTCCGATGCTCATATCATAGGGGGGGAGCTGCCTGGGTGAAAATGGGGGTATGTCCGGGTTCAAACCCTTTAAAGTGGCTATAAACATTCAATCGCTGTCAGCTATCTCTCCCAATATCCCCATACAGATACATGTTCGGTTTGGCCGAAAGTGTATGTGTATTCAATCAGTTTGACGGGAGAAAATCGCTATCGGACACCTCTGGCGGCGGTGTATCTCCCGGGAGAATAAAACAATCAGACGAATATGTACACGTTGCCCAATCCTTCCCTCCACCGACAATACACTAATGTGCATGGGGGCCGATAGAGCAGCATAAAACTGCTGACAGATGCTTTTTCTTAATAGTACAGTACAATATACTAATGTTATCGTAGTCAAAGTACAGTTAAGACTACAACAGCTCCTACCATCCTCCCTGCCCAGAAAAGGGTGAATGAAAAGGTTAGACGTGTGTGCCAATATATTACTTTAAGATACAAAGCCAATTAAAACTGAAATATCCTAAGGGTATATTCACATGCAGCATGTTAATTGCAGAAATACCTGCGACTGTCCTGTTCATCTCAGTAAGGCCTGCAGAAATCCATGCACTTGATGGCCAGATACCCCTTACTGGTCATTGTGCTGAAGACTGACGGAGTGGTGCACAGGGTTTGTTTGAGGAGACTGGTGCTCTGCCAGGCCGCACTCCTCCCATTACCTGTCTGAATATACTGTTTTTCTTGGCACTTCAGCTGGCGACTCATCTCTGGAAAAGGATTTCTCCGAAGCATTGATTGGACCCACTGTAAGCACGCCGAACAGCAGGCACTCATCCCCAAGCCGTTCACTCAGTGGTGAGTGTACTGTGGTTATTTGATCTTTTAGCTGTGAATCAAGTGTGGAAGCAAGAATCTCCTGTCTAACTGCCTGAATACTTCCCAGTCACCAGCCCTGGGAACTGGAGTATACTGGGAAATGAATGCAGGTAACAGCTGACATAATCTAACCCCATAAACTGGATTTCAGATTAGATGTTTTATGTGGATTATCATCAGCACCTTTTGTAGAGATTATTTCCTTACTGAAGGATTTATCAAATGAAAAATGCCAAATATGTGGACGGTTTTCGTGACTTTCCAGGTAGTGTCAAAAAGTCTGTAATTTTGCTTTTATCACATACAATAAAATGTATTTTATAGATCATTTTGTACTCCTAGTCCAACCGGATCCAAGCCTCCCGCATTCCTCAAGATGGTCCTGTTTGCAGTCCTTCTAGAGCAGGGATCAGCAAGCTCCGGCACTCCAGCTGTGGTGAAACTACGACTCCCATCTTCCCATGTTCACAGAACTCCCATTAGAAGTGAGTGGAACATGCTAGGAGTTGTAGTTTCACAACAGCTGGAGGTTGCTGATCCCTGCTGTAGAGTTTGACAGTTTAATGTACTGGATGAAAACTGTCACTATGTGCAGCTGTACTCTATATACAGACACAGTCACCTGGCGCTGTGAAGCACATCATTTTTATTCATTTTTATAATTTATTCAGCATCCAACACATGGGGTAATGTTTTATTTTTATTTTTTTTTCTTTCCATGGTTTTGGGTATATTTCCAATGTAGAATTATGTAGTAAACTACAGAATTCAGCCTCTTACGTGGTCTTCCAGTTTACCTGTATGTGACTTTGTGGACCCTAGAAGAGATTGACTATCCATTACTATCACTTTTTAGGCCAGCATACTATTATCGAAGGTTTGGCAATTCACGTTTCAGGGGTGCCATGGGAAAGACTAAACTTAACCTGTGGCTGATCCAGCTATGTCATCTCCAAAATGGGATACAACCTTCAGACTAGTATACATTTGCCTACATTGAAGACAGACAATGTGTTTCTGCATTAGTGTCATTACATTGCTTCCCACCCACTCCTGGTCTCTGCACAGTCGTCACTGCTTCTCCTTGTGCGCAGGAGAAAACATTTGGTGTCTATGCCAATGGCAGGTGGTGACATGGACGGGCCTCCCTAGTGTCACCTGCTATGCTAGAGAGGCTCGTCACCGCCTGCCATTGGCTGCCAAACTCCCCCTATATATATTCATACATAAAGTGGTACCTCTTGGTTCCGGGACGCCCATTGTAAGTTGAAACAATTGTAACTTGAGTCCATAACTATGGAAAACTGGTAATTGGTTCCAAACCACAAAAACATCAGTGGAGTTTTAAAGAGGACCTTTCACCACTCCTGACATGCCTGTTTTAATAGCTTCATGCATCCCCCATGTAATAATAATTCTGGAACATCTATTCTTATGGCTCTATGTTGTGCCGTTCCTCTATTATTTCTACTAGAATTTATAATTACATTGCTATTAGCCTTCAGTAAGGGTACAGAGGGGAGGTAACCAGTTGGGGGTGTGTACCTGTACAGTCTGAAAATGCCAGCACTGATTGGACAGAGTGAGTCTGTGCAGGTACACACCCCCAACATGTTACCTCTCCTCTGTACCCTTACTGCTGACTGCTAGCAACTCATTCACAACTTCTAGTACAAATAATAAAGGAATGGCACAACATAGAGCCATAAGAATAGATGTTCCAGAATTGCTATTACATGGGGAATGCATGAAACTATTAAAACAGGCGTGTCAGGAGAGGGCAGAGGTCCTCTTTAGGAAAAATAAGCAGATAACTAGGATTTATAAAGCAAGTTCTTACATATAACAGTCAGAAATAGATGCTGGAAGCTGTAAATCATTTTTTGTGGTGATGGTAGCAGATACTTCAGGGTCTTGCATAGTACATATATGTACCAGAAAAATAAAGTGGAGTTGCAGCTCACCTGGTGTCCAAAGGAGCAGCTCATCCCGGCACAGACAGGGGGTAGTACAGAACATTTAGTACGGCAGAGAAGCTACTAGATAACCAATAAAGGTGGTGAATAGAGATGAGCGAACGTGCTTGTAACGAGCACTGTACCGCTCGGCTCCCCTGCGCTCGCATGGTTACGACCACCCTGCAGTCCAGCAGCAGTGGCTGTGTATGCACACTATAGAAAAAAGCACTAGCCTATGCGTGCTCCCACTGTTCTGGCCACCAGAGAGGCCAGCCCTTTTTCCAAGTGTGCAAGCACGACCACCGTTACTGGATTGCAGAGAGGTCGTAACCATGGAAACGAGCAGTGTATAATGGGATGGAAAAATAAATCCAGCCAGCGAAGGAAGAAGTATGGACAATCACAATACATTAGTAAGTGGCTTGTATTAACTTTCTCTACATGATAAATGACACTTGCTGAAGTGAGACAAGCCCTTTAAACTATCCCTGACCTGTTATGTTTCTGAAGAAAAATGTTTCTCTAGCTGTGACACTCCTCGTATGACCTTATGGCTGCAGCGCCAGGAGATCATTGTGCCAATGGATCAGTCAGGGGTCCTAGACACATCCCCACTTGTCATGTGCGGTACCTCTGTGTCATAAGTTTCATTACATTTTTAATCCTTTTTATTACGGCCTGCTGGTGTGGTGTTCATTATGTGGTTGGGAGGTTGAGTTGTACTGTAGATCAGTGATTCCCAACCTCACCCCATGGAAGAACCCCCGAAAAACAGTTTCACATCCGTGAGGTCCTATTCTCATTTTTACCACAAGGGAGCTTGCTGGGTTGAAGGGTAAAACCAGGCTATAATTGTAGATCTTGGCCCGTGATTTGTTCACTGTTTTTTCGTCTCAGCTCTTGTCTTCTGGGAATCTCTGAAGGATTCCAAGAACCCAGAGTTTCCTGAAGCCTTTTCTGGCAACCACTGCTGTATATGTATTGTACTTTTCTAAATGTGTGTGTTCACTTGTTATTATTGTACTGTTAAAGCTTCATGCACACAACTAGTTTTCATCCATCTGCATTTTTTGCAGATAGCACATAGCATTCATTTCTATGGGGCCATGCACACATGCATATTTTTTGGAGATCCATGTGGCCGTCCTGCACATTATAGAACATGTCCTATTTTGGTCTATACAGTCGTCCCTCAAGTTACAATATTAATTGATTCCAGGGCGACCATTGTATGTTGAAACCATTGTAAGTTGAGTAAGGCTACTTTCACACTAGCGTTTTTAAATTCCGGTATTGAGTTCCGTCATAGGGGCTCAGTACCGGAAAAAAACGCTTCAGTTTTGTCCCCATTCATTGTCAATGGGGACAAAACTGAACTGAAGACAACACAATGCTCCTGAAAGCATTCCGTCCCGTCTTCAGACCGGAGAACAAACCGCAGCATGCTGCGGTTTGCTCTCCGGTCCAGGCATCCGCACCAAGACGGATCCGGAATGACCCCCAATGCAAGTCAATGGGGGCGGATCCGTTTGGTGTGACACACCAGTAATCCGGATCTGTCCTCCATTGACTTGCAATGGGGGGTCATTCCGGATCCGGCTACAGAGATACAGACAGACAGACAGACAGACAGACAGACAGACAGACAGACAGACAGACAGACATACATACATACATACATACATACACACACATACTCACATACTCCAGCCAGGGACGCCGGCAGCATGTCTTCACGATGTCATAACGGAAAGCCTGAACGGAATCCCTAACGGTGGTGTGAATGCACCCTTAAAGGGAACCTGTCATCTCCGAAATACCCCCTGAACTAGAGTAAGCGATGTATAGTGTAAGTGATGCTGAATCTGAATATGTAATTTTTATCTTCATACTCACTTCCATTCTGACTCTGTGCTCCCACAAACCTGCAGTAAAATGCACTCAGTGGACTCCAGTGCTCACTCACATAACGGAGAGGACTCAATGACGAGTCCTCTCAATGTATTTTACTGCTGGTTTGTGGGAGCACAGCGTCAGAATGGAAGTGAGTATGAAGATAAAACTTACATATTCGGATTCAGCATCACTTACACTATACACCGCTTACTCTAGTTCAGGGGGTGTTTCGGAGATGACAGTTTCCCTTTAAAGAGGTGTTCTGACCATATAAATGTATGCTGTTTTTGCGGGGGATCTCATTTCAGGGATTTTTGACAAAATACAAAGGGTTATATCCGCTGTGAAAATTCTGAAAATAAATCCACAGCAAATCAGCGTGCTGCAGATTTTCACAGGCACTGAACGCTACTTTTTTTTTTTTTTTTCCACTGGATGAGAATTAGAGTTTATAAACCCAGTTCACTTGCATTGTACTGTACCAGACTGAAAATCTGCACAAGTAAAGATGACTTATCATAAGTTAAAGGGAGTCTGTAACCTCATTTTCCCCTATATAACTAACAGCACTGCCCCACAGAAGATTGCATACACATCTCAGACATACCTGTGTGCACTGTGTGTCTGTATTACATGTCCAGGAAAAGCACTTTTATTCTGCTGGAAAACAGCTCCCAAGTGCCCGGCTGAAAGTGAAAGTAAACACAGCTTTCTCTCCCAACTCAATTTCTAACAGCTATATCTTCCGATATAGTGGATATTTTGGTATCATTTTAAAGCTTGGAATGCCAGCTTTTAAAGAAGGTCAGGACCATTTTTCTATCTACTACCAATCCCAAGATATGAGCAACTAAACCAGCCCTCCCCTCTTCAGTCTGGTTTGCAGCAGCAGTAGAGCCGGGCACTTGGGAGCTGTTTTCCTGCAGAACAAAAGTGCTTTTTCTGGACATGTAATACAGACACACAGTGCACACAGGTATGTCTGGGATGTGAAAATGATGTGACAGACTCCCTTTAAGATGAAAAATATTCATATATATCTTAGGCTAGTTCCACTCATTCGCTGAAGCTATCCGGCAGGCTGTTCTGGCAGAGGAACAGCCTTCCAAAGAGTTCATTCTATCCAGCCGAGCCTGCTGTTCACCACCAGACCCCACTGACTAGAATGGGATTTGGAAAGGTTTCGGATGAACAGAAACCAGTGCATGTGCCAGTTTGTCTGGACAAAAAGTATTTGGATCCCCATCAGATCCCATTCTTGTCAGTGGGGTCTGGTAGTGCATGGTAGTATCTGGCTAGGCTGGATACGATGAACTCTGGCAGGCTGTTCCTCTGCCGGAACACCCTACCAGATAGCTTTAGCACAGGTGTGGAACTAGCCTTAGAGAAAATCTAAAAATATAACTTCTGATTTTGCTTTTGTAGCAAACTCTATAAAGGTAGAAATGTACAGTGATGATGAGTCCGGGCGTCATCTCAACCATGAAGACCGGCTAAGTGAGAAAGAAGATGGGGCCATGCCTGATGACTCGCTGGTCGAGCCACTTGGGTACTGCGATGGCCCTGGACAAGATCCCCATTCTCCAGGAGGCATCCGCCTACCCAATGGCAAGCTGAAGTGTGACATTTGTGGGATGGTCTGCATTGGTCCTAATGTGCTGATGGTGCATAAGCGAAGCCACACGGGTGAGCCTGATTAGATGGAATTAATATAGCCGCCAGATGGTTGTCAGCTTTTTCCTGTATGTATTTGATAATATTTATTGGAATCACCAGTCATGCTTGTGTTGACACTAGATACATGACCATGAGAGAACTTATATAAAAATACATTATGCAGGTTATTACATTGGCTAGCATGCCATAAAAAAGCTGATTTTTAGGCTAAAACTTGCCATGGTGTCACACAGCATTGACGTAAATTGACCAAGTGATACAATATCACTGCGTGCCATGCGTCAGGCACCTCTTTGCAGCTTTCTAGAGAAGTAGAAGTAGGGACTGATGGGCCTTAGCTCCATGTGTCAATGAGATACTAACCAGCTTGCTGTTGTGTTGCAGCACTCAGCGGGGACTTTATGTTTGATGCTGTTTCAGGTGAGCGGCCATTTCACTGTAACCAGTGTGGTGCCTCCTTTACCCAGAAGGGGAACCTCTTACGTCACATCAAACTGCACTCGGGTGAGAAGCCTTTCAAGTGCCCCTTCTGTAACTACGCTTGCCGTCGGCGGGATGCATTAACAGGTCACCTGCGCACGCACGCTGGTGAGTGTGCCTGAAGTACTGTGTACACAATCCTATTCTTCTCAACACTCCACTATCACACTAGTTCTAGTATCCAGGGGGAGTCACAGTGCGTGCTGATATATGCTGTATATACGTTGCTTACTGTTACTACACATCACTTTTTAGGTTCAAGAATAATTTCGGTTTATATGGCTGATGTCAAATAGGTCAATTCTCATTTTTTACCATACGGTTTTGTATGTCCTCTAGAGGGAATTATTAAAAAAAAAAAAAAAATGGGCATGATTTTATATTACAATTTATTTCGGACATTAGCTTTCTTTTGCCCTATAAGTGATTGCACAATTTCATGTTTATTTCTTTATGGTGATATTACAGCACTGTGATACCGCTGCATACTAAGAACAGTCGGCTTCTTATATTTGTGTATTCTTAATGCATGTCAATGGGAGTCTTTCATTAACTGTCACATTATAATGTTAATATTTGACAGCTTTACATTTGTCACTATATGGAATATGAAAAATACAGCACCACACAAGAGGCTCCCCTATAAGCAGTGGCTGAGTGGACCTCCAACCAGATGTGTACATGCCTGATTGATTCTCGAGATCGTACACGAATCTCCTGCAACTGGGAAATGTTTCTCTCCATATTGCCATTTTAATAAAGAATAACCTAGATCAATGATGGCGAACCTTTTACAGGCCGAGTGCCCAGACTGCAACCCTACAACCCACTTTTTTATCCTAAAGTGCCAACACGACAATTTACCCTGAATACTACAGTCCAGTATAGTACAGTCCAATATAGTACATATTCCATGTACTTTATCATTTAGGGCTTCAAAACAGGCTTAGATAAATTCTTAGAGAAAAAGAAGGTCACCACATATTAAGAAATGTAGAGTCATGTCTTAAGGTTACCCGTCCCCCTCCCCTTCATCACTCCTACCCCCTCCCTTGGTTGAACTTGATGGACATGTGTCTTTTTTCAACCGTATTAACTATGTAACTATGTAGCTATAATAGCTGCCTACATTCAGTGCACTGCCTGTGCTGTTCATAGTACGCTGATGAATGGCAGGAAAGGTCTAAGGCATATTGATACTCCATAGACTTTTTCCAGGGTGCGGGTACCCACAGAGAGCTGTCTGAGCGCCGCCTCTGGCACCCGTGCCATAGGTTCGCCATCACTGACCTAGATAGTCCCGGTGCACTTGCCTCTAGTTCACATCACAGATTTTACACATAAAGTTTGAACAGAGGTGTGAATGTGTCTGTGTGTTTCCACTCACACCCTTCGTACAACAGATCTAAGAATTGTGCAATCTTCAATACTTTGTAGATCAAATATATTACTGCACATTTATTAACTTAATCTTACAAGTTAGGCACAAATTCACCTATAAAATTCTTCTTAAAGGGGTTGTGCACGTATGCCCTATCCAAAGGACAGGGTTTCATTGTGTTTGATCACTGGTGGTCTGACTGGTGGGACCCTAAGCAATCATGAGAATGGGAGTCCACAACTTCTGCTGAGCTTCCCCATGAGAATGGAGCAGAGGTACACAGCATGTCCATTCATTTCTATAGGACTGTGGACAAGGATGTGCATCACTGCTCCATTCTCTTGTGGCAGACCCTCTTTCTCATTATTGCTAGGGGTCCCAATAGTCGGACTCAATCAAACGTTTATAACCTGTCCTGACGGGATAAGTGTTATTAGTGGCACAACCCCCCCACCCCTTTCTAATTTACTCTGTCCCCTTTCTACATAAAGTTTGTAGGGCACATATCTCTGTTTTATGGGCAGGCTCTATTTTTCATTTTTTCCAGTCTCCTCCCCCACAGTCGGCAAGCCCTACAAGTGCAACTACTGCGGCCGCAGCTACAAGCAGCAGAACACACTGGAGGAGCACAAGGAGCGCTGCCACAACTACTTACAGAGCCTCAGCAGTGAAGGCCAGCACCTCTCTGCACAATCCGGTGAGTGCGTCCTTCTGTGGAACTGGACAGGTCGGACCTTTCTCTTTCTTCTAATTATTATATTTCACTGACATAATACTTCTTTAAAGTGGATACAAAGCCGTCCAATGGCTGTTAAAAGTAGGTACAGTAGTGCAGCGTGGCCTTTTAGGAGTTAAAAATAAATAAATACTCACCACATCCACTTGCATGCGCAGAGGCAGCCTCTCCTCTCTTGATTCTGAAGCACCTGCGCTCCAGTATAATGACGTCACCATCATGCTGGAAGCCTGCGGTGAGATCATCACACTTGAGCATAGGTCCTTCAGCATCAAGAGAGGAGAGACTGCCTGTGTGTGTGCATGTGGATGAGGTAATTATCACAGCTGGGCGCCACTATGAGGGGCAGTATTACCACTGGGGGCCACTGTGGGGGACATTATGTGTAGAGCAGAGGTTGGGATTTTTATTAAGGAAAAAAAAGCCAATGAAATTCATCAATTTTTAATGACCATGAAAAATGAATGCAAAATGGCCAAACGGACAGATGGCCAGAAGATGGATGTAAAAATGCCACTTTTTTTCCACTGTCATGTGAATGTAACCTTAAAAAGCAGGAGTCTTACAGTTCTCCTAAATATAGGTCCTGTAGTCTCTTTGAAAGCCCAATATGGCTTAAAGGATTATTCCATTCTCAGCCCCATTCATTGCTGAAATCAGAATACCCAACCTATAAGGTGGCCAGAGTTATGGAAGCAGTTGAATGGGCTATCCTATTCTGTATCCAGGACTCCTGTAGATGTGAATAGGATCTACAGAAACCACATAGCAGAGCGGCATGGCTGCTTCTGTAATACCAGTGACTTCTGGTGGCCACATATGACTATAATTCCAGGCTCAGCTGTGATGTGAATAACCCTTTAACTCAATCACATCCTTGTCTACGTAGAAATATCTTTAGAAAAAAAAAATCTAAGGCTTCACCCAGTCATAGCCCAGATATCAATCCCATATATATTCTAGTTTGATGGAGCCTGAACTTTTTTTTTTAAATCAAATAGCAGGATAAGTTTAATTGGAACCTGTCTTCGGGTCTATGCTGCCGTATCTGGGGTCAGAATAAAGTAGTGAAAGTTACCCTGATTCCAGCACTGGGTCACTTACTGGTTTCATTGCAGTAATTTTCTATAAAATCAGCGTTTGTTCACTGCAAGCAGAGATGTACAGGGACTATGGAGCCCTCAATATTCATGAGCTGCTAGTTCCTCCCGCACACCCGTTACCTCCTTATACAAAGAGTTGTAGAGTTTGTGCTGCTGACACAAGTGAATATCACATACATTGAGACCTGTTAATTTTCTAATCCTGCTAGCAAAGAGTTTAATTTTGAAAAGGGAATAAAACCTTGCACAGCTAGGTATGGTATCAAGTCATTTGTATCCATGGCTTTAAAAGGGTTGGCCACGAGATGACTTGTTACAGTTGAGGCTGAGTGATTTACCTGGTCACATGACCCTTCAGCAGCAGCCATTTTATGGACAGCATAAAATACTTTGCCAACATGAGGGCATACTTTATGAAATATAAAAAATGGTGCAGAATATCAACAAAGGCTGTGTTAGTAAGTGCCGTATAATCATCTTACACACACACACACTCTGAGCCAGTAGCCAGAAAGTGGACAACCCCTTTAAGCCAGGATTTCCTTCCAACCTTCTGTAGTGTAACCATTGCAGTCCATAGGAAAATGTCTGGTAACAGTGTAAAACAGTATAGTCTACAGAATGATGGCTCACTGTGGTGATGATGAGGTGCATTGTGATGTTTAAAGGGGGTGTCCGGGCTTTTAGGACATCAATATCAGATCAGCGGGGGTCCGACACCCAGCACCTCCGCCGATCAGCTGTATGAAGAGACGCTGCGCGCAGTGTGCACGTGCCGTCTCTCTTCCTGCTCACTGCTGCTTTGCCATAGACAGCAGCGGTCTGCAGGAAGAGAGACGGCACGTGCACACTGTGTGCGCCATCTTCTCACACAGCTGATCGGCGGAGTTGTCGAACCCCCACCAATCTGATATTGATGACCTATCCTGGGGATATTAAATGTCATTGTTCAGAATATTATAGAAAATGATTTCGAATAACCCCACATATCCCTGTAGAGGTCAGATGATCCTGGTGCTTGATCTGAGGGAGCCATATAGTTGTACTTGGGTTGCTGAGGGTATGGATGTATGAGTGTATGGAATTTCAGGGCCCCATGCAGGAAAACTGTAGGCCCCTCCCCAAACGGCCCTTCAAAAGCTACCAAATAGCAATTGCATTCCTAACATTATAATAGGAAATTGCTAGTGATGTTCCCTGATAGTCAGTCCGCAGTACTTTTGCGAAGTGCTATGACTGATACAATATCGCTTGCGTATCCCAAGGTTTATGGAAATCATTGCCTGTACAGAGGCAATAGATACTTACTGTATAGCACACTAGATAGCACCAACAAGTGGCCCATTCTCTTTTCTCCTTTCCCTTCAGGTGAGGAGATACGAGACCTGGATCTGGGACCAGATGCCCTGATGCACCATTCCTCTGACCCGCCGTCTTATATGGATCGGCTGGCGAGCAACCTCACAAAGCGCAAGCGCTGCACACCTCAAAAATTCCCGGGTAAGAGCACATGTAAATGTGTGCAAGAGGGGACGTTGCTGACTGTTCTGACTCAGTATTGCCATCTAGTGGCGAGTCAATTAGTTGCAGTTTTCCTCTATTTTTCTGCTGTATGCTTTTAGAAGCAGAATAGTATTTTGGCTTAATGTAGATAAAATCACTAGTATGTTTTAGTAAAGTGAGGTCCTGAGCAAGGGACCCCTTTGACATGTGTGTGCTTTAATCAAGCGTACAGGGAGGTTTTGTCTCATGAAGACAATAAAATCTAAAATTGGGTAAAGTAGGAATTAATATTCTGTACTGTTTACACGCACCACCCAGTTGCCAATGTGAAAATCTAAATTCCTGCTTAAAGTGTCACTGACTTTTTTTGTAAAACTGTGCAGTTTTGATTAGTGGGGGTTTGAGTGTTGAGACCCCTCTGATTGCTAGAACGAGGAGAAAGAAGTGCTTGCATATCGCACTCTCTCTCCTCACTTCAGAAGAGGAAGCGAGATGGACTCAATAGAAAGTCATTCGGCACGCCTCGATTCCATCGTGCAGTGAGGAGAGAGAGCGCTCTCTCCTTGTTTCAGCGATCCATTGGGGTCTCAGCACTCAGACCCCCACCAATCAAAACGTTTCATATTTCTCTATGACATATGGTTTGCAATGGAGAATTCTATTACATTTTTGTTGGTTCACACCTTCTTTCACCAGTCTACACTTAATTTGTTGTCTTTGATTCAATGTTTTTTCAACTTGGTGAGACATAGAAATGAGACTTATTTTATCTTGGTATTGTCTTGTGTCTTTTCAGGGGAGAAGCAGATGCGACTTAGCCTTGCTGAACTTCCATATGACATGAACTCGAGTTTTGAGAAGGACATAGAGATGGTTCCTCACCACCCTCTAGACCCTTCATATGGAAATCCATTAGCTTTTGTTGGAGGTCCAATGCGATTGCCACCTACAAACTGCATCTCCGAAATAACCCCAGTCATTAGCTCAGTGTACACCCAACTCCAGCCTATGTCAGGAAGGCCAGACATGCCAGGTAACCGTGAAGCAGCAGAGGGCCACGAAGACATACCAGACGGGACACAGAGTCATTACAGAGGACGGACTGAGCACGGAGCTTCTCCTACTAATGGCTGCCAGGACTCAACCACTGACACCGAAAGCAACCATGAAGAGAGAGGCTCTCAAGCCACCAGCAGCCGGCAGAGTCCGGCATATGCCAAAGAGGATCAGAGGCCACCTGAATCAGGTGTGGTAAATCCTTCCCGCTCTGGGCCTGGCACTGCCAAGGAAACCCTGCGGGTACTGGGAGAGGATGGTGAGCAAGTGAAGGTATTCAAGTGTGAGCACTGCCGTGTACTTTTCCTAGACCATGTCATGTTCACAATCCACATGGGATGCCATGGCTTCAGAGACCCTTTTGAGTGCAATATATGTGGCTATCACAGTCAGGACCGGTACGAGTTCTCATCCCACATTGTGAGAGGAGAACACAAGGTTTAACAGAAGGGTAGGGGGAAACTGAACTCTACCTCCCCTCTCCAAAAATGGCTCAGAGACGCAGTCAGACCTTAAGGCTGGTGGATGTTTACCACCTGATTTTTTTTTTTTCTTTTTTTCAAGATTTTTGTGAGGTTTTTTTTTCTTCAATGAGAACGGGCAGAACATGGAAATTTTAAGCACTTTTTAATTGTTCCTTTTTTTTTCTTGTTCATGTCATAATTTAATTTAGCACTACTGTAATTTGTTATAGGAGAAGAAAAAAAATATTGTTCTCCGTGACCTACAAATCTAGTGCTGGATGTGTCATTGTGGGAAGCATTAAATGTGTAGGAGGAGGTTACAGTTACTGATGGGGAAAGAACAAGGCACTACTGGAGCTTTGGGGAACACAAATAACTGTTTGGCAAATGCACTTAAAGCGCCTTGTTGCCTTTTGGGGGTACATTTAGCATTGCCAGTGATCAACACAAGAGTAAATGTAACCAGCCAACACCCGGTACCCCCAACTTGTTACAGGTATTGAGCGTTGTCGTTAAGGTTGCCCTTTTTATAATGCTTGGTGTTTCTTTATCACTTTATGGTCTTCTATTTTCAGAACTTGGTAAACTCTGAACAGCTTTGTAGACTCATTGCTTCTCATAGTAACGGGCAAGTATAGCACCTTAATATGAAGATAAGAGAACTCGCCATCAAACCTCATCACAGAAAAAAGTCCTTTTTTAATGGTTTTCTTTTGTTCTTTTTTTTCTATTCTTTGCACTGACAGACTATTTATAAGTTGTTTTGAACAGATGGAAAGAAAAATATTTCAGTTTTAAGGCTACTTTCACATCTGCGTTTTTGCTGGATCCATCATAGATCAGCAAAAACGCTTCCATCATGATAATACAACCGCCTGCATCCTTTATGAATGAATTGATCCGGATGTATTATCTTTAAAATAACCGGCACTAAAACCATTGTAAGTCATTGGGCACCAGATCCGTTTTCTTTTGTGTCAGAGAAAATTGATCTGGCGCTACTGACTTACTTTGGGGACAAAACTGAATCGTTTTCCCTTGGTATTGAGATCCTATGACTGATGTGAAAGTAGCCTAAGTTGTCTGATCTTTTCCATTTGAGATGTACATTAGTCTTCTAGTTTACTTACCTGTATGCTTTCCCTGGTATATTTATTTTGTTCCTTTCCTGTGTCTAGCTGAGAAGGTTTAGCTTTTTTATTATGACCCTTATTGAATTCTTCTGGTCTATTTTCTTGACTACCATGTTTGTAGGTAATTTAAGTGTCATGCACTTTCCTACTTTATGAACCTTTTCTGCACATTATTACTCACATGTATATTAAATTAATAGCTCAAATTAGTCATTCACTTTAAGAATATAGAATCCAGTGAAGAAAATTGAATTTCCTGACCCTAAAGTATTTTTTTTTTATATTTAAAAGCGGTCTGGGTTACAGGTATTGATGACCTATCGATGTCAGATCAACACCCCCACCAACCAGTTGTTTCAGGCAGCCTTGGGGCCGTAAACTATAGAGTATACGAGACGGACGCCGAATGCTTTATACAGTCTATGCAGTTTCTGGCACCGACGTGCCGTAGCGCAGCTTTTACAGAGCTGTGCTGTGCACACAGTATAATTTTCAGTGCCCAAAACAGATGATTGCTGGTGTGTTGGGCATCATCTGACATTGATGACCTTTACTGAGGATAGGTCATCAATATCTGTAGCCTGGAGAGCCCCTTTAATTCACAACAGTGCATAAACACTGTTTGCAGCTGCCTGTGTCTGAGAGTGAGGTCCTATTCAGGTGGCCAATGACAGTTTTGTATATGCCAAGATCGGGATCGTATCAGTGGGGCAACCTTGACCTGACAAGATCTTGGCACTAAATATACAGCTCCCATATGAAATCATATTAAGGCAGCTCAGTGGGAGAGTAGTGCCCTTACAGGTGCTTAATTTTAAGCCACACCTTTGGAGACACTTTAAGGGTACCTGCACAGGTTGCGGAATACACACGTTTTTTTTCTGTGCAGAAAAAACGCAGCATAATACAGTACCAGCAACGTGTATGCGATTAAACAAATCTCATCTACACTTTGTAAATGTCTCCAGTGTAGAAATTGCCCTGCTTTGCAGATTTAGAAATCCACAATATGTCAATTATGTTTGTGGTTTTAGCTGAAGATTTCACCCTTTTCTAATGAAGGGTGAGCTCAGCAGCAAACCTGCATCAAAATTGATGTTTTTGGTGCGGTTTGCATGCAAAAATGCACGGGAGTCCTAGAGGAAATTTGTGCAGATCTTCTGCACTTTGACCTGCACCCTTGTACAGGTACCCTAAAGAGGAACCCTAAAGTGTTGAAAGGTCCTTTTTAAAGAGTTAATAAGGAATTGCTTGAACAGAAATTCCCATTATTTTCCGCAGCTTTTTGTTTAAATGGGTTGTACCTTCTGAGACATTGGGGTTATATCGCTAGGACCTGTACTTGGAACGGATCCCAGAGGGCACATCACGCATTAATTCCTATGGGAGCACAGAAAATAGCCGAGTTATTTCCATCAATCCCATAGAAGTGAACGGAGTGGCGGCTGCGCTTGCATGGACCACTTCCCATTCAAGTCCCGAGCGGTGGTCCCATAGGAATGAATGGAGGGTGGCTGCGTATGCGCGGTGCACAATGCTTTACTAGGCCCAAGGGAGCTATTTGTGTGGATCCCTTTTTATGTAATTTTTTTAATGGCCCCAAATGTGGACTTTCTCTGTATCTAGTGAGCCTACAGCCTCTTCATGGCCGAATTAGCCTGTGCTGGAATTATTTATTGCTTTTTGGCTGTACACCCTCTTCAGTTTTTTATATCCGGCTAGGTGTATAGGGTGCCATTAGCAAGGGATCTGCTGCATAAGTGTCTGTTAGCTTGTATGACAAGGTGTGCAAATACACGGCAAGCACACAACTATTTCATAGACTGCTAGTTTCCAGGTTTTCAGTTTGTGTATTTAATATCCTACTGTTACCAATTTCTGAACATATCATACAAGTGCCTTCAGACACACAGCACTGGCCAGTTATAAGTAGCCGAGTTTTCTACAGTACTGATACCTCTGTATGCGGGAACTCCCTAAAACCAAGACTGCTCAGTTTTTAGCCACCGTTATTTCTAAATTTTATGCCCTTTAAGCGATCCATCGGTGATCATTGTAATGTTATTTATTCTATGTAGGTCCAGTTGTATTCAAGTGTCTGATTTTACATAACATGTATTTTAATTGATTTTTTTATTTTTATTTTTTTTTTGTATATCAAGCCTGGTGCCTGAAATCAAAGTGAAGCCCTTAGATTAAATTTGCACTACAAATTTTAAGAAATTCCCACTTATTTTCCATTTCTTTCCAGGCACTTCCTACCTTATAGCTTCCCTTTACAGCAGTACAGTGTCATCTTGTTGAGGAAGGAACTTGGGTTGACCTGTCAGTAAGTTAGCTCGCGATCCGGTACGTGTGTCCCGATAGCTTTAAAGCCTGCACAGATAACCTGCTTTATACATTAATGACCAAGAATCTTAAGTAAAACTGTTGTGAAATATAAAACTGTTATTAAACTTTTTGGTTTCCCTAATAAATATATATTTTGTAGTGACATCCTTCACTGTGTTTCTCACAGCCATGGCCTAGCCTAGGAGAAAGGTTTCTATGGTTTGTCTTGCCATTGCCCTTCGTATCCACTTCTTTTAGCATTTTATATCTTGCATAGTGTTGCCTGTATCTTGTGTATTTTATACTTTATGATGATATGTGCCGTTACCTAAACTCCAGCAGCTAAGTGATCTCTATGGTGCAAACAACAAATCCCTCCCGAGGAAAATTTATTCCTTTCTTTGGGTTTATTCCCAGACTTAAAAACCAAAGGCTGTTTTTAATTTTTTTTATAATAAACCAAGCAACACAGAACACCTCTGAAATAATTGTTTTAATCTAATCTTATCTGTAAGTGGAAGTAGGTTGCTCTGTGTATTTCTTCTGTTACATGGCTAAACTAATGCAATGTGATTTATTTTATGGGGAAGGTTTTCAATGAGAAACTTATTGGATTGCACTTAGTTATCCAAACCTGAAAAACCCACCCACAATGCCCGGGGCCCTCATACAGAGATTACTTACCTGGTCCCTTTCCAGATCCCTCTAATGCTGCAACTCACCTATCACAACATTTGTCAACTTTGGGGTGCAGGCTGTGACAGTGACCTGTCCCCTTGCATCACGGGAGCAGGTCGACGGCCATGGAGGGATCTGGGAGGACACAGGTGTCTGGGACCAGGTGAGTATTTTCTGTATGAGGAGCCCGGGCGTTGTGAGTGGGTTTTGCAGGTTTGGATAACCATTTTAAGCGTATAAGGCATAAATTTCAATACAAAAAAAAAAGCTGCTCAGTGGTAAGATACACTTTAAGTTTATGTGTCATTTACTTTTGGAGAACATTTCACAATTTAAATTTACATAGTTGAGACATTTTTCAGATACCCTGCTTTACAGTTTTGTTTTTTTTTCCTTCTATTTCTGTATGTACTTTCTAACAAAAGTTTGCGCTTTAAAACATTTCATTAAGCACCACCTCTCTCATATTTGATCTTGCAGGTTAACGCTATACTGTGGTATATTTTTTGCTGATTTTCTGTGCATATTCCACACTACAAATCTGCCGATTTGGAAGGGTTTCAGCTGTGGATTGTAATTTTAATACTAGGTGGTCTAGCAGCAGGAAACCTACTACATTCTTAGTTTACATTTAAAGAGAATGTGTCATCAGAAAATGACCTATTGTTTAACTACATATTTTTAAGTTAAACATATTTTTTAAAACTAGTGATCTTTTTATTTTTCCATGTCAATTTCTATATTGAAAAAAAAAACACACAAAAAGGATAGGTTATCAATATCAGATCAGCGGGGGTCCAACTCCTGCTCGCCATTACAACAGCAGCGGTGAGCAGGTGTAATTACATTTCAATTCCCAAAAAAGTTTTTTGAACCGGTCGATCTCTAATTATAAGTGTACAAGGAGATAAATAAAGCATCTTCCCAAAACTTAGGGCATTGTAAAGTAGATTGGGGCAGATTTACTAAACCTATAGATGGCATAAACTTGACATGCACCATCACAGTGGCTCAGGCTGGATGATAAAGTTGGTGCAGGACTTGACACTTTTCTGTACCAACTATTGGTGCAGTAAAAGGCCTTTTACACAGACGATATATCTGGCAGTTATCACAAATTAACTAAATGTTCAATTGATACAGTGATTGCTTGTCCCCATAGAAAACCATTGTTTCTGGACAGCAGATCGCCCAGTACGTAGAACCATCTGCTGCATAGAAACAGATGTTTGGTGCCTTTGGCACCTTTTACATGGACCAGTTATAGAGAATAAGCATTTCCCCAATAATTTGCCTGATTATCAGCACATGTCAAAGGACCTTTACTTTGAAACATAATTTTACACCCAAAATGTTGCATCTTCAAGCAATTCTGAAAAAGCTGGAGAAACTCTAGGTATACCAATGTACACCACTATTTAAACAGATTCTAGGCAACGACACATTAGTAAATCTGGGTCATTTTTCGAAAATGGATTTAATTTCATTACTTACTAAAACATCTGGTTGTTATTTCTGTTATAAGTCGCTATATTGGCAGAATATGAGGTGTGTGAATCTGCCTATACGTGTGTGCTTTAATGAATTTTCTACTTTGCTGCTCTATTGTTACAGCAGGGCTTTGATCAAGTACTGTGTGACGGCTCCTATACATTGTAGGAGAGTAAGACCCTCAGCTAATGTGTAATGTCAGCATTAAAGGGGAACTGTAACCTCTCCTGACGTGTTTGATTCTGGAGAGTCTATTCTTATGACTCCATGTTGTGCCAGTCTCTTATTATTCCTTGTAGACCATGTGAATACATTGCTAGCAGTTTCCAGTGGAAATCCTGATGGATGTTACCAGTCACTGACAGATGCCCTTTAATGTATTGTGATTGTCCATATTGCCCCATTTGCTGGCTTCATTCGTTTTTTTTTGTTTTTTTTCATCACATTATATACACTGCTCGTATCCAGGTTGGGATGACTACATTTCCCAGACCGAACACTGCTGCTGTGACCAAACTATACTGTGAATTCCTGCCTAACTGCGGTTGTAGTGTACTGTACTCACATAATGCCACGAGTACAGTAGACCTGTGGTCAGGAAGGAACTGATGGCACCAAAAGTCATTATGAGCTATGAGTTCAGTCAGAGCAGCAGCCTTTGGTCCGGGAAATGTGGTCAGGAGCATATTTCTCAGACCCAACACAATCGTATGTACCTGACCTTAGTATCCAACTACTGATACAGAGGAAGGTTAAAAAAAGATAAGGCATGGGCCTATTTGCACTTAAAAGTTAAAACACAAACAAACTAAACATTAAATGTATTTTCATGATTTTTTTTTTAAAGAGGACCTTTCACCTCTCCTGACATGCCTGTTTTAATAGCTTCATGCATTCCCCATATAATAGCAACTCTGGAACATCTATTCTTATGTCTGTATGTTGTTCCTTTATTATTTCTACTAGAAGTTATGAGTGATTTGCTAGCAGTCTGCAGTAAGGGTACAGAGGGGAGGTAACAAGTTGGGGTGTGTCCCTGCCTAGACTCACTCTATCCAATCAGTGCTGCCATTGTCAGACTGTGCACCAACTGGTTACCAGCCCTCTCTACCCTTACTGCAGACTGCTAGCAATTCATTCATAACTTCTAGTAGAAATAATAAAGGAATGGCACAACATACAGACATAAGAATAGATGCTTCAGAATTGTTAGTATGTGGGGAATGCATGAAGCTATTAAAACAGTCGCGTCAGGAGTGGTGAAAGGTCCTCTTTAAGTAGTCATCTGTTACCATTGTGAACATCTCCAGAGGTGACTATTCCAGATTCACAGCTCCTATGGTAAAGAATGCCAGTAGACTGCCACATGATTGGTTGCTGTGTTCATATACTTGTTGGCCGTTGTGTAAGTCTAACAGGAATTAAAATCTGAAATTTCAGGTGTGCAATAGCCCAAATATCTTGATAATCACCCCACAATGACATACGTATAACAGATAACAATGGACGTTGTCAGCAAGTATGTATGTGTGGTGCTGATACTTGTCTTCCATAAACTGCAGCAGGTTAGATTGTTACTTCTATTAGTTTCCATTTAGAGACTGTTCACATCACGTTTTTGTACATTGTGAAGAAAACAAAGGATGCAATAGCGTAGTAAACTATGCTTTTCCATCCTGCAAAGTCCAGCAAAAAATGTATACGTTAACTTTTTTTTTTCCAATGAAATTCTATGATGACGGATGCCACTGTGTGGCGTCTGTCGGAGGAATCTATTTAACATATAAGTTGTATGTATACATTAACCATGGGACAAAAACATGATGTGGACACAGCCTTAAAGGGGTATGTTGTATAGTGGCAGTGCTTAGTATTGCAGCTCAGCCTCATTGATTTGAATGGGGTTGAACGGCAACTAGACCATGCGACCTATGTATGGTTACGTCATGTGGCCTAGAAACAGGCTGCAGCTCTACTGAACCGCAGGCCTCTTCTAACTGATCGGTAGGGGTCCTGGGCGTCAGACCCCCGCTGATCTGATATTGATGACCTCTCCAGAGGGCAAGTCATCAGTAGGCTTGAGCAATTCGGGTTCTGAACCCGATTCATTTGAAAACTTTTTTTTTTTTTTTTAAATATGCTCCCTGTACCGCATTAAAATGTATTGGCTCCACTGAGGCCTTGTTCTTCTCGCTGCAAGTAATGCAAGACTTGCTCAGTCTCGTGCCTGTCATGTTACAGTTCAGTTCTGTGCATACATTACTGTTTCAAAATCCAAAGCCAAACTCGGGTTTGTGCCTCAGTTCAGCTTCGGATTTTGAAACGGTCATTTATTCGCAGAGCTGACCTGTAATGTGACGTCACAGGCATGAGACTAAGCAAATCTCTCGATACTTGTGGCGAGAAGAACGAGGCCTCAGTGGAACCCATACATTTTATTGCGGTACAGCGAGCATATTCTAATCTAAGTTTTCAAACGTATCGGGTTTGGATAGAGTAGTCCGAAGCCAATTTTTACAAGCCTAGTCATTAATATAAATTCCCGGGTAACCCCTTTAAACACATTTTATTTCTGAGCTTATGGTTTTTTATGCTTTTTTGCTTTTTTTTTATTACTAGAAAAAAAAAATCCAGCTGGAAGAAGAACAACATAAGAACCTCGTTGTTTAAAGGCTTTCCTTCTTCCTCCTGCAAGGAACCATTTTTGTGTTTTGGGGTTTTTATATCTAGAGAATTCATAGACAAACTACACTCATGTAAGTCACCCCTCTAGTCTGCTTTAGTTTAAGAAGAAAAATAACTATTACATTTTTTGCAATGTCCAAAAAGTAAGATGAGAGGATTAAAGAGGTCATCTGATCCATTAGAATTAAAAATTGTAATCACACTTTTGGCTAAATAAATATTGGTGTGGCAGCTGCTTAGTTGAGCACGATTTAAAAGGACACTACCATCAAAACACATTTTTATCACTTTTATTTTTATTCCGTTAAAAAAAAAACAACAGGTGAATGGTTTCTGCATATAATTTTTTTGGAAGTCACTCCAGGTGTTCTACTTCCTGTCCTGGCTCTTTAAGGACTTTTGTTGTATTGTATTTTGTTTCCGTGTCCTTTCCGGGGGGGGGGGGGTTTGGGAGGGGGGAGGGGTTCCCATATGCGGAACCATTCACTTCAATGGGGGCTGCAAAAAAACCCAGAAATGACCCTGTGTGCATTCTGTTTCGGTATTTCCGTTCCGCAAAAATATAGAATGTGTCCTATTATTGTCCGGATCACAGTCAAGGATAGGCCTGTTCTATGAGGGGCCAGCTGTTCCGTTCTGCAAAATACGGAATGCACACGGACGTCATCCATATTTTTTGCTGATCCCTGCAGACTGCAAAATACATACGGTTGTGTGCATGAGTCCTAACATCTAGCACAGACCCCTAGCACAGCAAACAGCCTTGATAGACTTTCTCACTCAGTAACTGCTTTTAGGCTACTTTCACACTAGCTTTTTTAATTCCGGTATTGAGTTCCGTCATAGGGGCTCAATACCGGAATAAAACGCTTCAGTTTTGTCCCCATTCATTGTCAATGGGGACAAAACTGAACTGAAGAAAAGCATCCTAAAAGCATTCTGTTCCGTCTTCAGACCAGAGAGCAAACCGCAACATGCTGCGGTTTTCTCTCCGGTCCAGGCATCCACACCAAGACGGATCCGTCATGACCCCCAATGAAAGTCAATGGGGACTGATCCGTTTGGTGTGACACAATGGTGAACGGATCCGTCCTCCATTGACTTTCAATGGAGTTCATGACGGATCCGTCACCTGCACACACACATACACACATACACACACACATACACACATACAGACATACACATCAACATACACATACATACTTACATGCTCCCGGCAGGTCTCCACAGCGCAGCGTCCTATGTGCGCGCTGTCCTCCTCCTGTACTGTACTGCGCGGAGCTGCTGGGCGCATGTAAGTATGTATTTTTCTGTGTGTATGTACTGTGTGACATGTGTGGGACCGTAGCCCGGACTCCGTGCTGCCGCTAGTGTGAAAGAGGCCTTAAACATCACACATTACAGTATACGTGTAGTGATCTTCTGTGGACATCTTTATCTGAGCCTATTAGGAAAACAGTAGCGCTGTCATCCCAATTCTACACCTACTATTACACTGACAAATAACCTCTTTGCCTCACAGCAGCAGTAAACTAACAATGAATGACTATATAGGAGTCTTATCTCTCTGTGCAGACTGCTACGGAAGGACATTTGTATTTTATTTTCAATGGTATAGCACTGCTGAAAAGAAAACCTGCCTAAAATTATTCAAAAATTGTTTTCTATGAATATTGAATTTAAAAAAATGATCCCTTTCTGATGGACGTGTCCATCTAATAGTTCTTCTAAGTATGTTTTTTTTATATAGTAGGCCAGGTGCCTTAACCAATACCTTATTCTTTTAAACATAACTGGAGGGGGGGAAGGTGGCAAATAAAATGCGGCTTGATATAGAAGGGCTTTTTAAAGGGCAACTGCTGAGCTCAAACCATCATTGACTACAAATAGTTTTACTTAAAACACTAATTTCCTAAATTGTTTGTTCCTTGTTCCAACCATTTCAGCAGCAAGTGCAATATTTCCAGTTTTACTTCTTATTCTAACCACTGGGTTCTCTTTGATCTTCTTTTCTACCCTTTTTGTCTGTGAGGTTAAATTTGCTTTTCAAAATAAAATAAAAAGTTGCTGCAAAGCGTTTTTGTATCTGTAAGATAGTGTAAGTAAACCTTTGTGTAATGGAGATACTGTATGTTTTGTATTGTTCTGGCTGAAGATCTGTTATAAATAAAACATAAGTAATTTATTATGTTCCATTTCTTTTCTTCTTCCTATATTGTACTGCACACAGTAAATAATCTATATAAAGCTGGCTATACACAGATGCCATATATGTAATGTGTATGGGGGATCCCATAGGTAAGGATCAGGCAGTGGGATGGAGGAACATCTCCAGACAGTATACTCTGTATTGTATTATGAGATTTGATCAATTTGGTACAAATTATGTCTGACTACGACAGACAAGACTCACTAGATTGTCACATTCTGGAAACGAAAACTTATTGAACTCATATCTGCAGCTGTAGAATGCATGGAATTTGTCTTATTCTGATATTTCCAAGTATCTGCAATGGCACATTGCTATCCAAGCTGACCATGACAGCAGTAGTGAGTGTATAATTAGCTGAAATAACATCAGTTGCTCTACTGAACGGCCGGAATTCTCTCTTCTGGACCTGATATTAATGGATTAACCTGTGAGGCGCATAGAGAGAAGGGATGCATATTTAGGCCCTTGGGAGGAGAGCCAATGGCAGGAAACACTGGAGTTGGTTCTGCAATTATAGCATACCAGGACATTGACTCGCACGTATTTGTACTGCATAGAATTTAGAAAACTCTAAAACTGATTGTATTCTGTAAAAGGGTAACTAAACCTCTGTTTGAAAAAAAAAAACAAAACAAAAGGACAGTAGTGATGCAGAGATCTTCTCAAGTGTGGAGTATGGATCCCATAAATTTTCTATGGATCCGTATTTCACAAGATTGAAAGGTTGAATGAGATCTGAGCAGTGCTACTGTCCCTTTTTATTTTACAAATATTTAGGTGTCCTTTCAAGTTGATATGACACCATTGCTTGCTTAGTGACTTACATTATGTGGAGGACCTAACAGCCACCAAGCCAAGTAGGTCAGTGTTTGCTCAGATGCTTTACATTTCTTGCCATAATACAAATTCTAACAGTCTATTCAGTAGGACTATCAGCTGTGCATCCACCGGACTTCTGCCCAACACAACTCATGGTCCCAACCCCATTTATATGGCAAGAAATCCCACTTATTAAACCTGACAGGGCACACATGTGAAGTGAAAAACATTTCAGGTGACTACCTCTTGAAGCTCATCAAGAGTGTGCAAAGCAGTAATCAAAGCAAAAGGTGGCTACTTTGAAGAACCTAGAATATAAGACACATTTTCAGTTGTTTCACACTTTTTTGTTAAGTATATAATTCCACATGTGTTAATTCATAGTTTTGATGCCTTCAGTGTGAATCTACAACTTTCATAGTCATGAAAATACAGAAAACTCTTTGAATGAGAAGGTGTGTCCAAACTTTTGGTCTGTACTGTGTGTGTGTGTGTGTGTGTGTGTATGTATGTGTATATATATATATATATATATATATATATATATATATATATAATTTTCCTGTTTAATATAAGGCAATGTTGTGGCAGGCTCGGCGGTCGGTGGGTCTATCTTCCATATAGTTTGGAATGTGTTGGTATGTATCAGGGGAAAGCTTTGTTTTTTTTCAATTATTATGGTGTATATATTCTTATGCAATGGTTTGGGATGGAGGACTGATACGGACTAGAAAAAAAACGTACTGGACTTTTCATGATTGGTGCGCTCTTTGTTTTACTTCTGGTTACGAAAGGGAGGTGATAAATATGAGATTGTGGGAGGCAGAGCTCAGTCCCAAGAAATGAATGGAGTTATATACCAACAAGGGGTTCCGAAGTCAAAGAGGGGACTTGGGAAACCCTTATTATCAGGATCACTACTCCTTACACGCAGTCCGATATGCCTCTTCTATCTTGTGAATAGGTAATAAAATGGAATTTTTGGACTCGCTGTGAAATCCTTTTCTTTCATGGGTATAGCTGTTGCCACTAGGAGGCGACACTAGGTGAAAAAAAAGTGTTAGCTCCTCCCACCAGCAATAACCCTCCTGCAGTTTGTACCCAACCAGAAGAAGAAGTCTGAGAAGCCAACTGACGACAACCCATAGAACCAGAGAAAAAGTCTAAATGGTTCAGAACCACCAGTAGTGTGACCCATAAGAAAAAAAAAACAGCAAACTAAGCTGTGTCCCTGTGAACGAAGCAAAAAAATGTATTTTTAGAGGTGAGTACAAAAATCCTATTTTCTTGTTCCTATCATTGGGGCACACAGATGCTCATGCAACATTCCAACAAAATAACTAGAACACAACCACTAGTGCTGTCTGTAGAACTCGGCAACCGGGATATATCTAAGGATGCCAAAGGAGACAACACCTAAAAAAGGACAGACGGTCGTCCAAGTAGACTCGAATCGGCTGAAGACTGTTGAGAGTGGAGAGTGAACTGAGCTCAGAGCATGCCCTAGGATGACTAGGCGGTGAACAGATTGCCTCACGGCAGCTGTTGAATGGAGAAGGCCAGGGGCAGATTGGCCATAGACCTTACAGGGAAATTTCCCGGTGGGCCAATGCCCAGAGGACCACCTGGTTCCTCCTCATGGCCGGCCAGTGGAAGTTTTGGGGGATGTATTTTGTGCTGCTGGCAGTATTTTGTGATGGACTGTGGTATTTGGCTCTGTTAGGGTGGTATAATGTGCCATAATATGGTATTGCTGGCACTGACTTCCATCAATTCGGACCTGACTACAAAACGGGGCCACTCTTTGTATTTTTTCCAGGGCCACTTTAAGTTCCCAGTCCACCCCTGGAAAAGGCCAATAACCCAACCAGTGAGAAGACCTCAGTAGGGATACCAACAATAAGAGGAGAGACCACAGGAGGGACTCATATGGTCACAGCCACAGGAAGAATCCATCTGCCAGGTTGGAAACTCTCACTGGGACCCGCACCTATAAGACAATGGGGGGCATATCCAAGCGTAATGCCCGTTGTCTAAGATGAGAATACCCCTTTAAGGATAATTCTGCTAAGGGCTCATGCACATGACTGTATTTTCTTTCCATGTTCGTTCTGGGGTTTTTTGCAGCCTGTATGCGGGACCATTCACTTCAATGGGTCTGTGTGCATTCCGTTTCTGTATGTCTGCAAGTTGGTTCTGCAAAAAAATAGAACATGTCCTATTCTTATCTGGTTGGCTGACAAGGACCGGCATTATTACAATTACATTATTACATCAAACAGATGTCCTTTTTTTTTTTTTTGTGTACCGCAAAATGCATATGGTTGTGTGCATGAGCCCTAACCCTATTGCGCTTGTCCCAGAAAGGGACAAATTTAGTAAAGAGTACCAAGAATCTCAAAATGAAAGTTGAAAGTCATGTGGAGGTACAGTCCCATGCACTTGTGGGTGCGGGTACTTACTGCATCCCTACATATACTACTTAACGCAGGCGCTGGCTGTAATGTTTTCTGCGCTTGTGTCACCGCTCATCTATACAACGTGCAGAAAACATTTCCTCACTCAACCTGCGGTCACCAATACGCATGCGCATTCTACCAAGCGGCTCTCTACAACGCTGACTAGCCTGAGACATTGATTCCTCCGCCACGCAGGGTACATAGTACGGTCTGCCAGAACTTGATTCTCGTACATTTGTGGGTGGAGCTTATCACATTTGGCAAATGACAAGACGGCCTAACACTCTACGTCATGTCCGCCGCGGAGGGATCGCCTTTATAAGGAATGCACCGCGGTTTCCGGTCCTCTTTTCAGCCTTGCAGTTCAAGATGGTGAGGAGCGCGGCGGAGCACGGCATGGCTTATCTCCGCCTGTTTCTTTGCTTAGTTGTCCGTCTCTCGCAGCCCGGTTTATTCGTTCCCTGTTGTATTCTCTCCTGTCCTATCCACTTTGAGCGGCTGCTCGTTTTATAAATGCTTGCATGGGAGACATGTCATAAAGGCCGCGACCACGTTCACACCCGTCCGGCTTAACGTTACGGCTTAGTATCGCCAGCAGTGCTAATACATATCCCTGTGCCGAGCTGCCATGTAACCACTATGACCCATAAACCTTGTTCTACTGCAGGGTGGCCTCTCAGCAGCATCCACTATGGTCACATTCACCTGCCTCATCCTGTACACCTCTTGTGTACTTGGAGGCAGATTTGCGCAGACTCTTAATGTGTCTGTGACCGGATGCTCAGTGGTTTGTCTGTCATGGACACAACTCAGCTGAAAATTAATTTCCAGAGTATCTCCTGGCAATGATCTGTAAGAACCACAGACCGAACAGAGATTGCATAGGTGTTGTCTGTGCTTTTCATGGACCCATAGACTATAATGTGCGTGAGGGATCTGTTCTGTGCTGTCACTGTTATGTGAATAGACGCCCTGAAGTCTGTGTGGTGCCTAATTCACTGACCTGTAACTGAGGCCTTAGGGTAAATGTGTTTGCTGCTTCCCTCTGTGTGATGCTTAACCTATGTTTTCTTAAATCAGACCAAGAAGAGGAGGAATAACGGACGCGCCAAGAAGGGCCGTGGACATGTCCAGCCAATCCGCTGCACCAACTGTGCCCGCTGCGTGCCCAAGGACAAAGCCATCAAGAAATTTGTGATCAGGAACATTGTGGAGGCTGCGGCTGTCAGGGACATCTCTGACGCTAGTGTCTTTGATTGTAAGTTGCTGGCAGGTTATACAGAAGTCTTAAAGGGGTTATTTTGGATGTTACAAGTGCCCGTGGATAGGGCATAACTATTAGATCGGTGGTTGTCCTACAGCTGGGACCCCCACTGATCACAAGAACTACCGCCTGCAGCCCCTCTGAAAAGAGCGGCCGGTCGCACATGCATGCGTCCGCTCTGTCCCTTTCTATGGGAGTTCTGGAGATGGCCAAGTGCTGTACTCAGCTTTCTGCAGAACTCCCATAGCAATGAATGGAGCAGCCGGTCGCATGTGTGACTGGCCGCTCTGTTCTTTGCAGGGGGTACATGACCCCCAATTCTCGTGTGTGTATAGGGGATAATGTCATCCAACAAGAATATCCTTTTAAGTATTTTTGCGCTATTATGTGAGAATCAAACATGAATGTTTTCTCTCTTCTAGCCTATGCTCTGCCCAAATTGTACGTGAAGTTGCACTACTGCGTCAGCTGCGCTATTCACAGCAAGGTGGTCAGAAACCGTTCCCGTGAAGCTCGTAAGGATCGTACACCACCTCCAAGGTTCAGGCCTGCGGTATGTATGTCTAGTAGTCATAAGGCTTTTTGCCAGTAGGTTACATCTAAGTATCCAATGGAGATCTATAAAGGGTTAAAGGAGTGTGTCCTCTGAGCACCTGCCAGGAGCAGTTTGGGGCTTCTGTACTCTTGGTAAAAGGATTAAAATGGTTTTTCCAAGTTGAACAGTGGCTGTAAATGTCACCATTTTTCTCTGCTGCACTGCGGTCCTCCCCATCAGTGTTGACATCCTGTGCACATCATGGCTGCAGCCAGTCATTGGCCTGAGCAGGTCTTATACAGTGAGGCCAGTGACTGGCTGCATGGTGGCGAGGTGTGTACGGTCCATCACTGCAGGACCAGAATGTGATGCTGGAAGCGGTAGGGAGGAAAATAAGGGTAGGTTCACATTTGCTTTTAAAGGATTTGGCAGAGAATACACTGCCAGAGATCAACAGAAACTAGCTGGATACTACCGTTCACCACTGGACTTCAGTGACTAGAATGGGATCCAGTGGGAATCCTGATGCTTTCTGGCACGAGTGCTGTATTTCTGCCAGACAAAAAAACGGATCCCATTAGTCAAAGGCTGTGAATGGCAGTATCTGAGGCTGGTGAACTCTGGCAGGTTGTTAAATGCAAATGTGAACCTGCCCCAATTATGTCTTATCATATTTACTGCTGCTAGTTTAACTCTTCACAACCTGTTTCTTTTACATTTGTTGAAGTGTATGCCGTGTTTCTTTAGAATTTCTCAGCAGATGAACTGTCTGTGTCTGACAATCTGAATGCAATATGGCTGCACTTCCCGTTCCTTCTGCAGGAATGACCATGGCAACAAATAAGCCTTTATACTTGCGAAACATAATCACCAAGCTTATAATTTCTGATTGAATGAATTGTGAAAACCCAGTCAGGGGCCTGGAACATGAATTGGCTTTTTGTGAAATTTCTATGTACAACATTCCTGTAGTGTGGTACCACCTCCATCGGAAATGACAGATGAGTGAAGGTTCTGTTCACACTGTGCTTGGGCTTTATGTTGGGAGTATTTCTGTGTATACCTCATGTGGATGTCATGGTATGCAATGGAAAATTGTATGCAGCACAGTATACTTTTTAAGATGACTCCCGATGTAGTCCCCTGCACTTTACTGAACAGTTATATATACTATATAGTATAGTATACTGGCACATGGGGTCAAAAACGCATAACAGATGCAGATCTTTCCCTTAAAGGGAACCTGTCATCTCCGAAACACCCCCTGAACTAGAGTAAGCGGTGTATAGTGTAAGTGGTGCTGAATCTGAATATGTAAGTTTTATCTTCATACTCACTTCCATTCTGACTCTGTGCTCCCACAAACCTGCAGTAAAATGCACTCAGTGGACTCCGGTGCTCACTCACATAATGGAGAGGACTCAAAGAAGAGTCCTCTCAATGTATTTTACTGCAGGTTTGTGGGAGCACAGCATCAGAATAGAAGTATGAAAATAAAAATTACATAGCCGGACTCAACATCACTTACACTATACAACGCTTACTCTAGTTCAGGGGGTGTTTCGGAGATGACAGGTTCCCTTTAACTTCTCTTTGGAGGCTCCATTTCTGGTTTTGGCTCACAATCTGACCAAACACCTAAAGAGGTGTAGGGGTGCTGTCACTTCCGTACATAGAGAAGTAAGGGCCCCATAGCAAGGATCAAATCAGGCCCCCTACACAGGACAAAAGGGTTTCCGCCTAAACCCTTTTCAATGACTCTTGGGCCAACTAAGACTGGGCCCCCTCTTGCCCTGGGCCTATAGCAGTTGGATGGTCTGCTGCTATGGTAGTTATGCCCCTGGGTGCTGCCACACAGCACAGTTGTGGTGCTTTGGAAAACTGCATGCAGTTATTGGATTAACAAACATGCATTTACAAAGCAGTTATAGTATGAACAAGGTGCGGTTGTGATGTGGCTACACTGCAGTCGAGTACCATGTGGCCATACAGGCCGCAGCAGGCTGTGACTAAACTAATGACAACCGTATATATATCTGCGTGGTGCCGCACAGTAATTAACAATGCAGATGGGCTAAACTGTGTGGTCCTTATTAGTTTTTACGTGGGGTCATACACTAATTTAGCCTAATAAAATATAGGGGCTCTGCACAGAAGAAATGGAGCTATATACTCATTCATCAGTCAATAGGAATCAAAATAGAATCAATAGGAATCATAAATCATTTGCCGGCAGCAGATCATGTCTAAACAGCCTCATGGCAAACAATGATTCAGTATAGGGACGAGTGATGGCATTAGTGGTCACTCCTCCCCATACTGTGGAGGAGATTGCTGCATGTAACTACAGCTGCCTCCTTCACTGATGAGTAGACTCTTGTCAACCTCCTCTCAGTGTAAAGGGACCTTTACAGTGATCAGTCCAAGGAAAGCCTAAACCCAGCATCGATGAAGGTTAAACTGGTTCTTCATTGACTTCCATAAATGATCAGTTTGTACAGTTGTGCTTTGCCACAGTTCAGGAAGTAAGATGAGATGATGGGGGTCTGCTTTCTTGATTCGCTGCCATTCCTAGACCAGTGGTTATAAAATGGTTTATGGCCAATTTCAAATTGTTTTACAAATTACATGCATCCCGAGTCCGAGCTTTAACCACAAGAACCTCACCGTCCTGCATTGTATATCCAGTCATCAGTTGAATACGAAGTGCACCTCATTTTGCAGACTAAGCTGCTGCAGACTTGTGACCACCAGACCTGAATCACTATATATTAATGGCCTCAGTTTCTGTTTCAGCTCTGATTAAATCCAGCAAACGTTAATGAATGTTTGCATTGTACTAGTGCATCCCAAGTGTACAAAGGTTTGTTCCTTTTATTGATGCATTGTATGCTTTAAATATATTTTCTCTAACTTTTTTTTTTTTTTTTTTTAGGGTGCACCTCCAAGAGCTCCCCCTAAACCGATGTAGGAAGACTGGCTAAGATGTTTCTTGTCCAATAAACTGTCCAAAAGATGTTGGTCTCATGTGTCCGTTTCTTACTCGTCTAAATTTAACCCTGTGTGCAGTGGAGGTAGTGCTTTGAATTTGGCCTTTCCAGTAAGTGTTAGTGATCAGATCGATGACTGAGCTGACAGAAAACACAAGCTTTTATTTGTTTTGGCCTCATATTACATTGCCTCATGGCCCACAATCCAAGTGGTGCTAACTAGGGATGAGTGAATCGACTTGGATGAAATATCGGAATTCAATTTGTGTAAAACTTTGTTCTAACACTGTACGGAGCTGGAGCTCCATACAGTATTAGAATACACACTGGTTTGGAGCTGAAGTTATTACTTCGCAAAGTCTCGAAGTAATAACTTCCGGAACTCTGGTTCGGTGGTATAGTGGTATACATTATGGAATACACATGATCATGATACTATTAACAGTCCTTTGCATGCTTGAGAAAGGGGGGTTACCGCTGAACTTCTGCAGGTGGTGTGCACCACGCCTTGTCCATCTCTGTTGTGAGCTAAGCAATATGTCCTGCTACAGCTATGAATGGACTAAAGGATTTTATGCAACATTTTATAGACTGGTACGAATATATGGTCATTTACTACTGTATATAGAAATATCATTGTGCTAAGCTGATGCTGTGCCAGGTTGCCCCACAGTAAGGGCACCTGCACATGAGTGCAGATTTCAAAGCAAAATCCGTGTATTTCCACACCAAAAGAGCATGTATTACTTGCGGTTCTGATGCAGTTTCGCCCTGATCTCACGCTTTCATTGAAAAGGGTGAAATCTGCACCAAAAATCACACAAATAATTGACATGCTGCAGATTTTAAAATCTGCATAGCAGGTCAATTTCCATACTTAAAAAACACAATGTAAACATTACTACAGTGTGGTGTGGGAGCACAATGTGGGCATAACTGTTAAATAAATAATGCTATTTAATATATATTTTCTGTGGTGATCTGAACCCTAAATATGTTCAGAATTTAATGCAAACCCTTCTTTCAGAAGTGTGGCCCTTAAATCTCACAGTGGACAGGGCACACGGACTCCCTAAACCTAACCCACAAACAAACCCAAAGATGTCGTACCACATTAACCCTTTCACCCTGGAAGTTTTTTTGTTTTTGCATTTTCATTTTGCGTTCCCTGCCTTCACAGAGCCATAACTTTTTTATTTTTCTGTTCACATAGCTGTATGAGGGCTTATTTTTTACTGGACAAGTTGTACTTTTGAAAACCACCATTTAATATTGCATATGTTGTAGTGTGAAGCGGGAAAAAAATTCCAAATCGGGTGAAATTGCAAAAAAAAGAAAACAATTCCGCCACAGTTTTACGGGTTTTTTATTTACAACGTTCGATGTGCAATAAAACTGACCAGTTACTTTCATTCTACAGGTCAGTATGAATCCGGCAATATCTAATATGTATAGTTTTTCTTGTGTTTTGATAGTGATAAAATAATTATAAAGTTGGAAAAAAGTTTTTTTTGTTTTTTCATTAA
This sequence comes from Rhinella marina, assembly GCA_900303285.1. Classification (NCBI taxonomy): domain Eukaryota; kingdom Metazoa; phylum Chordata; class Amphibia; order Anura; family Bufonidae; genus Rhinella; species Rhinella marina. The sequence continues at coordinate 232,610 of ONZH01001107.1, read as the reverse complement.
CCTATTTTGACCCCCTATAACTTTTTGGTATTTATGTGTACAGAGGTGTATGGGGGGCTCATTTTTTTGCGGGGTGATCTGAACTTTTCATTGATGCCATTCTGGGGTGTGCATGACTTTTTGATCACTTTTTGTTTTTGTTTTTTTTTTTTTAAGAAAATAAAGCAACCCAAAAAATCGTTCTGTTTTGCTGTTTTCCGTATGAAAATTTTTTATAGTATGGGCGTTTTCGCACATGGCAGTAACCATTTTTATTTATTTTTTTCCCTTTCATCCTCCACGACGGCATTACCATGAGAGAGGTCCCGCCTCCGACCAGGTAGGGACAGGAAGGATAAATTTGACCCTCCTCCAGCCATCCTTAGTGTCTTCCTGTCCCTTCCAGGTGGGAGACAGGTCTTTTTCTAGGTTTACTTTAAAGAATCTTTTTTCTCAGGGTAATGCTGTCATGGAGTTTTTTTCCATGCGGTCCCTGGTATTTTTTCTGGAACCCGCATGGAAGCGGGACTGCCTATCCCTACGTGGGTACCTGGCGTCCGGTGCAGTTAGTGGCCTCAGGGCGGCTGCCGTGCTTTCATCCTCCTTTGGTGCGCCTCCAGGGGGGGTGTAGATGCGTGGGGGGCCAGATACTCACGGAGTCCCTCTGGCCCCTGTATGTTCCTTGCAGCCATCCGATATGTTCGGCTCTGGCTGTGGCTGAGCGGCGCGCGATGTGCGGCGTGCGTTCCAGGATGGAGCGCACGCACAGCCGGAACCGGAAGTTGAACCGGAAGTGGCCATGCGTTCCACGGTGGAACGCATCGCGTTTGAACGCTAAAAGGGCGCAGGATCATGGTGGAGGTCGCCCTCTGATCTGAGGTCTGGTAAGGAGCATATAAAAGGGGGCATCTGGGATGGATGGTTGCTCAAAAAATGAGTGAGCAAGCTGGCACTATGGATGTCTCTATGAGCCAGGGTGCAGTAAGTACTTCATCCCCAAAAATGAGGTCCTGTTTGGCTTGTTTTTTAACAATGCATTTACCTTTTATTTTGCTTTCCCTTTCCCTTTTTTCTTTCCACCTCTGATGTTTGTAGTGTGAGAAAGAGAGTGTACAAAAAGCAAAAACCGCTCCTAAAGTTAGGAAATGTGTGTTTTGTAATACAAAGCTTTCGGAGTCTAGTACAAAGAAAATGTGTAAAAAATGTACAGACAGTTTTGCTAAAGATTTAGTGCCTTCTATTAGAGAGGAAATTAAGGATGTGATTAAACAAGAAATGCAGGCCGCATTTGCGGAGATCCCTCATGTGGGTCCCAGCGTTTCTGGGTCAGCACATAGGGAATCCAAAAGATTTGATTCTGACGTGTCCTCTGGTGGTTCTGATTCTGATAATGAGAGTCAGAGTTCTGACGATCCCTCTGGTTCTGACTCAGAATTTAAGAGGTTTCTCTTCTCCTCTGAAGACACAAAAGAATTAGTCAAGGCGGTCAGAGCCACTATGAACCTAACTGATGAAAAAGTTCAAAGATCGGTTCAGGATCAAATGTATAGTGGGTTAGAGCAGCGCAAAAAACGAGTCTTTCCAGTGCATAAGAATATGCATACTTTAATCAGAAGAGAGTGGAAAGTTCCTGACCGTAAATTTATACCAAGAACCATTAGGCGTAGACTCCCCTTTAATGATGAGGATGTTGAGTCTTTTACTAATCTACCTAAGGTTGATGTTCCCTTGGCCAAACTGGTAAAAAGTGCTAACTCGTTGCCCTTTGAGGATACGGGTTCTTTAAGGGATCCAATGGACAAAAAAGTAGACGCCTGTTTAAAGAAGTCCTGGGGAAGCATCCTCAGCACTTTTTTAAACCAAACTTAGCTGCTACCTCAGTGGCCCGCTCACTAAGAATTTGGCTTAAACAGTTAGAGGGTCTGCTGAAAGAAGGTACTCCATTCGATTCAATCAAGGATTCTTTTCCCTTGTTGATTAAGGCGGTGGATTTTTTGTCAGATTCCACCGCAGAATCAGTAAGGATGGCAGCTAAGGCTACTGGGCTCTCTGTGGCTGCTAGAAGGGCTTTGTGGCTTAAGTCATGGACGGGTGATGTCGCTTCAAAAATTAAGCTTTGCAGTTTGCCCTTTCACGGTAATCTTCTCTTTGGAGAGGATCTCGAAAGGATTTTAGAGAAAGCTGCAGATTCAAAAAAATGTTTTCCAAAGACTTTTGGAAAAAGGAAATTTCCCTTTCGGAAATCTAAAAAGGGTGCATTTCCCCCGGCCAAAGCAGCGGAAAAAGGCAAATTCCAAAAAGGGGGTAGAGGAAAGGGTTTCATGTTTACCCCTAAGAGTACGGAGGCCGCAAAGCAATGACGCCATATATCCGGTGGGAGGGAGACTAACATTTTTTCAGGAGGAATGGGTAAAAATCTCTACAAATCCTTGGGTTTTGAACACTATAAGCGTGGGCTTCAAGATCAAGTTCAGAATCCCTCCTCCTGTGGGAATGTTCAGAATTACTCCCATCCAGAAATCCTCTCTTCTTCAACAGAGACTAGAAGAGAAAATTCTGGATCTCCTAAAATTAAAAGCCATCATTGCAGTTCCTTCAGATCAGGAGAAATCGTGTTTTTATTCGACCGTTTTTCTAGTGAAGAAACCCAATGGAAAATTCCGTCTGATCATAAACCTGAAGTACCTAAACAAATTTATCCTTTACGAAAGGTTCAAAATGGAGACATTAAAATCTACCATAAACCTCCTAAAAGGAGATTACTTGGCGTCTCTAGATCTAAAGGATGCCTATTTTCACATCCCAGTCTGTCAGGAGGATCAGAAATTTCTCCGTATGGCCGTTTACATAGAAGGTTCCCTCAAACATCTTCAATTCCGGGTACTTCCCTTTGGGCTAACATCAGCCCCAAGGATCTTTACAAAGGTCATGACGGAGGTAGTTGCCCATCTGAGGAGACAAAATATTCTAATCGTGCCATATTTAGACGATCTTCTAATAGTGGGAAGCTCCTCAGAGATCTTGGAAGTCAACCTTTTCAGGACATGCCAGACTATCAGCTGGGATGGGTGGTGAACTGGGAGAAATCAAACCCAGTTCCTTCCCAGTCTCTCGTGTTTTTGGGGTTCCTGTTGGACTCTACAAAACAAAAAACTTTTTTGCCTCCTCAAAGGGTATCCCTTATACGAGAGAAAGTATCTGTTTCTCGACCTTCCATGCTGGTCAGTGCGGGAGGCCATGAGACTGCTGGGCTCACTCACTGCTTGTATTCCGGCAGTGAGATGGGCTCAGTTTCATACTCGCATTCTGCAACATTGGATACTGGAAAGCTGGAACAGAGATCTGTCTTGTCTGGAAAACAATTTGATAGTTCCTACGGTGGTAAAAAATGCCCTTCAGTGGTGGCTTATAGAGAAGAACCTTCAGAAGGCAGTTCCATGGAACCACAAGGATCTGTTGATAATTACAACAGATGCAAGTTCTTGGGAATGGGGAGCGCATTGCTCTCGGCATTATTCCCAAGGGCGCTGGTCGACAGAACAGGCCTTAAGGTCCTCCAACCTGAGGGAATTACAGGCTGTGTGGGAAGCAATTTCTGCGTTTGGTCCAAAATTAATCAAAAAAGACCTGCAAATTCGATCAGACAACACAACAGTTGTAGCATACTTGAATCACCAAGGAGGGACCAGAAGCGACAGTCTAAGCCAGGTTGCAAACCAGATTTTGTCTTGGGCAGAAAAAAATCTTCGCTCCCTCTCTGCGATTCATCTCAAAGGAGCGTTAAATGCAGAGGCAGATTTTCTAAGCCGCTTCCAGTTAAGTCCAGGGGAATGGAGTTTAAAAACAGAAGCTTACCTTCACCTAGTAAACAGGTGGGGGGTCCCGGATATAGACCTTTTTGCTTCAGGGAAAAACAAAAAGTGCCAGAAGTTTTTTTTCCCTGCATCCAGGAGATGGAAACTCAGGAGTGGATGCTCTAGCTCAGGATTGGAGTTTTCATCTAGGATATGCCTTCCCCCCTTTACAGTTAATCCCCAGAGTCTTAAAAAAGATCAGACAACAGAAGGCTCATGTAGTTTTGATTGCTCCTCTGTGGCCCAGAAAAGCATGGTTCCCGATCCTAAAGCTACTGTCTATTCAGCGTCCCATAGTTCTTCAGTGGTGTCCGGACCTCCTATCTCAGGGTCCAATTCTCCATCCCCAGGTGGAGAGATTACATTTGACTGCTTGGAATCTGAGAGGTTAACGCTGTTGTCCAAGGGCCTTTCCAACGCAGTCATTAACACCATGTCTGCTAGTAGGAAAAATGTAACCTCTAAAATCTACTCCAAAATTTGGAGACTATTTTGCACCTGGGGAAAAGAAATGGGAATATCTTCTACCATTTTTTCCATTCAGTCAGTGTTAAAATTCCTGCAACAGGGCCTAGAGAAAGGGTTACGTCCAAATACCTTACGTGTCCACATATCTGCTCTAAGTGCGGTCTTCGATACCAAGATAGCCGAACATCCCTGGGTAATTAGATTTATGAAGGGTGCTGACAGGTTAAAGCCCACTCTAAGATCTATTGTACCCCCGTGGGACATAAACATTGTTCTGGCAGGTCTGTCTGAGAGTCCATTTGAGCCTCTAGAGGTTTCTTCCCTACGTTTGTTATCTCTCAAGACGGCGTTTCTAGTGGCAATCACCACAGCTAGACGAATCTGTGAGATTCAGGCCCTTAAGATCAAGGAGCCTTTTCTGAGGACTTTTCCGGATAGGATTGTGTTCAGGCTTGACACATCCTTTCTCCCTAAAGTTGTCTCGACATTTCACAGGCAGGAGGATATTGTATTACCCTCCTTCTGTGACAATCCTAAAACTGAGAAGGAATCTAAATTCCACAACTTAGATGTCAGAAGAGCCGTTCTCTTCTACATTGAGGCAACTAAGTCCTTTCGAAAGTCGGATTTTCTGTTTGTCCAATACGGTGGTGCGAACAAGGGTTCAAAAATTTCTAAGGGTTCTTTAGCAAGATGGGTGAGAACTGCAATCCTGGAAGCCTACAAGGTTTCACAGAAATCTCCACCTAGTTCCCTTAAAGCTCATTCCACCCGTTCAGTATCCACCTCTTGGGCTGAAAGAGCTGACGCCTCAATTGAACAGATTTGTAAAGCCGCTACTTGGGCCAGCCCTCATACTTTTACCAGACATTATAGGATTGATACCATCGCCTGCCAGGACATGGCCTTTGGTAGAAAGGTTTTACAGGCTGTTGTCCCCCCCCTAGTTGATGATGTTACTATGTTATATCTCATGGTAATGCCGTCGTGGAGGATGAAAGGGAAAAACTGAATTACTTACGGTAATTTCCTTTTCATGAATCCTCCACGACGGCATGGGATATTCCCTCCCAAAAAAAAAAAAAAAAAGAGATCCTTTAGTTCTTGTTAAGTTAATGTATACATGGGTCGTGTGCGTGTGATTGAGAAAAGACTCTCTAGGCTGTCGGTCCAGTAAGACACTGAGGATGGCTGGAGGAGGGTCAAATTTATCCTTCCTGTCCCTACCTGGTCGGAGGCGGGACCTCTCTCATGGTAATGCCGTCGTGGAGGATTCATGAAAAGGAAATTACCGTAAGTAATTCAGTTTTTTAGTTTTTATTTTGGGGAAGGGGGGTGATGTTTTTTATTTTTAAAAACTTTATTTTACACATTTTTTATAGTTCATCTGATTGCAATCATCTGATTGCTCTTATCATAGACTCCAATGCACTTGGAGTCTATGATTTTACTAGCTTCCTATGGAGCCCTATTACAGGCAAGGGCTCTATAGGAAATACTATGCAGCAGCTTCCTGCCATTCACAAAGGCAGGGGCAGCTGCATACACGCTCCGGCTCCTCCGATCGCCACACGGGGGAGCCGGAGCAACACTGGAAGCGCGCGATTGACCACGGCATCCGAGGGGTTAAATGTCCACAATCTGCGTTACTGCCAGTTGTGAACATCAGCCGCGGGTATCTGCTGTAGGGATCAGAAGGGCGACCGCGGCTATAACGCCCGCTCTGCTCAAGAGCGGACGCCATCTTTAAAGACCCGCCCAGCTCCGTACTAGTACGCAAAGGGGTTAAAGAAGAAATGGTGGCAGCGGCAAGGAAACTACACACTCTACCGGAGCCCTTTGAACAAGTTAGGGATATTTGGTTTTTGGGTGAAATTTATGGAAAACATAAGTTCACACTACAGTGATATATCATGAAGGTAGAGCATTTAAGTAGAAGCAGCAATTGTGATTTCCTTATCTCAAACAATTCATTGAAACAAAACCAAAACACCAGTGGTGGATATAACCCCACAAAACATGTCAATGTCTCAGTAACTTAAGCATCAATTACAACTTGACAACGACGTCTCATGCTGTTCACTCCTCCTCACCATGCTCTACTCAATTGGCCTTAAAGACACTGCTCTCTCCTGGTTCTCTTCCTATCTCTCTGGCCACCCTTTAGTGTATCATTCGCTGGCTGTTTTTCTGCTCTTGATGTTGGCGTTCCTCAGGGCTCAGTACTAGGTCCTCTACTCTTCTCTCTCTCTCTCTATACAGCCCCCATTGGACAGACTATCAGATTCGGCTTTCAGTACCATCTCTATGCTGATGACACTCAACTATACACTTCATCCCCTGAAATTACCCCTGCTTTATGCCAAAACACCAGTAATTGTCTGGCAGCTGTCTCTAACATCATGTCCTCTCTGTCTCTAAAACTGAACTTTTTGTCTTTCACCCATCTACTAACCCACCTAAACTTGATATCTCAATCTGTGGTACTATCATAACTGTGTTCATGCAGAGACATAATGACTGGATTAATGATGTTATTCAAGTAGTATGGGCTTGTCACTGTACCATTAGCTCTGTATTGACTACACACATCTGCCCACACTAACACCATCACCACCAAAGGCTCGTCTGGTGACAACAGTGACTGATGCATAGCGCTCTCCTTGACGTCTCCAATTTCGTTGACGGACATAATTTCTGCTCAGCATGAATCAACTTTCATTTGTGAACAGCACTAAGGCCCACTGGTCCCTCGTCCAGCGTAGATGCTCTGTGGCCCTTGCAAGATGATGACGCCTGTAGTCAGGTATCCTTGCAGGTCGTCTGGCATGCAGACCACGCTGATGTAAACAGTTTTGATTGGTCTGACGTGACACTTAGGTGCCTCTCTTCTCCCTTAAATGTGCCTGGAGTTGTCTGGTATTCATCATCCGCTTCCACAAGGCATTGTTCACAATGAAGCCGTCATCAGTGTGGGATGTGTCCAAAGGAGTCCACTTCTATGCCTTTCTGTGACTGTTCCAGTTTCTCTGTATCTCTGTTGCAACCTGCTGACACTCTAAGCTCAGTGGCCACTTCCGTCTGAGAACGTCCTGCTTGAAGCCTCACAATGGCGAGCTACTGCTGATTAATTGTTAGGTGTTGTCTTGGTCTCATGTTGTCAAAATGTGAACGGCATGATGAGGAGGACTGTTTAAATACCAGTTTTAATTGAATTAGGAAATGTATTGGGTGATTCATGGATCAAACACCTGCTGTGAATTTTGTCATTAAAGAGGACCTTCCACCACTCCTGACATGCCTGTTAATAGCTCCATGCATTCCCCACGTACTAACAATTCTGGAACATCTATTCTTATGTCTCTATGTTGTGCCATTCCTTTATTATTTGCACTAGAAGTTATGAATGAATTGCTATTTGCCTTCAGTAAAGGAACAGAGGGGCGGTGACCAGCTGGGGGTGTGTACCTGCACAGACTGACTCTAGCCAATCAGTGCTGCCATGTTCAGACTGTGCAGGTACACCCCCCCAACTGGTTACCTCCCCTCTGTTCCCTTACGGAAGACAAATAGCAATTCATTCATAATTTCTAGTGCAAATAATAAAGGAATGGCACAACATAGAGCCATAAGAATAGATGTTCCAGAATTATTACATGGGGAATGCATGGAGCTATTAAAATAGGCATGTCAGGAGTGGTGAAAGGTCCTCTTTAAGCTCCTTGTTAGAGAACAGCAAGTTGTCCAAAAAGTACTGAAACACTGGACAGTTGGACATGTGATTTCAAAGTTTAGAGAAGGTCACATTAAGTTCACCTGTAAAGGTTAGAGTGCATTTTAGGTCCATCCTGAAATTTCACCCACAGACCAAATATCCCTAACTTTTTGTGAGTAGTGTATGTGTAGGAGAGGCGTTCATGTTCACCTTGTGTAAACAGAAATGTTTTTCAATAAAAACAGCAGGTGGTGCTATTCTAATAGGGAAAAGAGGATTTAAACAATCCTCGTGTGCAGCTGTAATGCAAAAATGATCTAGAGTGTATTGTTTAGGCTTATTGTTTTGCAGAGTTAGATTTGATCTGGAGAACCCCAGTGTTATACCGTAATTAATATAAAGATGGTATCACAGATTTTATTTTTAAGGGCTTTAGTTTTTTTGTTTTTGTATTTTTTTTCTCCACAAATCACAACCTCCTCTGGGTCTGGCATTTTTCTTCCATTGCTTAGCATTTTTCTCTTATTGGTTTTGTTTTTTGCACCTTCAAGGCACGTGTAGGACCCCTGTGTCATCCACAGTCTACGGGACTGCTGAATAGGGCAGACAACTGTCTCTGGTAGTCCTGAAGAAGTGAATGATGTGGTAGTGTCAAGCAGGGAACTCGGGGATCCCCCGTACTTGTGAGCAGTGGACCCCACTGACCATATGTTTTATTAACTATCCCACAGATAGGGGATAAATGTTTGTTGGCAACCAGTTTAATGTAAATTCTCTTTCCTTTAGTCCTTACAGCAGCACATCATGAGGTTAGCCCCACTTCTGTAATAGTTTAGGACCTGTTGTCGGCGAGGGGCCCCAGCAGTACATTGTGTAATTTAAAAAAAAAACAAAACTGTAGCCTATAACTATAAAGCTTTTTCATTGGAAGCCTGTTAAATGTTCTTCACACATGGTTCTTGTTAAAGTGCTTTTCTTGTAATCCACACATACAGGATAGGTAATAAGTAGAGATGAGCGAACGTGCTCGTTACGAGCACTGTATCGCTCGGCTCCCGTGTGAAATGCCCGCAGGCATTGCGGATCCGTCCTCAGCTGCATGTAAGTCAATGAGGACGGATCGTTTGGTATGACACTCATACCAAACGATCCGTCCTCATTGACTTACATGCAGCTGAGGACGGATCCGCAATGCCTGCGGGCATTTGTTCGCACGGGAGAGCACGTTCGCTCATCTCTAGTAATAAGTATTTGATGATGATTCACTGCTAAGACCCCCACTGGTTAAAAAAAAACATTTTCTGCATTTAAAACAAGTGGTGGTCACATACAGTGGAGGAAATAAGTATTTGATCCCCCATTGACTTTAAAAGTTTTAATACCAAAAAATAAATGAAACGTCTCATAATTTTATGCCAGCTTTATTTTAACAGTGCCACATAGAATATCAAAAGAAAAATGGAGAAAATTACATGAAATGAGAAATAAAAAATAATTTGCATTTCTTTGAGGGAAATAAGTATTTGATCCCCTAGTAAAACCATGACTAATGTTGGCTCCCACAGACCACTGACACACCCTAATCACAGTGAAGTCGTTACCTGGATGAGAGACACCTGTCCCAAATTGTCACCTGTATAAAAGGCCACCTGCCAACAGTCTCAGTGACACTCCAACATCTCCACCATGGGCAAGACTGAAGAGCTGTCTAAAGATGTCAGGGACAAAATTGTTGACCTACACAAGGCTGGAATGGGCTACAAAGCCATAAGTAAGAAGCTGGATGAGAAGGTGACAACTGTTGGTGCAATTATTCGGAAGTGGAAGAAGTACAACATTACTGTCAATCGACCCAGGCCTGGAGCTCCATGCAAGATATCACCTCGTGGTCTCATTGATCATGAGAAAGGCTAAAAATCAGCCAAGAACTACACGGGAGGAGCTGAGTAATGATCTCAAGGCAGCTGGGACCACAGTCTCCAAAAAAACCATTGGTAATACACTGAGACGTTAATGGTTTAAAATCCTGCAATGCACGCAAGGTTCCTCTGCTCAAGAAGGCTCACGTCCAGGCCCGCCTCAAGTTTGCCAATGAACATATTAATGACTCCGAGAGAGACTGGGAGAAGGTGCTGTGGTCAGACCAAAATTGAGCTCTTTGGCCTCAACTCAACTCGACATGTTTGGAGGAAGAAAAATACAGAATATGACCCTAAGAATACCATCCCCACCGTCAAGCATGGTGGTGGAAGTATTATGTTTTGGGGGTGTTTTTCTTCTAAGGGCACAGGCCAACTTCACCGCATTGACGGGAACATGAACGGGGCCATGTATCGCAAAATCCTGGGTGACAACCTCCTTGCCTCTGCCAGGGCACTGAAAATGGGTCGTGGATGGGTCTTTCAGCACGACAACGACCCAAAACATACAGCCAAGGAAACAAAGGAGTGGCTCCATAAGAAGCATATCAAGGTCATGGAATGGCCTAGCCAGTCTCCTGACCTCAATCCCATCGAAAATCTATGGAGAGAGCTGAAGCTTCGTGTTTCCAAATGCATGCCTAAAAACCTTAAGGATATGGAGATGATTTGCAGAGAGGAGTGGGCCAAAATTACTCCTGATGTGTGTGCAAACCTTATAAAAAACTATAAGAAACATCTGACTGCTGTGCTTGCCAGCAAGGGTTTTGCCACCAAGTATTATCCTAGGGGATCAAATACTTATTTCCCTCAAAGAAATGAAAATTATTTTTTATTTCTCATTTCATGTAATTTTCTCCGTTTTTCTTTTGATATTCTATGTGGCACTGTTAAAATAAAGCTGGCATAAAATTATGAGACATTTCATTTATTTTTTAGTATTAAAACATTAAAAGTCAGTAGGGGATCAAATACTTATTTCCTCCACTGTATGTGCACTACCTCTCCATTCAGAGTCTATGAGAATGTTGGCGATAGCTAAGTCAGTCCCATAGCAATTAAATTGTTATTCCTGTAATATAAAGTAATATCCTGGGAATAGGGGATAACTATAAGATCGGTGGAGGTTCTACCACTGGGACCCCCACCAATCACGAGAACGGGGTCATGAAATGAACAGAGCGGCCAGATGGGCATGCATGTGCCCACTTCATTCATTTTTATCAGAGTTCCAGAGATAGCTGGTACAGCGCTTCAGACTTGGGCATCATGGTGTCACAATTGTCTTCTTGTATCCTCTACATCAGTGTTCCCCAACTCCAGTGCTCAGGACCCACCTACCAGTCATAAATACCTGTGGTGAATCCTGATGCATTGACACTAGAGATGAGCGAACGTGCTCGTAACGAGTACTGAACCGCTTGGCTCCCCTGCGCTCGCATGGGCGCAGGCAGCCGCTTCCGTCGGGTGAGGAGGACAGAAGCGGCTGCCTGCGCCATGCGAGCGCAGGGGAGCCGAGCGGTACAGTGCTCGTTACGAGCACGTTCGCTCATCTCTAATTGACACTAATTATATCACCTGCTCAATACTAAGGAAATCTGACCGTGTATGGGTTTTTGCTAACATTTCTCGATCTTCATCACTAGATGGCGATATAGACACAGCACAGTGGTGCAAGCTTGACTGTGTACAATATTGGTGATCGGGGTAAATAAATGAAATAATGAACCATATTATTTTCATATAATATACATGTAGATATATTGCATGTGTTTCAAAACTGTTCACATACCTGGCTTTCTGTTTATGAGAACAGTAGACATCTGCCTTTGAACTGTCCAATGATATATATCATAGTCATGTCCTGTGTACTGTATCTATGAGCTAATTAGACAAGTCCAAACATGTGTGACCCCCACGTGGATAGTAATGTGTAATACAACAGTGGACCATACCACCCGAAATGCCTCAACCATGAATCCAGTGCAACTTCAGCATGTCTGTGCATCCTTGGTAGTAATGAGTAATCACAGAATTTGCACATCTTCAGACAATGTCATTGACAAACGACTTCTAATTTTAGGTACTGTAAAAAAGTCTAGGGCTACATGGGGGCATTGGCTGTGACGCATACCCAGGCAAGTATAACTGTGTATAGCTGCCTGCATTGCACCTAATGAAAGTGAATGGGGTCACATGGAGACCCACAAGGTGCCACAACCACAACACTACAGTTCCAAGAAATCCAAACCTTCTGGTTTTAATTCGACTGTGATGTCTCACAACCAACGTCACTGTGTAGCCCTCTCCTACGGCTCATAAACAAGAAAAGGACTCCCATGGGTGCTGCAACTGTGTCATATACTGTAAACCTATACACCTGGTCCAGAGTTTCTCCTGTGTCATATCAATGGAGGGGCAGGTCTATGTTTGTTGTCATCATTTTGGTCTTGTAGCCTGTACATGAAGAAAAATAAGACTTTTTCATTTAGTGTAGTAAAGTGACACCTGTGGGTGGATTGTGTATTACGTAGTAATTATCTGAGGCAGGAAAGGAAGGGTGTTTGATAATAGCTAATATACTATAAAGGAAGAGAAGATGAATTACATGACTGGGTGGAGTGGAGCTGTAAAATGATTCAGCTGTTTATATGGTGCACACATCAATAAAGCTTGGTTTCCTCAAACCATGTAACAATCATCTCAGGAACTGCAGTCAGCCCTCCATTTTGATCTGATGCCATGCAAAGCGTGACTTGGCATAAAAAGTCAGAACACTGTGGTGCCACATTATCAAACAAAGACTCCATTAATAGTCTGATGGAGAAATTAGTGCTTAAGATGTCACACTGTATTTTATATCTCTTCTAGACTTTTCCGACCTCCCTCCCCTTGACATTTTTCAAGGACTTTATATCTTCCTTCATTGACTTTGTGTGGTTTGGGTCTACCAGTAGACTGGCTTACATACATGGGTGGGGGGCATAGGTTTCCCAGACCTGCTTACATTAAATAGAGAGGAGCTACTGTCCTATTTCTTGATCTGATTTTACCACAGGCATGGCAAATAATGGTTAGAAATTAGAAGGGGCGATATCATATATCAGACTTGCTTTGGCTACTTTCACACTAGCGTTTTATAATTCCGGTATTGAGTTCCGTCATAGGGGCTCAATACCGGAATAAAACGCTTCAGTTTTGTCCCCATTCATTGTCAATGGGGACAAAACTGAAATGAAGACAACGGAATGCTCCTAGAAACATTCCGTTCCGTCTCCAGACCGGAGAGCACACCGCAGCATGCTGCGGTTTGCTCTCCGGTCTGAGCATCCGCACCAAGATGGATCTGTCATGACCCCCAATGCAAGTCAATGGGGACGGATCCGTTTGGTGTGACACAATGGTAAACAAGTCCGTCCTCCATTGACTTTCAATAGAGTTCAAGACGGATCAGTCTCCCTGCAATTTCCCCTCCCTCCAGCAGGTGGTGCTGTGGGTAAACTTACCTTTGTGCGCGCCATCCTCCTCGTCGCTGGTCGCACCCTTCACTCGCCGGATCCGTGCTGGCGCTGGTGTGAAAGAGGCCTAAATAAACCAGAGGGGACTGCCAGAGTTGCAACTTGCAGACTTTAGGAATTCTACAATTCTGGGACAATGAAACCACTTGCTTGATCTTACCATGTTCCCTGGCTGACAGATTTCTATTTCTCTATGGGCATAAGGCGATCAAACATTATGGGCATTTTCAACTTGGAAGCTCTCTACGTTAAGGATGATCCAGTCTGTCCAATGGTCTTCTTTCCATCCAGGGGTTATAATATGTTCAGCTCTCTGGGTTCCTTTCTTTCCTTGGGCCATTAGTTCAGGTGACACAAGACCTCATTTAATTAAAGTCTCTATGTTCCTAGTCCACGTGCCCTTCTTTGCTGTCTCTTGTTTTCAGACAGTTCTTGGTGGGGTAGATCTTCGCCACCCTTGCCATATATGACTGCCTTGAAGAGAAAGTTGTGCAAGGCTTTTACACTGACAAGCAAAAGGGTAACAATGTTTTGAATGTTTGACTTTCAGGCTCCATATCTCACCATCCATTGTATCTTCGAATGTGAGACTACCACCATTTTATAGACCATCATCTTGGCTATCTCATATATAAATTGGACTTGCAACTATTTAGTATATAATTAGTTATGCAAATTCTTGTCATGTAACTGCATTGTTACTGTTTTGCTCCTGGTGGTGGACCAATCTTTTTCTTCTTGTATACTACAAATTACGACCTGTTCTCACATTACCTAATAGTTCAGTGTGTTATTAGGTTGATTTCCAAGCAAAAGGTCACTTGTTCAAATCAAGTAGCAGCTATGAAGAAGGTTTTCCAAGAAAGAGAAACAGCATCATCCAGCTCATCGATAGCGGTATCTCGGCCAAGAAAATTGCCAAACTGCATCATGTGGGTGCCATGACAGTTGGAAGAATACAAAACAAAGTCCGTCCACCCATTCCAAAGCCAATAGGTCGACGTCCAGGCAAATTATCGGAGGCAACAAGTAGGCTCATCACAAGGTCTATCAGTTCTGGTGCGACAAAAACTGCAGTGGAGGTGGCTCGTATGCTTCGTAATAGTGAGATCACAGATGTCCACGCAAGCAACGTGCATTACACAAGTCTGGAATGGTAGCTAGAAAAAAGCTAAAGAAGCCTCAACTTCAATATCGTCATTTTCATCGGCTCGAGTTTGCAAAAATGTACGAAAGTGGACAGTAGAAGATTGGAAATGGGTGATTTGGACCGATGAGACGAAAGTCAGTAGATAGGCTCTGATGGGTGCAAATGGGTCTGGAAGAAAAAAGGGAAAATGGGGCTAACAGAATGAGTAATTGATGGAACTGTCAAGTTCGGTGGAGGTAGCCTGATGATATGGGGTTGTTTCACAGCCAAAGGCGTTGGATACTTGACCAGGATTGATGGTGGTCTCAATGCTGAGCTATATGTGAGTATCCTACAAGACAAGTTACTTCGTACACTCAAGTACTATGGGTATGAAAAGGGCTACATAGTGTTTCATCAGGACGCCAACCCGAAGTATACGTCAAGATTGCCAAATAAATGGTTCAATGACAATGAAGCAGAGGTGCTGGATTGGCCCCCACAGTCCCCAGACCTCAACCCAATCGAACACTCGAGGATAGAGTTGAGAAAAAAGCTGTATTCGTACCCAAATGAGTCAACCAGTATGTACCAACATTGGGAATGTGTAGAAAAGACCTGGGAATCTACTTGAATCTGATCGAGAGCATGCCCAGAAGGATTCGGGAAACATGGAAAGCCAAAGGTAGATTTACAAAATACTAACAAAATAATAAAAATAAAATTTTTGAATTTTAGGACACTGCAGTTACATGACAAGAATCTGCATAACTAATCATATGCTAAATAGTTACAAGTCCAATTTAAGTATGAGATAGCCAAGATGATGGTAGTCTCATGTCGAGGCTGTAGTGGATGGTAAGATATGGAGCCTGAAAGTCAAATGTTCAAAACATTGTTACTCTTTTGCTCATCAGGGTATATCTTGCAGGGTTCAGGAGAAAATTTTTATAATTTTATCCTTGTGGTATAGAACCCTTTTAGAAATTCATATTGTCCATATTGTTGCATTGCGAAAACATGAATGACTTATACAGACAAATGTGTGGATTTCAGACGAACACCATTCATGGATCTTCTGTCCATGCTACCAGAATCAATCACATCTCAGAAGAAAGGTCTTTTAACCAGACATGGATCTTCTGTCCATGTCACCAGAATCTAAGTGATCTCAGAAGAAAGGTCCTTTGCTCCTCATTTTCCAGGATGCACATCTGGTTGTACACAGGCACTGGAAATGGCTGAACACATGTGAGAATATACTACATATGGAGTATTTGGTGGAGGATTCTAGTTTAGAGGATACTCATTCACAGTGTGACTGAGATCCTATGATATACACTAAAATTATTTCCCCCTCCAAGCTCCCCAATTTGTCATTCTTTTTTGTTGATGGTTGTTGTACAGTTGTCATCATTAAAGGAAAATGATTAATCTCTTTGCATCCTGGTTGATTTATTATGTTTACTCCACATGCACTATAATAAATATAGTTATTTCACTATAATAAGGAAATCACAAATCAGATATTATTTATGTGATAATATTATTTTATATTTTGTCAATACAACCATGGATACATCGTTACAGTGTGTGGATGTACATCTGTACAACTATTTATGTATGTACAACTTAGGGGACGTTCACACAATGGATTTTACAGCGGACAGCCGAAAACCCACCAGTGGATGCGTCTTTTCTGCCTACCATACTTGGGAGGCAGCGCTAAGGATCAATAAACGGCAGCTTATAGCTTTGGCCACGCTGAGAAGGGACATATGGTCATGTGACCTAATCATCTTGAGATCCTGTGAGAGCAAATAGCTGTGAGAGGATAAATGGTAGTGCATGAAACCTCATCTTCAGATGTAGGAGTGCCATAGACTGAGGTAAGCTGAAAAATGCTGCAGATTCCTGTGTGCACCTAGCTAGCAGTGCGCCATCTCAGGGCCTAAATTGGGCAAAGACACAGCTGAGCACTTCAGAGGGTTAGAGGCCACAGCTGAGGGGTAGACAGAAGCTGCCTTTCTTATGTATCCTGATAGCCAAGACTTGTATAACAGTTAGGTCTATGACCAAGGTCATCAATACTGTGTGACTGTTCAATACTGTGCACTGCAAGAAAGGCCATACCACAACTGAGTAGGAAGTGCATAGTGGTTGTGGTGATAGAAATACTACAACCTGGAGATGGCTGTTGCAGATTGTGTGGTACTGCACCACGTGGAGTGAAACTCATGGTGATAACTGCAGATACAACCATCTTCATTGTTGCCACTCTGAGGGGACCAGGGTTTGAGTGTTTACGCCCAGGAAGCTGGGTACGACACAAGTCAGAGGGAAAGTAAGCTCTCATCCTGAAACAGTTGTCTGCAGATGAGGTACAGGCTTGGCAATAATCCTAAATAATGTCTCCAGGCCTATTTAGAAGCTCAAATATTGACTTATGGGATAGATAACTTCCAACTGGTGGCACCAGAGGCACAGTTTTTCTTTTTTTCTTTTTGGGAAACTGCTAATCTATATACACTTGCTTACTTTAAAAGACAGTGTAGAGCCATTGCTTCTGTGCCATCACTGAGAGACTATGGGAACCAAATGCTAGTTGAATAACAACTCTGTAACCACCAAGCTTGTTACCTCAAGTGAGACCTCACTTTGTCTGCCTGATTTCTTCCACTATTTTAAAATGGGGAGCCATACATAAACCTTGGGGCCAAAACAATTCTGTTAGTAACCTGAACCTCTTATGTGGCCATAGGGCTGAACTGCTGTACCTGTGCAAACAATTATAAGAATGTAACAGTCATAGGAGTGCCACTGCTCCTTCATTGTGCCAAGGTTAGACCCCCACACACTAAATAGTGATGACATAGGATAAGGACAGGACTCAATTTAAAGGGGTTCTGCAGGTTTTAATATCTGATGATCTATCCTCTGGATAGATCATCAGTATCTGATCGGCGGCGGTCCGACACCTGGGACCCCCGCCGATCAGCTGTTTGAGAAGGCAGCGGTGCTACAGGAGTGCCGCGGCCTTCTCAGTGTTCACCCGTAGGCCAGTGACGTCACGACTAGTATCACTGGCCTGGGCGGGGCTAAGCTCTGTTCACATGAATGGAGCTTAGCCCCGCCCAGGCCAGTGATACTAGTCGTGACATCACTGGCCTGCGGGTAAACACTGAGAAGGCCGCGGCGCTCCTGTAGCGCCGCTGCCTTCTCAAACAGCTGATCGGCGGGGGCCCCGGGTGTCGGGCCGCCGCCGATCAGATACTAATGATCTATCCAGAGGATAGATCATCAGATATTAAAACCTGCAGAACCCCTTTAAAATCCAGTTAACTCCTTCATGCATTACGACATACATGTACGTGATAATGTGCAAGCGGTTGTATGGAGTGGGCTGAGCCTGCTCCATACATGGTATATACTGAGTGTATAATACAGCAGGAACCCAGCGGAATGACTGGGATCTGCATTGAAACTGGTCATTTAACTCCTCAGATGCTGCGGTCAATAGTGATTGTGGTATCTGTGGAGTTAGGCAGAGGGAAAGGGGTTAGCTCTGCTTTCTGACAGTAGTCTCCGCAGTGAAATTGCAGGGCTCCAATCAATTACCATGACAGTATGGAGCCTGCTGAAGGTTCCCAGGCCTGTCATGATAAACTGTGTGCAATGCTGTGCACGAGGCACAAATCAAAAAGCAGAGTGACAGAATACCATTCACCATAATAGTTGTCTATTATGGTGTATAGGATAAGAGACCAGAAGATGGCATGTTCTAGTCCCCTAAGGGGGCTAAAAGTTATCATGTTAAAAGTAAAAAAAAATATGGAAATTGAAATCACCCAAATTTACATATAAAAATAAATAATATAAATAAATAATAAACATAACAGATATTGCAGCATCTGAAAATGTCTGAAACATTAAAGTATAAAATAATTTTTCCTATGCAGTGTACGCCATAATGGAAAAAAAATAAAACATGATTTACTATGGTTTAGTCACCTTGTCCTCCAAAAAAATTCAATAACAGTGATTAAAAAGTGTTACCGTATGTACCCCACAAATGGTACCAATAAAAACTACAGTTCATCCCACAAAAAATAAACCCTCATACAGCTCTGTAGATGGAAATAGTGAACGCTGCAATATCAAAACCCAAAAACCTTGGCGGAATTGTGGCTTTTTTTTTTTCAATTTCACCCCACAAAGATTTTTTCCTCCGTTTTTCAATACAAAACATGGTAAATTAAATAGTGCCATTAAAAGGTACAACTTGTCCCGCGAAAAAACTAAGCCCTCATTAGAGATGAGCGAATCTATTCGCCGCTTCGTAGATTCGTTACGAATCTTCGTTTTTTCCTACACCGAAGCGAATCTGAATCTTTTCAGATTCGCTTCGGAAGATTCTTCTTAAATCTTTGTACGCTAACGCTACGTACACATCATATAGTTTGTACGCTAATGCTACGCATCTGATAATTTGTATGCTAATGCATATGTATTCAGTTAAGTGTTTACTTACTTTTACTGTATGTTCATTATTTGTAGGGGCCTAAAGCTTTGTACGCACTTTATACACTCATGCGTACGTATTCGCGGGAATGTTCGCAGAACAATTTTTTAACGCAAATTGGACCAAATCGAATCTTATCTGAGCCGAATCTTATAAAAAATTTGTCGAATATTCGCCGAAGCGAATCTTTGATGATTCGCTCATCTCTAGCCTTCATATGGCTATGTGAACGGAAAACTAAAAAAAGTTATGGCTCTTGGAATGTGGGGAAGAAAAATGAAAACAGGCTTTGTCTTGAAGGGGTTAAACCCCGTTAACAGACTAATAAAACTGTTTAATCCTAGAGCATCTTCATCTACACTGCTTTTTACAGTTGAGAACTTCAGCTAGGTTGTGTGATTGGTTGCCATTCGTGTCACCTGAACATCTGCATTAAAAATATAAGAAGAAATCAATGCACCAGGTAAAAGAAAATAAAAAAATGGACGCATATTTCCTACATTCTTTGATGCACACTGTAGCAGCAACATTTATAAAAAAAAACTAGAGCAAAGAAGAGTAGAGAAGTTGCCTACAGTAACTAATGGGATGCCCTGACCTATTTTTTAGGGCCTTTCATGGGTCACTATGGGCAATTCCTCCAGTGTTCCTTGGAACTACTGTAGTTTCAATCAGTCTTCCCAATCATTCCTATGCATTAGCCTCAATGGCTATAATTCCTTGCAAGAAGATTCATACTGAGAACATGCCGTATGGCAGGTTAGTTTCACTAGAGTGAAGCAGGGGCAATAATTGGCTGACACTCATCGCATGACTGAATGGGGCTGCAGCACAACTCGAAAGTTGCTGCGATCTTGACACCAGAATCAGAGAAAATCCAGCAACGTTGTGTTTTTGTTTTTGCAATTCTGGGATCACAGTCACACAGTAACATGCAAGTCATGCAACCCCATTCAGATTGTACAGTGATCTTTGGCTTGTGATGGGTGTCACAGCCAAGATTACCATGTAGCCCCAGCTTTGTACAGAGTGGCCAACAAAAAAGTAACCAGCCTCCAGCGATAGTATGGCAAGATGAACAAGCAAGTGGGTTGTTCTTTTTTAAATTACCCACAAGTCACAAAAGATGCTGACAGTGGTCCCCATTCAGGTCTCTGCATCTTTGGGCACATCGGATTATGTTTTCTGATAGTGTTTTGGATGTTTTCCTTGAGTTCACGTGGATTGGTTACATACACTTTTCCCAGAGATAAAAATCTCTTATGGACAAGTATGGAGAACATGGTGGCTCACAGTTCGCTCCTCCCAGGGACGAAGCTAAAGGCTCATGGGCCTTGGTGCAAGAGCTCAGCTTGGACCATCCTTCGCCTTCATGCTGCCTGAGGCAAAAATTAAAACGGCAACGCCCCCATGCCAAATCCTTGACCTAATTTGAAGATTCTGGGCCCCAGTGCAAAATCTATGATAGAGCCCTCCCAGCATGCACTTTCTATAATACCGGTGTCTTCTTATATGGCACAAGTGTCTTTGGGCCCCTCAGGCTCCTGGGTCCGGTAGCGACTGCTACCTCTGCACCCTCTAGAGTTACGCCCCTGGCTCCTCCGTAAACAGTTCATGAACCTGTGCCAGTGAGTCCTGTCAGGTGCGGCATGTCGCTCCATCTTGTTGAAAAAGCAGGACGCAGGTTTTAGTTTGTTGCACAGCTGTTCTAAGATAGGTAAATTGCAGTATTCACAGCTAGTTTGAAGAATCTATTCATGTTCCTGACACTGCGCAGCAAATGTCAATTTTCTGGTCATGAAGTGGTGTTTCGTGAGTCAAATGGGGATTTTCAGCGGACCAGTACTTCGTATTCTTGCAATTTATGTGACCTAATAAATGAAACCAAACTTTGTCCATCATGAAGTACAGCAATGGGTCCAAATATCTGTCAGCAATCATAGTCAGCAACGAATTACAGTAATTTCCGCGTTTAGCTTTGTCAGACTTTCTCAGTTCCTGTACGGTTTCAGGTTCAGAGATTTCAGCACTCGCTGACACGTCGTTCGTCATACGCCAACTTGCTGAGACATTTTTGGGGGCTCCTTGTAATCCAATGCTGAATTTCATGTACAGCATCAGCCATCCAGATTGATGGAGACCTCGGTTTCTTCAAGTTTGCAACACAGCACTTTCATGTCATTTCCGAACCAGACTCTGAGGTTTAGGCCACTTTCACATTAGCGGCAGCACAGATCCAGCAGGTGAAGGGTGCTGCCGGATCCGTGCTGCCGCAGGTACACGTGAGGAGCCGGAGCAGCACATACACACACACATACACACACATAGACATACACACAGACAGACATACTTACATGCTCCCAGCAGCTCCGCACAAAACAGGAGGCGGAGGACGACACGCACATAGGAAGATTCCCCACAGCGCCCTCTGCTGGAGGGAGAATCTTCCTATGTGTGTGCAGTCCTCCTCCTCCTGTGATGTG
Organism: Rhinella marina; assembly: GCA_900303285.1. Taxonomy (NCBI): domain Eukaryota; kingdom Metazoa; phylum Chordata; class Amphibia; order Anura; family Bufonidae; genus Rhinella; species Rhinella marina. Next base: position 211,023 of record ONZH01001107.1, on the reverse strand, counting down.
CGGAGCTCCTGGGAGCATGTAAGTATGTCTGTGTATGTGTATGTCTGTGTGTGTGTATGTTGCAAGAAGATTGGATTAGCACGGATATGGTGTATCGTGGGTTAGGAGATGGTTCCCAGGCCAATAAATAGTGGAAGAAAGGACTCCTGTTAACCACTTTTTGAAATGCAAATTAGTATTTATTCAAGTAAATCCAGACACGGCACTTGCTCTGAACGTTTTCGGCCAATGGCCTTCCTCAGAGGTGCTGGAATATATACAAGATTCAATTCAATAAAGAAAAAGTCCATCTGATGTATTACAGATAACAATAATATGAGAATGCATAATAATCATCATTATAGCAAAATATAGCAAAATATGGGCAGAACAGAAATACTGTATTGAGAATAGAGTCCTAGTGGGAGAAAGACCACAGATGCAATTCAGCTGTTGTAGTCACAGGTCCCGATGATCAGGACATCACTGAGATGGGTTCAAATCCACTTGCTGGAATAGCGGGAGTCGAGTGGCTATAAATTGAGTATACATATTTACACGTTTAGGTAGTGTACACATGCGAAGTCATGGATCAGTAGTTAATATATTTGTAAGACAAAAGATAAAAGTACTGTTAATGGCATCAGTAAATGAGTACTCACCTGGATGAGCCGCTGGATTGTAGTATACGAAAAGAGAATAAGGCGTAACGCCAAGTTAGTGAGCGCTTTTGGAAAGCAGGCATCTGCCATAGGTGTAAGGCGCTGAAGTGGCTGTGCTGACGGCGTCTCTTAAGCGCCGTAGCCGGAAGTCGCGCTCAGAGGAGGCGTGTTCCGGACAAGTAATGTAGTGTGTGTGTAATAGTAAAGATGGCCACTGTGAGTTTAATTATGAAGTGCGCATGCTTGCCAGTAGTAGGATAGAAGATCACGTGGAACGGGGCGCCGTCACATGATCGGGATGTGTACAAGGAATACTGGAAATTATTAGTGGTTAAATATTATGCAGAAAAATTAGTAAGAGCTAGTTGTTATGTGTTATAAGATATATAGGATGGTATATGTGGAAAATCATTACCAAATCAGTGAAGCGGTTTCATCCAGGGTACTAGATCGAGTCACAGTTTCGTCTGTAAATAAAAACATATTAGTTAGAATAGAACTAAAGATAACACAATGGTAATTACAAAAAACTGGATAATTCGTATTCGCGATTTAATCCTTTCGGTTCCAACGTCTGGAGTCGGTGGATCCAAAAGGCTTCACGGTTTTTGAGTAAACGAGCCAAGTTGCCCCCTTTCCTTGGGAGTTCAATTTGTTCAAGAACTTGAAATCGGAGTTGCGATATATTATGGTGTTTATTGATGAAGTGAGCCGGAATTGGAAACAAAGTGTTTTTGCAACGAATAGTAGACTTGTGTTTGCAGATACGGTCACGGACCGTCTGTGTGGTTTCTCCTATATACGCCAATCCACAAGGACATTTGATCATATATACAACATTAGAGCTGTCGCAGGTGTAGAAACCATGTATAGGGAAGGCTTTGCCTGATAAAGGATGATAAACCTTATCACCCTTCAGGACATGAGAACATTGTATGCACCTCAGACATGGGTAGGTTCCATTGCGTCGAGATTGTAAGAATAGTTGTTTAGGGATTTTAGAACTGGAGCCTACATCCGCTCTGACCAATGTGTCTCTTAGATTTTTAGGGCGTTTGGTGCAAGGCATGAATGGTACGGAGAACTCAGTGATGTGAGGATAGGCTTTATGTAGTACGGGCCAATGTCTACGTATAATGTGGTGAACTTTGAGGGAGAATGGATGGTATGTGTGGACAAATGGGATTCTCTGAGAGGGGCTAATATTTTTGTTTCTAGGTTTTTCATTAAGACAGTCACGGATGACCTTGTCGGGATAGCCCCTGTCCATAAACTTTTGGCTCATCTCCTGAATGCGTTGTTGTCTGGTGTCCGTGAAATCCACAATACGTGTAATCCTAGTAAATTGTGATCTGGGAAGAGAGATTTTGGTGCTTTTCGGATGAAAACTGGTAAATTGCAATAAACTGTTGCGGTCAGTACTCTTTGTGTAGAGGTCTGTATGTAGATGGCCATGTGTATCTTTGGTGACGGTAGTGTCTAAAAAGCTGATAGTTGTGTGGTCATAATGTAGAGTAAACTGTAGCTCGGGCCAGACTGAATTGATAAAGGAGGTAAAAGTAAGTAGTGATTCTGTAGTTCCCTTCCAAATGCAAAACACATCATCTATATATCGTTTCCACATAAGAGAATTGTGTTGGAAGTTGGGGTTGCTGTATATATAGTCCTCTTCAAATATTGCCATGTAGGCATTAGCATAAGGGGGCGCTACATTTGCCCCCTTAGAAGACTATATATACAGCAACCCCAACTTCCAACACAATTCTCTTATGTGGAAACTATATATAGATGATGTGTTTTGCATTTGGAAGGGAACTACAGAATCACTACTTACTTTTACCTCCTTTATCAATTCAGTCTGGCCCGAGCTACAGTTTACTCTACATTATGACCACACAACTATCAGCTTTTTAGACACTACCGTCACCAAAGATACACATGGCCATCTACATACAGACCTCTACACAAAGAGTACTGACCGCAACAGTTTATTGCAATTTACCAGTTTCCATCCGAAAAGCACCAAAATCTCTCTTCCCAGATCACAATTTACTAGGATTACACGTATTGTGGATTCCACGGACACCAGACAACAACGCATTCAGGAGATGAGCCAAAAGTTTATGGACAGGGGCTATCCCGACAAGGTCATCCGTGACTGTCTTAATGAAAAACCTAGAAACAAAAATATTAGCCCCTCTCAGAGAATCCCATTTGTCCACACATACCATCCATTCTCCCTCAAAGTTCACCACATTATACGTAGACATTGGCCCGTACTACATAAAGCCTATCCTCACATCACTGAGTTCTCCGTACCATTCATGCCTTGCACCAAACGCCCTAAAAATCTAAGAGACACATTGGTCAGAGCGGATGTAGGCTCCAGTTCTAAAATCCCTAAACAACTATTCTTACAATCTCGACGCAATGGAACCTACCCATGTCTGAGGTGCATACAATGTTCTCATGTCCTGAAGGGTGATAAGGTTTATCATCCTTTATCAGGCAAAGCCTTCCCTATACATGGTTTCTACACCTGCGACAGCTCTAATGTTGTATATATGATCAAATGTCCTTGTGGATTGGCGTATATAGGAGAAACCACACAGACGGTCCGTGACCGTATCTGCAAACACAAGTCTACTATTCGTTGCAAAAACACTTTGTTTCCAATTCCGGCTCACTTCATCAATAAACACCATAATATATCGCAACTCCGATTTCAAGTTCTTGAACAAATTGAACTCCCGAGGAGAGGGGGCAACTTGGCTCGTTTACTCAAAAACCGTGAAGCCTTTTGGATCCACCGACTCCAGACGTTGGAACCGAAAGGATTAAATCGCGAATACGAATTATCCAGTTTTTTGTAATTACCATTGTGTTATCTTTAGTTCTATTCTAACTAATATGTTTTTATTTACAGACGAAACTGTGACTCGATCTAGTACCCTGGATGAAACCGCTTCACTGATTTGGTAATGATTTTCCACATATACCATCCTATATATCTTATAACACATAACAACTAGCTCTTACTAATTTTTCTGCATAATATTTAACCACTAATAATTTCCAGTATTCCTTGTACACATCCCGATCATGTGACGGCGCCCCGTCCACGTGATCTTCTATCCTACTACTGGCAAGCATGCGCACTTCATAATTAAACTCACAGTGGCCATCTTTACTATTACACACACACTACATTACTTGTCCGGAACACGCCTCCTCTGAGCGCGACTTCCGGCTACGGCGCTTAAGAGACGCCGTCAGCACAGCCACTTCAGCGCCTTACACCTATGGCAGATGCCTGCTTTCCAAAAGCGCTCACTAACTTGGCGTTACGCCTTATTCTCTTTTCGTATACTACAATCCAGCGGCTCATCCAGGTGAGTACTCATTTACTGATGCCATTAACAGTACTTTTATCTTTTGTCTTACAAATATATTAACTACTGATCCATGACTTCGCATGTGTACACTACCTAAACGTGTAAATATGTATACTCAATTTATAGCCACTCGACTCCCGCTATTCCAGCAAGTGGATTTGAACCCATCTCAGTGATGTCCTGATCATCGGGACCTGTGACTACAACAGCTGAATTGCATCTGTGGTCTTTCTCCCACTAGGACTCTATTCTCAATACAGTATTTCTGTTCTGCCCATATTTTGCTATATTTTGCTATAATGATGATTATTATGCATTCTCATATTATTGTTATCTGTAATACATCAGATGGACTTTTTCTTTATTGAATTGAATCTTGTATATATTCCAGCACCTCTGAGGAAGGCCATTGGCCGAAAACGTTCAGAGCAAGTGCCGTGTCTGGATTTACTTGAATAAATACTAATTTGCATTTCAAAAAGTGGTTAACAGGAGTCCTTTCTTCCACTGTGTGTGTGTATGTGTCTGTCATGTGTGGTGTGCTGTGGACGGATCCGTCATGAACTCCATTGAAAGTCAATGGAGGACAGATCCATTTACTGAGTGTGTCACACCAAACGGATCCGTCCCCATTGACTTCCATTGGGGGCCATTCCGGATCCGTCTTGGTGCGGATAAACAGTACGGAGAGCAAACCTCAGCATGTTGCAGTTTGCTTTCCGGGCTGAAGACTGAACGGAATGCTTTCAGGAGCATTCCGTTGTCTTCAGTTCAGTTTTGTCCCCATTGACAATGAATGAGGACAAAACTGAACCGTTTTATTCCGGTATTGAGCCCCTATGACGGAACTCAATACCGGAATTTCAAAACGCAAGTGTGAAAGTAGCCTTAGCTGGTGGTTTTGTTCCTGGGTACTTGTTGGCAAAGGTCTTTTGTGTTTCCCTAATCGATCTGCTTCGCACATAGCCTTCCATATTCACTATTCGCTGTTCCAGGCAGAACACCATCTTTCTGACACCATAGGCCACTTTTATCAAACTGAATAATAACTCGGTCTTAGTTGCCCTTAGCACCCAATCAGAACTCAGCTTTCTTTTTTTTTTTTTAATCAGATACTTTTTATTAAAAGTTTAACAATTTTACAATTAGAGTGTAAATATCGTCATTTATACAGACTTCAGAATTATCACATATGATAGAAATCAGGTAATTCACAATAATTTTGCATACATCATCACACAATACAAACATATGGTTCAAACCCATAAAACACCGCCCCCCACACCCACCGGACGAGAAGACAGCCATCCTACCTTCCGAACTTATGCAGGGCATCAGTAGTACATAGTAATCTATATCCTATATATTCCTTAGCTGTTACCAATATGTCAGAATTCAGGTTTTCATTTTCTATTGCCAACCATTTTTCCCAAATTGCAGTATATTTTGATTCACATTTTCTCTTAATGTATACCCCTTTTTCTAAACGTAGAATTAACTTCATTCTATTATGAAATTCTAACATAGACGGAGGCTGTTGTCTCAGCCAATGCCTGGCTATCAATTTCCTAGCCTGAAATAAGATTCTTTGCACCCCAACACTTGTTGTTTGACACCTGACATGCAACACATCCAGGATACATGCTCTCGGAGTATATGGAATCTCTATCCGATATGCATTATTAATATTATCTAATAACCCTTTCCAAAAATCAGATAACTCTTTACAGTCCCAAAACATGTGTAATAGCGTGGCAGGGGAATATCCGCACCTGGGACAGGAGGACTCATTTCTAACGCCAATCTTAAACAAAAAGGCAGGAGTTTTGTAAACCCGATGTATTAATAGTAATTGAGACATTCTTTGGCTTTCACATACCGATAGTATGGGTGTTAGACCTAGAATGTGTTTCCACTGCTCATCACTTAAAGGGTTTCTGTCACCTTGTTTGACCATATTAAACCAGATGACATTTGCAATGCGCAAATGTCACCTGATGTCTAATATGGTCTTCTTTTTAAGCTTTGTGTTCCCGTTTTCTTAAAAAATCTACTTTTGTAATATGCAAATTACCTTTACTAGGTGCAAGGGGCGGTAACCGTGCACCTAGTAGCGCCGTTTTCCCCACCTTCTATATGTCGTCATCAGCGCTGATTGACACGGCCAGGCAGCTCACTCTATCTGCTGCTGGCCCTGTCAGCGCTGCAAATCCCGCACCTGCGCCGTGGGTCCGTCATTCCGGCCGTAGTGTGACGTCATCGGTGCAGGTGCAGTGAGGAAGCCGGGTGCCCGGCAGCCAGCGGCACTCACTGCGCCTGCGCCGAATGACAGACCCACGGCGCAGGCGCGGGATTTGCAGCGCTTACAGGGTCATCAGCAGATAGAGTAAGCTGCCTGGCCTTGTCAATCAGCGCTGATGATTTGCATATTACAAAAGTAGGTTTTTAAAAAAAACGAGAACACAAAGCTTAAAAAGAAGACCATATTAGACATCAGGTGACATTTGCGCATTGCTGGTTTAATATGGTCAAACAAGGTGACAGAAACCCTTTAAGGTGCCCACATCAATTTCCCACTTTGCCTTTACTGACAGAGGGACTCCCCCCATGGATTTGACAAATATATGCCTGTACAATAAGGATATCAGTCCTCTAGATGATTTCCCGGAAAGTACAAGCTCCATCAGGGGTGCCTCTGTACAAATTAATGAGGAACTTTTGCTTTGTGCTTGGTAAGCATGGAGCAATTGTAGAAATTGATAGAAGGATTGACGAGGAAGTGAGAATTCTTCCCTTAATTGTTCAAAGGATTTTAGCTCCTTATCTTTCTGTAGTTGATATAAAAAAAAGTAAACCCTTCTGTGTCCATGGGGAGAAGCCCTCCAGGCGAAATATTTCGGGTAAATGCGGGTTATTCCAGAGTGGCGTAACTTGTGTGAAGCCCTGGATAGAGAGTAACGCCTTACATTTTTGCCACAATCTACCGAAAAGACTGAATGTAGGCATAGCAGTCATATTAACTGGGAGTCCTGTATTTTCTAGGACCTCGATAGGAGAAGTACAATTTGCCATATGCGCCACCAGTCTGGCCACTGTGTTCCTCCTACCTGTATTATCGTCCCAACCCTGAAACTGTGAGGAGATAAAATATAAATAAGCATTGGGTATTGATAATCCACCCTCCCCTTTCCCCACTGCAGAGTTTCCAGTTTAATTCTAGCTGCCTTTTTCTTCCAGATAAGTCTCCGGAACAACGTATTTATTTTAAAAAATAATCTCTGTGGCACTCAGATTGGGGAGTTATGTAGTACATATAATAGTTTTACCATTTTGATTAGATTACTCCTACCTATAACCGTCAGTGGCAATTTACACCATACATTAATCTTATCTAGCAAGGACTGCAATAATGGGTCAATGTTATCCTTTATGTAATTGTTCACATTGGATGATATGTTAATTCCTAAATATTTAAACTTGTCGGAGACCTGCAATAAGGTGGAGGAGCCAGACATATCATGAGGAGCCGGATCCATAGGGAACAGTATCGACTTATCCCAATTAATACGTAAGCCTGATCTATCACCAAAGTCCTGAATCAGTAACATAATGGGGTTCAGAGATTTCTCTATATCACCTACATAAATTAGCATATCGTCGGCATTTAATGAGAAGAACTCAGCTTTCAGTTCCTACAAGGCTCTGAAAAAAATAAAGCTGAGCTCTGATTGGTTGCTATGGACACCTAAGACAGATTTACTATTAGGCAGTTTGATTTGGAGATATTGGAGGTGGGCTAATTTTTTCGTGGGCCACCCTGCACTTAAACCATAACTTTAGTTGCCATGTAAATCCACCTGAGGTTAGAGCATATTAGTGACAGTTTTGGAGAAACACTGACATTTTATAGAGGAACTGTCACCTCTCAATGACATGTCTGTTTTAGTAACTACTTGCATTCCCCACTTAATAACTATTCCGGAGCATCTAATATTATGGCTCCATGTTGCGTAACACCCATGTGGACCTTCACTACATTGCTAGTAATTTATTCGTAACTTCTAGCAGGGATAATGAAGGAACGGCACAACTATCTCCCCATACTCTGTAACCTGCTCCCAATAGATAAGACAGGTTCCCTTTAACCCGCATCAACCGTCCAGTACTCTTTAATGCATGCCAATATTTCAGCGAACAATAGCGATTACTATGTAAACATAAAAAATTATAATTTTCCTTCCAAGAAACCTGCTCATTGAGAATTTCTCGCCATTGACTGTTGCACAACAGTTGCAAATTGCCTAGTAACAAGCATTCCTCAGGCTCTGCTGCTCCTGGCTGGATGGTCTCCATGAATTGTGAGGTGCTTCATAAATAATGTCACATACGTTCTTGGTGTCTTTCCCAGCAAAAGTTATCTATTAATATTCCTGTAAATATATATCAGGTCCAGCATACCTCAGAGTTTCAGTATCAGCCACTTGTCATAGTTCCTGAGCAGTGTGTCATGTGCAATGGAAAGAAATATTCCACAAGATTATGTTGAGTGTTTGCTTTTGTGTTTATAGGTCCTTGATTATTGATGCTGTATTGCAGGAGTCGACAACCTCCTGCGGCACGCGTGCCAGAGGTGGCATGCAGACCGCTTTCTGCTGGCACCAAATGATGGCAAGACTTTTCAGTCTTGTCACCATTTGTTGGATGCCCCGCTGCTGCGCTGTACCTCTGAACATAAAGATCTTCAGACGGGTCGTGAACAACGTGACTCCGCAGTGACAATCTTTACTATCTATTTTTCTGAAAAGTTGTAAACCTCTTTATGCCATGCAGGTCAGGCAGTGTTGTTGAGAATTTTGGGACATAGCTAGTAAATACCTGTTTTACTTTCCCGTATGGCTCGGCACACTGAGCGCTTCAGCTCGCGCTACATTTCTGGTTAGATCCATTTAGTGGCTGACCACTCTTATGTCAGTACAGTTAGGGCTCATGCACACGAACATATTTTTTGTCCCAAAAAAATAGAACATGTCCTATACTTGTTAGTTTTGCAGACAAGGACAGGTATTGTTACAATAGATTCACCAAAAAAACGGATGTAACGGACGTCACATGGACATCATCCGGATTTTTGCAGATCTGTGTTTTGCGGACTCCAAAATACATACGGTCGTGTGCATGAGCCCCTGAGTTCACACTGCATTTGCATACACTAAACATATCTAGACAGAGCAGGGTTCTCAAACTCAGCATGATAGATGGGCCACTCATAGAAGAAATATCGAGTTGATGGGCCGTGTTAGTTTTAAATTAGATACATTACACTATTATTGTTGATAGAATACAGCATCACAAACCTATTACATGCAGCGATGTCTCCTCTGATGTAGATATTCTCTTTCCTTGTCTTCATCATTTGGTCCAGACCACCATGATGACTTGTTTCTGTCGCATCTGGTCTTTGCAGAGTTTGGCACACAGTTATCTTAGATTCCTCACTTTTACATCATCCTCCCCCTCCTGGTGCCCCAACATTGTCATCCAACTGCTAGTCTCCACTGTGCTCCCCAATGTTCACAAATATTATACTGCAAAAACAGTGCCATACAGATAGTACAGACCCCGTATTATAATGCCCTCTGTAGCACTCTTGCCTGTATTAATACCTCCCTTGTAGTTCCCCGTGGATGTTTATGCCCCCGGTAGTGATCTGACCTATAAGAATGCCCTCCTTGTAGTGTCCCCTGTATTATAATGCCCCCCTGTAGTGTTCTTGTCTGCATTAATGTCCCCCACCCCCTTCCTTAGTGCTCCCAATAGTGCCAATATAATAAAAAAATAAAATAACCTGACTCCCATTCTCCAATGCCAGTTGCTTCATCCCAACGCAGGCAGTCATGATCACATCTCTGCAACGTCCTCCTCTGGGTCTCAGACAGCTCAACGACATGATCCCTAATGCCTACATCAGGATCCTGGTGTTCATGAGCAAGTCATTGCCTGTGGCCTATGAGGCTGCACGTTGGGGATGGGAGCCATAGGATCCTATGGTGTCCGGTAACTGACAGGATCTCAGGCCGTATAGAAGTGTCTCAGTCAGGGGCTGTGTGTTTGAGACCCCTGCCATAGGGCTATAAAAAAAGTGCCCTTTAGTAATAGATTTTTGCATCCAGCATAAAAGCGTATACTATGCGGTGTCCATTTCTTTATAAAGGAAATCCATATATAAAGTATGTCACCGTATGCCTATACGTCGGGAGTGACTCTTGAGGTATACCTCAGATGTAGATTGCAAGCACAGTGTGAACAGAGGCTTAGCAATCTACAGAGCTAGGTTACAAGCAGCATAATAAACTCTGCCTGAGCATAATGAATGGAGGAGTGCATTATATGTTGTATCTTAAAGAGAAATGTTGTATCTTAAAGAGAATTGTCACTAATTTTCAGATAGGGCAGCATAGATTGATGACAAATACCATGGGCAAAATGCTGGGTCACTTACTTGAATTCATCCACCTTGTGCTGGGGCTGTTCAACATATATTTTAGCAAAGCAACTGGATCACTTCAAGTACGTGACCCACCATTTTTCTCATGGTATTCGTCACGTGTGTTTTCAATTTTACTTTCTTCATTCCAGGAACCATGGGTCAGTAGCATACCTCTTAACTTTCCCGAATCCGACGGAACAGTTTTGGGTTTCAATGGCTGTCCCATGGTCCCAAGAGGGCCGAGGTATGTACCTCTGTCTCTGCGACAGCTCCCTGCTTCACCAACTCAGCTACCGACACTCCCACGATGTAGGCACGATGCAGTCACAAAATATGCTTACTGGGCTGTGTAGGAGGATTGTGTAGGCCTGGGAATCATCCTGTGCTCCTCCTACACAGCCCAGCAGGCACAATGTTTGCTGATCATCAGCGTAATGCCTAGGTGAGTAGTGTATTTTTTTTAAATTTTATTAACAGAGGTGTCACTACTGAAAAGGCAGGATAAATACTGTGGGGCACAATATGGGTATATCTATAGAGAAAGGGTACAAAGTGGGCATAACTTTTGATTCAATAGTTTTTTATTAAGTTTTTCCAAAGAAATATTTTCTTAAAGTACAACAATAGGGAATAGTGTACACATTACAGAGTTTACACATGTTAGATACACATTGCACAGATAATAGAATACAAAGATAATATGTAAGTCATGATCTTTATAAATGTATACACTCACCGGCCACTTTATTAGGTACACCTGTCCAACTGCTCGTTAACACTTAATTTCTAATCAGCCAATCACATGGCGGCAACTCAGTGCATTTAGGCATGTAGACATGGTCAAGACAATCTCCTGCAGTTCAAACCGAGCATCAGTATGGGGAAGAAAGGTGATTTGAGTGCCTTTGAACGTGGCATGGTTGTTGGTGCCAGAAGGGCTGGTCTGAGTATTTCAGAAACTGCTGATCTACTGGGATTTTCACGCACAACCATCTCTAGGGTTTACAGAGAATGGTCCGAAAAAGAAAAAACATCCAGTGAGCGGCAGTTCTGTGGGCGGAAATGCCTTGTTGATGCCAGAGGTCAGAGGAGAATGGGCAGACTGGTTCGAGCTGATAGAAAGGCAACAGTGACTCAAATTGCCACCCGTTACAACCAAGGTAGGCAGAAGAGCATCTCTGAACGCACAGTACGTCGAACTTTGAGGCAGATGGGCTACAGCAGCAGAAGACCACACCGGGTGCCACTCCTTTCAGCTAAGAACAGGAAACTGAGGCTACAATTTGCACAAGCTCATCGAAATTGGACAGTAGAAGATTGGAAAAACGTTGCCTGGTCTGATGAGTCTCGATTTCTGCTGCGACATTCGGATGGTAGGGTCAGAATTTGGCGTCAACAACATGAAAGCATGGATCCATTCTGCCTTGTATCAACGGTTCAAGCTGGTGGTGGTGGTGTCATGGTGTGGGGAATATTTTCTTGGCACTCTTTGGGCCCCTTGGTACCAATTGAGCATCGTTGCAACGCCACAGCCTACCTGAGTATTGTTGCTGACCATGTCCATCCCTTTATGACCACAATGTACCCAACATCTGATGGCTACTTTCAGCAGGATAATGCGCCATGTCATAAAGCTGGAATCATCTCGGACTGGTTTCTTGAACATGACAATGAGTTCACTGTACTCAAATGGCCTCCACAGTCACCAGATCTCAATCCAATAGAGCATCTTTGGGATGTGGTGGAACGGGAGATTCGCATCATGGATGTGCAGCCGACAAATCTGCGGCAACTGTGTGATGCCATCATGTCAATATGGACCAAAATCTCTGAGGAATGCTTCCAGCACCTTGTTGAATCTATGCCACGAAGAATTGAGGCAGTTCTGAAGGCAAAAGGGGGTCCAACCCGTTACTAGCATGGTGTACCTAATAAAGTGGCCGGTGAGTGTATATATCGCAAGTTGAGAGATAGAAGTAGTCTAGTGATCGGTAGTTATTCAAACTTCAATCCGACCACTGACTTCCCCCTATAATTAACATGTAAGTATACTCATTTCAGGGGGATAAAAGAGAATTTAGTCTCTTAAAGGGGAGATAACAAACTAATACAACAATCAAAATTAAAAATCAAAATAATTAACAGGTTTAGCCTAAAATATTAAATTGCTGAAGAATCGTTTAGTCCTCTCATAAATCTAATTCTGCATATGGTATTAAGTAGTCATAAGTGATGAATGTTGCCATTTTTTCCAATCATTATGGAATTTGTCTATCTTCCCAATGCTTCTTGCTTCTTGCGATTTCCTCATATTTATAGTTTATATTTACTTTTCTTATTATTACAGGTATCTCCGGGATTTCGTCTGATTTCCACTTGCTAGCTATGGTTTGAATTGGATCGGTAAGTATGTGATGTATTATAGTTCTATAATTATTCGGGATATCACATATTCCAATACGTAATAGACAGAATTCTGGAGATAGTGGAATCTTTATTCCTAGAGGTATCAAAATATTCTCATTTACATTTTTCCAGAATTTGATAATCAGTGGGCATTCCCAGAAAATATGCAATAAGTTACTTATTCTTCCACAATCTCTCCAACATAGATTAGATGAGTCAGTGAAAATCTTAGCCAGTTTATAGGGTGTAAAGTACCATCTGAATGCGAGTTTACAATATGCCTTGTGGTGGTCAGAACATGTAGAGCTTTTGGTTATGGATAAAAATGGCTTTTTCCATTTGTATAATGGTATTGTTTGGTTTAAATCCCTCTCCCATTTTCTAATATGTGAAAAGTGCATATGTATATATGAATCGGTAATTGGGAGTAGAACACTTTCAAACTTTTTAAATTAGTATTAATTTTTTTTTCTCAAGTAGGACAAATGTGTTAGGATGAACTACTGGAAATTTCTTGTTTAATGTATTCAAGAATGTCCTAATTTCCATAGATCTGTTTTGGGGAGGTTGTATATTTGGCTTAGTTTTAGAAAATTGATTCTTACCTCTCCTTGATATAGGTCATGTATATGTTTTATACCTTTATTTAACCAGGACTCCAATGGTAATGTTGGCATTAGTATTTGTAAGATCTGCAGGAGGATATTTATATATTAACACAAAGTACAATGTGTCACAAGAAAACAATCTATGAATGGCTTGTATAAGTAAAAGTGTTCCAAAGTTATTACCACATGAAGTCGCACATGTCAGATTTGCAAAATTAGGCCTGGTCAGGAAGGGGGTAAATGGCCCGGATGGGAAGTGGTTAAGGACCAGTTCAGTTCTGAAGTCAGTTTGTGAGGCTTACATAATAGAAACCACCCATAAATTACCCCATTTTAGAAACTATACCCCTCAAACTATTCAAAACTGGTTTTAGAAATGTTGTTAACCCTTTAAGTATTCCACAGGAATTAAAGCAAAATAGATGTGAAATTTCAAAATTTCACTTTTTTTTCAGATTTTTCATTTTAATCATTGTTTTCCTGTAACACATCAAGGGTTAACAACAAAACAAAACTCAGTATTTATTACCCCGATTCTTCAGTTTTCAGAAACACCCCACATGTGGTCGTAAACTGTTATTTGGAGATACGCCAGGGCTCAGAAGGGGTGGAGCAGCATCTGCATTTTCTAACATGGAATTTTCTGTCATGCTTTTTAGGAGCGATAACTTTTTAATTTTTTGTGGACTGAGCTGAATGAGGGCTTATTTTTTGCGGGACAAGCTGTGCTTTTTAATGGCACCATTTTGGGGTACATCCGGCTTTCTGATCACTTTTTAATCTAATTTTTGGGAGGTTAAGGCCTCTTTCACACGGGCGAGATTTCCGCGCGGGTGCAATGCGTGATGCGAACGCATTGCACCCGCACTGAATCCTAACCCATTCATTTCAATGGGGCTTTTCACATGAGCGATGTTTTTCACGCATCAGTTCGCCGTTGCGTGAAAATCGCAGCATGTTCTATATTCTGCGTTTTTTACGCAGCCCTGGCCCCATTGAAGTGAATGGGGCTGCGTGAATAACGCATTGCATCCGCACGCAAGTGCGGATGCAATGCGTGATTCACTGATGGTTGCTAAGAGATGCTGTTTGTAAACATTCAGTTTTTTATCACGCGCGTGAAAAACGCATCAAAAAGCTTCGCACCCAATCGGAAAAAACTGAACGAACGTACGCAATCGCAGTCAAAACTGACTGCGATTGCGTGCGGATTGGTGAGGATGTGTGCGGATTTTCCGGAATGCATCCGGACTGAATCCGTGACGCCTGTGTGAAAGAGGCCTAAGTCACAAAAAAAAGCAATTTAGGGGCATTTTTCTATATTTTTTTGTACACCGTTCACTTGATGGAGTAGATAATGTGATATTTTTGTATTGCCAGTTGCTACAAATACCAAATATGTCTATTTTTTATTATTTTTTTTACGTTTTACACAATAAGAGCATTTTAAGAAATAAAAATATGTTTTTGTGCTGCAATTTTTTCATTTTTCTGGCTGTGATCTTTTGTGGGGGCTCATTTTTTGCGGGATGAGGTGACATTTTTATTGCTACCATTTTGGGATACATACGACTTTTTGATTGATTGATATTATGTTTTTTGAGAGGTGAGGCAATTAAAAAAATCTGTTTTGGCGTAATATTTTTTTTTACGCCGTTTAACTGATGGGGTAGATCATGTGATATTTTTATAGAGCTGGTCATTGCGGATGCGGTGATACCAAATATGTCTATTTTATTTATTTATTTTTATTTGTAACATTTTTTTAATAACATATTTGGGGGGGAAATTTTTCTTTTTTAATAATACTCTTTATTTTTTATTTTTTTTTATATTTTATTTTACACTTTGTGTCCCCCATAAGGTCATACAAGACCTCAGGGGGACATTCAACTTTACTTTTTTTTTTTTTACTATTGATTTCTCCTGTAACTGGGGCTGACATAGTAGCCCCAGTTACAGTGGAAATGCACCCTCAGTGCAGCCTCAGTGCAGGGCTGATCGGGTCTATGACAGACCCGGCAGCTCCTGCACTCTCCCAGCCCCGGCGATCACATGACCGCCGGGCCGGGACAGGATGCGCACATAGCGCTTCCTTATCTGTATACACAGCGCTCGGTAAGCGCTGTGTATACACCGATCTACAAGGCAGGGACCCCTGGGAACGGTCCCTGCCTTCTCTTTGGGGTACCCTGCTGTCACTGACAGCAGGTACCCCACTGTGCAGCTGCACGATTAGCGTGCAGATGCTATCTCTGAATGGACGTTCAGAAACGTTCATTCAGAGATATGTAACCACTTCCCGGACGTTTATAGTCTATGGGCGGACGGGAAGTGGTTAAAGGATTTTCTGGTGTATGGGAGCGAACTCCTAAGATATATAACATAATTAAATCTATTAATCTATTGCTTTCTACTAAAACATGTTCTATTTTATTCCAGGGTTTTTCCGATTCCATGTTCCACCATTCAGTGGACTGACTCAAAATGCTAGAAATCTGGTAAGTTAGTAGATCTGGTACACCTATTCCTCCTGAATTTTTATTTCAGTTAAGAATCGACATGGGTATTCTGGGACGTTTATTGTTCCATATAAACGTATTCATTTGGGATTGGAATTTTTTTAGAAGGTTTGAGGGAAGTAAAACTGGTATTGTTTGGAATAAGTAGAGTATTTTAGGTAGGATCATCATTTTATACAAAACTATCCTCCCCCACCAGGATATTTCACATAGATTCATTTGATTTAGATCTGTTTGAATTTGTGAGAGTAGAGCGGGGTTATGTTGAATAATTGTTTCCACGGGATATGACAGATTTATGCCTAGATAAGGGATAGTTTCTTTTTGCCAAATGTAAGGGAAGCTGGATTGCAATATGATTTTATCAGTATCTTTTATGTTCATATCCAGTATTAAAGATTTGGAATAATTGACTTTATAATACGAGATTTCTCCGCTTTCTGGATCAATGTTTGGATTTTTGGAAGAGCTAATCGAGGATCTGTAGAGCATATGAGGATATCATCTGCAAATAGATTAATTTTGTGCTTTATGTCTCCTATCTGGATTCTTGGGATATCTATATTTTTCCTAATTAGTTCTGCGAAAGGTTCTAGCGCTAAAATAAACAATATTGGCGATAGGGAACAACCCTGCCTAGTTCCATTGGTAAGATCGAATGGTAACGATATAGTTCCGTTTGTCAGTATTCTTGCCGACGGGTTTATATATAGGGTTTTTATTGCCTTAACTATAAATCTGTCAAAACCAAAGTTTCCTAGTGCACGGAACATGTATTCCCAGTGGATCCTATCGAAAGCTTTTTCCGCGTCCAATGATAGGAGAATCGAGGGTAATTTATTTTGTCGTACATAATGTAATATATTCATGATACGTCTTGTGCCATCCGAGGCTTGCCTGTCAGCTATAAATCCTACTTGATCATGTTTTATTATTGTTGGGATGATTGAAGCCATTCTGTTAGCTATGATTTTAGCATAAATTTTGATGTCAGTGTTGATTAATGAGATAGGTCTATAATTAGTAACTAGTGATGGATCTTTGTTAGGTTTAGGAATTCTTATTATATTCGCTTGTGTCATTTCTGGTGGGAATAAACCTATGGTAGCCGACTCATTAAATAAGTCAGTAGGATATGGGCTGAGAATATCATTGTATATTTGGAAATATTCATTGCTATATCCATCTGGGCCTGGTGCTTTTCTATGTTTTAAAGTTAGGATTGTTTTATATACTTCTTGGGATGTAAATAGTGAATTCAGGGTTGATTTCTGATATTCTGTGATTTTAGGTAGTTCAATTGTTCCTAGGAAGGATTGAATTGAGGAAATGGTAGGTTGTATGGTTGTTGGGTAATTTTTGAGATTATATAGCTGTTCATAGTAATTTTTAAACTGTTTTGCTATCTTTTCAGGATTCATGATATGATTATTATTATTGTTATCTTTGATATAGGCAATTTTGGACTTACATTGTATTTGTCTCACTCTATTGGCCATAAGAGTCGATGTTTTATTGTTTTGAGAATAATATTTTTGTTTTAGAATAGCTAGATTCTTTTCGTATTTGTCCAGTAATAACATTCTAATATCATTTCTTAAAGTCATTATTTTTGATCTATTATCTGGGTTGTTATTTTTCTTGTGTTTCTTCTCATTGGTCTTTAGTTCGAGCAATTTTTTATTTAATTGTTCGTTTCTTTGCTTTTTTGTATTTTGAACCATATTTGATCATAAGGCCTCGAATAAACGGTTTATGGGCATTCCACAAAGTGGACTTACTTATATCGGGGGTGTTGTTGTTATGGAAATATTCTTTCAGATCTTCAGATATCTTGTTTTTGATGACTGGGTCATTTAGTAGGTAATTGTTTATTTTCCAGGTGAATTCTGTTTGTTGGGCATTTAATTCTTTTATTGTCGTGAATAAAGGAGCGTGGTCTGACCACACTATGTGGCCTATTTTTTAGTCTTTTATCAACTGTATTGAGTTGTTATCTGTTATACAGTAATCTATCCTAGTATAAATATCATAAACTAGAGAATAGAAAGTATAATCTTTTTCATTAGCATTTAGACATCTCCACATGTCGAATAGGTCATTCTCATGAAACCAGTTTTTAAGTGTAGGGGAAAGTCTTCTTGTTCTGCTAGTTGTATCAAGTATTGGATCTGATATTAGGTTAAAATCACCTAAAATCAATAAATGACCTTGCTTAATATTTTGGATTTTTTCATAGATTTATTTAGAAAACGTATTTGTCCTGTGTTTGGGCTATAAATATTACATAGCGTATATTCTATATTGTTTATCTTGCAGATAAGAACAAGGAACCTTCCCCTTACATCAGACAGTACTATTATATGATCAAATGCAACTGTGTCTCTTATTGCTATGGTTACGCCAGCTTTCTTCTTGTTTGAGCAGGCGTGAAAGATATGAGGGAAGGATAGGAGATGTGTCTCTTGGATGCAAACTATGTCCAAGTTAGATGTTTTGGCTTCTTTTCATAGAGATAGTCTCTTGAAGGGATGGTTTAAACCTTTCACATTCAATGAGAGTATTTTAATAGTCATGTTGTGTAAGGAGGTAATGCTTACAGTTGGATGGTATCTTTCTTAGGAGACATATGAAGAGCTGTATCGAAGATGATGGATGGATGTAAACTTCTGTTCCATGGGAGGACTTTTGAGGTAGATAATTACTTCTAAAGAGTAGAGTCAAGTGCAACCTGTTAAAATAAGGGCATAACAAAAGAGAAACAAGAACAAAACATTCCACCATAATGGTGGAGAATGAACAGAGAACGATCGAGTAGATCGACATTTATGGGGTAAAGTCTTTACGGAAGGTTCACCTCATTATTGGAGGATACTTAAGACTGTGAGACTCTGCTATTTTAATTCAGGTACTGTTTGTAGGTGTAGGCCATTCTTCTGGTGAAGTAGTAGATGTCTTGGCTTGTCTCTGTTCTTTCAATTCTGTTACATCAATTTGCCAAAGTTCAAGTAGTTTCTGACCTTGATCTTTAACCCCTTCCCGCTATATGACGAGTATATACGTCATGGAGCACTGCTATTTAGCGCTCCATGACGAGTATACCCGTCATTACATTAAACTGTCACCATGTCTGCTGACATGGTGACAGCGCTGAGACCCCGGCTGTTACTTACAGCCAGGGGTCTCAGCTTACCAGCCCGGGACCAATGGGGGCGGTCCCGGGCTAGCGATCGCTGTGATTGGCTAGTCTGTACAGACTAGCCAATCACAGCGATCCTGCTGCTTTTTATGTTAAAATAAATAAATAAATTGATCATTGTCTATCTACCGATGTCAGCAGTTTAACCCCTTCCATGCCACAGTCCGTAGGGACCACGGCATGGAAAGGGTTAACAGGGGGAGGGAGCACCCTCCCCCTCCCATCGGGCGCTGCGGTGCGCTGGCAGCGCCGATGGTGTGGGCTGAAGAGAGGGAGGAAGCTCCCTCCCCCTTCCATCGGGACGTTGCTGTGCTCTGGCAGCGTCCCGATGGTTACCATGGCAACCAGACGCTTTCAGAAGCGTCTGCTTGCCATGGTGTAATCAAGCCTGTTCAGGCTCCTGCTAAAGGAGCTTAGACTGAGTGACAATACACTACAGTACACTATATAGTGTACTGTAGTGTATTATAGAACAATCAGATCCACTGGTTCTTCAAGAACCAAGTGGGTCTGAGTCTAAAAAAAAGTGTAAAAAAAGTGTAAAAAAATAAAAAAAAGTTAAAAAAAAAGTTAAAAAAAGTTTTAAAAATCCTATTTTTCCCCCAATACTTAAATTTGAAATTAGTAAAAAAAGAAAAAAAATATCCCAATCATGTTAGGTATCGCCACGTTCGTAACAACCTGCTCTACAAAAATATCACATGTCCCGACCCCTCAGGTGAACACGGTAAAAGAAATAAAATAAAAACCGTGTAAAAAAAGCCATTTTTGTCACTTTATATCACAAAAAGTACAATCACAAGCGATCAAAAAGACGTATTCCCCTCAAAATAGTACCAATCTAACCGTCACCTCTTCCCGCAAAAAATGAGCCCCTACCTGAGACAATTGCCCAAAAAATAAAAAAAACTACAGCTCTCAGACAAGGGACAGACTAAAACATGATTTTTTTGTTTCAAAAATGATATTATTGTGTAAAACTTAAATAAATAAAGAAAACTATACATGTTAGGTATCGCCACGTCCGTAAAAACCTGCTCTATAAAAATAGCACATGATCTAACCTGTCAGATGAACACTGTACAAAAAAAAAAAAACTGAGCCAGAACAGGCATTTTTGGATACCTTGCCTAACAAAAAGTGTAATATAAAGCAATCAAAAATCATATGTACCCCAAAATAGTATCAATAACACTGTCACCTTATCCCTTAGTTTCCAAAATACAGGCACTTTTTGGTTGTTTCTACTGTAGAGGTGCATCAGGGGGGCCTCAAATGGGACATGGAGTCTGAAAACCAATCCAGCAAAATTTGCCCTCCAAATTTGCCCTCTGGCGCACCTTTCCTTCTGCGCCCTGCTGTGTGCCCATACAGCAGTTTACTACCACATGTGGGGTGTTTCTGTAAATCGCAGAATCAGGGTAATAGTTTTTGAGTTTTGTTTGGCTATTAACCCTTGATGTGTTACAGGAAAAAAATGGATTAACCCCTTGGCGACAATGGACGTACCGGTACGTCATGGGCGCGAGGTACTTAGCGCAACAGGGCGTACCGGTACGTCATGCATGTTAACCCCCGCTGCTCAGTGCAGCGGGGTTAACATGCTTTGATGGCGGCTGTTAGACACAGCCAGCCATCCATAGTGAAGGCCTCGGGGGGTGCCGTGCACCCCCCATAATGGCGATCGCTGTGAATGGCTGGTCTATTCAGACCAGCCATTCACAGCAAGATCCGTGTACTCGGCGGGGATAGCGCTATTCTAGCGAATCCCCGCCGAGTGTCAGGGGTTAGGGGGGGTCAGGGTGTCCCCCCGCCCCCATGATTGGCTGTGGGCACATGGGTGGGCACATGGGTGGGCAGATGGGCGGCGGGGGGGAGACTTGTAATGTGCGGGCGGCTGCCGCGAGTGCCGCCCGCAATAATTTCTCAGGATGGCCGAGCGGTATTCAAGCAGAGTATCAGCATACAGCTGATACTCTGCTTGAAACTGCTGACATCGGTGCTGGCACCGATGTCAGCAGTTTAACCCCTTCCATGCCACGGTCCGTAGGGACCGCTGTATGGAAGGGGTTAACAGGGAGGGAGCGCTCCCTCCCTCTCCCATCGGCGCTGCGGTGCGCTGGCAGCACCGATGGTGTGGGCAGATGAGAGGGAGGAAGCTCCCTCTCCCTTCCATCGGGACGCTGCTCTGCTGTGGCAGCGTCCCGATGGTTACCATGGCAACCAGACGCTTTCGTCTGGCTTGCCATGGAAGCCTGTTCAAGCTCCTGCTAAAGGCAGGAGCTTGAACAGGCTATAAGAAAATACACTGCAGTACACTATACAGTGTACTGCAGTGTATTGTAAAATACCAGACCCACTGGTTCTTGAAGAACCAAGTGGATCTGAGTCAAGAAAGTGGAAAAAAAAAAGTTAAAAAAAAAGTTAAAAAAAAAGTTAAAAAAATTGATTAAAAATAAAAAAAACACAATACATAAACATGTTAGGTATCGCCACATCCGTAACAACCCGCTCTATAAAAATATTACATGAGATAGCCCCCCAGGCGAATGCTGTAAAAAAAAATTAAAAAAACTATGCCAAAATAGCCATTTTTTTCCCTCTTCCCTCACAAAAAGTGTAATAGCAGGCGATCAAAAAGGCATATTTACCCCAAAATGGTATCAATTCAACCGTCATCTTGTCCCGCAAAAACTGTACCCTACCTGAGACAATCGCCTGAAAACTGAAAAAAATATGGCTCTCTGAAAATGGCAACACAAAAAAAATATTTTATTCTGTTCAAAAATGCATCTAATGTGTAAAACTTTCCAACAATAAAAAAGTTGGACATATTGGGTATCGCTGCGTCCGTAACAACCTGCTCTATAAAAATATTACATGAGATGGCCCCCCAGGCGAATGCTGTAAAAAATTTTTTAAAAAAACTATGCCAAAATAGCCATTTTTTTCCCCTCTTCCCTCACAAAAAGTGTAATAGCAGGCGATCAAAAAGGCGTAATTACCCCAAAATGGTATTAATTTAACCGTCATCTTGTCCCGCAAAAACTGTACCCTACCTGAGACAATCGCCCGAAAACTGAAAAAAATATGGCTCTCTGAAAATGGCAACACAAAAAAAAATATTTTATTCTGTTCAAAATGCATCTAATGTGTAAAACTTTCCAACAATAAAAAAGTTGGACATATTGGGTATCGCTGCGTCCGTAACAACCTGCTCTATAAAAATATTACATGAGATGGCCCCCCAGGCGAATGCTGTAAAAAAATTTTTTTAAAAACTATGCCAAAATAGCCATTTTTTTCCCTCTTCCCTCACAAAAAGTGTAATAGCAGGCGATCAAAAAGGCGTAATTACCCCAAAATGGTATTAATTCAACCGTCATCTTGTCCCGCAAAAACTGTACCCTACCTGAGACAATCGCCCGAAAACTGAAAAAAATATGGCTCTCTGAAAATGGCAACACAAAAAAAAATATTTTATTCTGTTCAAAATGCATCTAATGTGTAAAACTTTCCAACAATAAAAAAGTTGGACATATTGGGTATCGCTGCGTCCGTAACAACCTGCTCTATAAAAATATTACATGAGATGGCCCCCCAGGCGAATGCTGTAAAAAAATTTTTTAAAAACTATGCCAAAATAGCCATTTTTTTCCCTCTTCCCTCACAAAAAGTGTAATAGCAGGCGATCAAAAAGGCATATTTACCCCAAAATGATATCAATTCAACCGTCATCTTGTCCCGCAAAAATTGTACCCTACCTGAGACAATCGCCTGAAAACTGAAAAAAATATGGCTCTCTGAAAATGGCAACACAAAAAAAATATTTTATTCTGTTCAAAAATGCATCTAATGTGTAAAACTTTCCAACAATAAAAAAGTTGGACATATTGGGTATCGCTGCGTCCGTAACAACCTGCTCTATAAAAATATTACATGAGATAGCCCCCCAGACGAATGCTGTAAAAAATTTTTTAAAAAAACTATGCCAAAATAGCCATTTTTTCCCCTCTTCCCTCACAAAAAGTGTAATAGCAGGCGATCAAAAAGGCGTAATTACCCCAAAATGGTATCAATTCAACCGTCATCTTGTCCCGCAAAAACTGTACCCTACCTGAGACAATCGCCTGAAAACTGAAAAAAATATGGCTCTCTGAAAATGGCAACACAAAAAAAAATATTTTATTCTGTTCAAAAATGCATCTAATGTGTAAAACTTTCCAACAATAAAAAGTTGGACATATTGGGTATCGCTGCGTCCGTAACAACCTGCTCTATAAAAATATTACATGAGATGGCCCCCCAGGCGAATGCTGTAAAAATTTTTTTTAAAAAAACTATGCCAAAATAGCCATTTTTTTCCCTCTTCCCTCACAAAAAGTGTAATAGCAGTCGATCAAAAAGGCGTATTTACCCCAAAATGGTACCAATGAAAACCTCACCTCATCCTGCAAAAAATGAGCCCCCACATAAGACAATAGCTCAAAAAAATAAAAATCAATGGCTCCCGCAAACCACTCCATCAAAATCTGTGTTGTAAAATCCATATGGCGCTCCTTCTGCTCTGAGTCCTGCCATGTGCCCCCACACCAGTTTACCACAACATATGGGGTGTTGCTGTATTCAGGAGAAAATGGGTAACAAATTATGGGGGGGCTTTTCTCCTGTTACCCCTTATGCAAATAAAAAAAATTGGGGCTAAAGCAACATTTTATTGGAAGAAAAAAAATTTTCATTTTCACAGCCAAGTGTTTCCAAATTCCGTAAAATGCTTAGGGGGTCAAAGTGGCCAGTACCCCCTTAATATATTCTTTGAAGGGTGTAGTTTCAAAAATGAGGTCACTTTATGAGGGTTTCCACTGTAGGGGTACGTCAGGGTCTCTCAATTACAAAATGGTGCCTAAAAACTATTCTAGCAAATTTTGCCTCCAAAATCCGTATGGCGCTCCTTTCCTTCTGACCACTGCCACAAACCCATAGAGACGTTTACCACCACATATGGGGTATTTCTGTAAACTGCAGAATCAGAGCAATGTAAATTGAGGTTTAGTTTGCTGTTAACCCTTGCTATGTTGCAAGAAAAAAATATTAACATGAATAATCTACGAAAAAAGTGAAATTTTGAAATTTCACCTCCATTTTCCATTAATTCTTGTGGAACACCTCAAGGGTTAACAAAGTTTGTAACAGCAGTTTTTTATAATTTGAGGGGTGTAGTTTCTAAAATGGGGTCATTTATGGTGGGTTTCATTATGTAAGCCCCTCAAAATCACTTTATATCTGCATTGGTGCTAAAAAAAATGGTTTTGGAAAATTTGGTGAAAATTTGAAAAATGGCTTTTAAACTTCTAAGCCTCCTAACGTCCTAAAAAAGTAAAATGATGTTTACAAAATGATGCCAACATAAAGTAGACATATGGGGAATGTAAAATAATAACTATTTTTGGAGGTATTACGGTGTATTTTGAAAGTAGAGAAATTGAAATTTGGAAATTTGGAAATTTTTCAGAATTTTTGGTAAATTTTGGATTTTTTCATAAATAAGGGTGAAATATACTGACTCAAATTTATGACTGTCATGAAGTACAATGTGTCACGAGAAAACAATCTCAGAATGGCCTGGATAAGTAAAAGCGTTCCAAAGTTATTACCACATAAAGTGACACATGTCAGAATTCAAAAATTTGGCCCAGACATTAAGGCCAAAATGGGCTCTGTCCTCAAGGGGTTAAAATGGAAAATCTGCCAAAAAAGTGAAATTTTGAAATGTCATCTCTATTTTCCTTTAAATCTTGTGGAATACATAAAGGGTTAACAAACTTAGTAAAATTCGTTTTGAAAACCTTGAGGGGTGTAGTTTCTAAAATGGGGTCATTTATGGTGGTTTCTATTATGATAGCCCCACAAAGTGACTTCAGAACTGAACTGTTGCTTCAAAAAAATGGTTTTGGAAAATTTCTTAAAAATTTTAAGAATTACTTCTAAAATTCTAAGCCTTCTAACGTCCCCAAAAAATAAAATTACATCTACAAAATGATGGTAACATAAAGTAGACATATGGGAAATGTAAAGTAATAACTATTTTGTGAGGGATCACTATCTGCCTTAAAAGCATAGAAATTCAAAGTTTGAAAATTACAAATTTTTCCAAATTTTCTGTAAATTTAGGATTTTTTTTATAAATAAAGGCGATTTATATTGACTCAAATTTACCATTGTCGTGGAGTACAATGTGTCACAAGAAAACAATCTCAGAACGGCTTGGATAAGTAAAAGTGTTTCAAAGCTATTACCACATAAAGTGACACATGTCATATTTCCAAAATTTGGCCTGGTCCTTAAGGTGAAAAATGGCTATGTCATGAAGGGGATATTATTGATAATATGAAGATTGTCGTCTTTATGAATGAGTATTTAGGTAGGGAATCCCCACTTTTAGGGAATTTTGTTGTCTCTGAGACATATGGTAAAAGGTTGAAGCTTTTTTCTTTCTAGTATAGTTGCTTGTGATAGGTCGGTGAATAATGATATTTTTTCAAAGGGTTCTGGTAAAGAGCCCATCTTTCTGGTGTTCATCATAATCTCTTCTTTTATATGGAAGAAATGTATACGGGCTAAGACATCTCTTGATCTTGATTCTGGTATTGTTTTTGGTTTAGGTAGCCTATGTGCCCTATCCACTGTTAGGTCCAAGGCGGTAGCGATTAGGATGATTGCTTGCATCAGTTTTTGTATATATTTTGAGAGTTCATTAGGAGGGATGGATTCTGGTATGCCTCTAAATTGGATGTTATTCCTCCTTGATCTGTCTTCCAGATCTGCCATTTTGTTTTTTATAGCATTTATATCTTCGTCTAATGAGTTATGAGCATCCACTAGAGAATTGTGAGCTCCAGCATATTCAGCCATTTTATTTTCAATGTGATCAACTCTATCTCCCAATTCATCTATATTGCTAGAAAGAGAGTTGCACATATTCGCAATATCAGATTTTATAGAGGAATTCAGTGCTAAAAGCATGTCCTTCATTAAGTTTACTGTGATGGTTTCATTAGAAGTTGGTATGTGTTCAAAGACACTTAAAGACTGTGGTAAAAAGATAGACTTTTTCTCACCTTCATTTTCTGAGTTATATGAATCATCTCTTCTAGGCCTTTGCTTTGCAGGGCTTTGAATTGTTGATGAGTCAGATAAAATGGCGTCATCATCTTCTTCGCCTCCCTGGAGTAAGATCTGTGGCTGTCGCGGTATTTCTGCTTGTTCTGGGTGTTTTAGTTGTAAGTTTCTTATTTTGTGTATTAACCTGCCTTTTCTCTTTTCTTTTAGGTTGTGAGCCTGGGGAAGAGTTGTTGCTGCCTTCTGAGGACATGCCTTCCTGCTGCCTGCCATCTTTACTGCCTCCTCTCTCCACCATGAAAAAATCCTGGTGTATCTGGTGTTATCTGTATGTCTGTCGCTTTCTCTTACAGGCAGTTTGGAGCTGGTGCAGTCGCTGTGGACGTCGCTGGAACAAGGTGAGGTGAGGAGCTCCTTCACTGCGCGGCCATCTCCTGGCTGTTGCTGGCCACGCCCAAGTGGGCATAACTTCTGTGTGGGGGCACAATGTGGGCGTTACTACTGTAGGGTGGCACAATGCAGGCATAAGAACAGTGTAGGAAAACATTGTGGGCATTGCTACTGTCAGGGAGCACCATGTAGATATAACTACAGTGGAAGGGGCACAATGTGGGCACAAGTACTGTGAGGAGGAACAATGTGGGTATAACTACTGTGAGGAGGCACAATGTGGACATATCTACTGTGAGGGGGAACAATGTGGATATGACTACTGCGTGGGGGCACAATATAGGCATAACTACTGCGAAGGGGCACAATATGGGTATTATTACTACAAGGGGGCACAATGTGGTCATTACTATGAAACAAATAATGTTTTTCTTTTGTTGATCTGAGGCTCTGTTCCAGAGTTATGATATGATGCATACTTGTGTCAAAACCGTCATTTACCAGCTTTTCAGGCCATTAACTAGTTTCTTATGTCCACTCAACTGCTTACTATATACAGTTGTGCTCAAAAGTTTACATACCCCTGCAGAATTTTGGCTGTCTTGGCCTTTTTTTCAGAAAATATAAATGATAACACAAAAACGTTTAGGCTTCACCCAACCACTAACTATGAGTGGAAAAAAAGTTTTTGTGCTATCATTCATATTCTCTGAAAAAAGGCCAAGACAGTCATAATTCTGCAGGGGTATGTAAACTTTTGAGCACAACTGTAGTTAAAGTGTTTATCTTAAAACAGATAATGATGACCTATCCTCAGGGTAGGTCACCATTATCACATCGGTGGGTGGCCGAGTCTTTGAACCCCCACGATCAGCTGTGTCAGGAAGCCACAGCCACGGCAGCTTACTGAGCACAGCACCATACATCGTACATCTTGGAATTGCAGCTCAGCCTCATTGAAAAATGGGACTGAGCTGCAACTAGGTCATGTGACCAATGTATGGTGACATCACATGGCCTAGGAAGAGGCTGCGGCGCCCACGCTCAGCTGATTGATGGGGTCCCAGGTGTAAGACCCCCGCCAATGTGCTATTGATGACCTATCCAGATAATAGGTCATCAATATCTTTTCCCGGATGACCCCTTTAACTATGTTCGTATGAAGCATTTGCAGTGCTTCCCTTTGTCTTTCATGCAATGTTCAAATGCTTCATCTCTGGATACACCAGACCTGTAGCCAGTCTGCCGGCTATTGCTAGAGGGCAGCTTGCAAGTTCTATTTTAACTCTGGCAGGATTTACTAGGCTTTGCTTTTTATCATTTGCGTGCACAAAGGCTCACTTGTCTTCCGTCTCCTTTGAAGTCCTTTGTCACAGTGTCATCGCCTTGTGCAGAGACCTTCGTAGCCTATGTGTCTGGAAGAGTACTCTTTAATCCGTGCTATTAAAGGAATCATTGCCCTGGCATTATACTACGTTATATATAACAAGGTGCTTATTATGTAGCAGAGACCCCTTTTTACAGAGAATGAGATGTATAGTAGATAAAGTAATAATCACAAGAGTATTGACAAAGGCTGCGCTGTATGTACTTCACTTCATTATTTTCCTATATAGTGCCTCATAGTCTATAATTAAAGAGTAATGTAGAGGCTCTTGTATATAACTGTTTAGTTGATTTGCCATGTATCGTTCTTCTGGATTCCTAGTTTCCCTCCGATATTCTTCCCATAATGCAACCTACATTTCCCATGATGTATTTTTCTTGCCAGACAGAGGAGAAGGCATCTCATCACACTGCACTTGAGTCCTATCTTAGGGCATCAAAAGTGATAATCATGACATACAACTGTTCTCTAACTCACACTGCACAGAGTCACAGTGTATCTTATGTGATGCAGATCCAGCCTGTCTCCCCTACCTCCTGCTTGTAATAGTTTTCTCCTCAGCTTTTACAAGTAGGACCCAGGGGGGAGCAGTGTGAAACTGCATGTCATAGAAATACACAGGAGATTGAGCACACAGCACTCATAGATAGTATAGACAGCTAGTGTGAGTCAATGGAGTTTTACTCTGCAGCTGACTATTGTGGGGATTCACCTATTATGCCCCTTAGATTGCCCCCACACCATGGGCGAATTTTGTCCATATACCCTACAGGGAAATTTCCCGTTGGGCCGATGCCCAGGGGGTCACTTAATCCCTCCTCTTGGCTTTCAGCAAGGTACATAAAGATCTAATGCTTTCAACATTAATTATTTTTAGGAGCATCAGCTTCATACTGTGGGGTAGGTGGCAGTATATTGTGCTGCTCTGTGGTATTTGGTTCTTCTGAGGTAGTATGTTGTGCTGCACTGTGGTATTTGGTTCCTTTGGGGTGGTATTTTGTCCTGCACTATGGTATTGCTGGCCCCACCGACTTATATTGTCCCTCCTTCTGTAAATTTGGACCTGACAACAACATTGGGCCACTTTTATTTTTTTCCAGGGCCACTTTAAGTTCGCAGTCTGCCCCTGACCCACACAGTGATGGTCCCCAATTGTTATGCAACCTTAAGTGGCCCCCCACAGAGTTATGCCCCTTTAGATGCCCCTCCCCCCCAACAAAGTTATGCCCCCACAGTGCTGTCGTGTGTGCTGGGAATGGAGAGAAAGGGTACATGGGTGGCTGTATTCATTCATTGCTATGGGGTTTCCCATAGCCTCCTTTCTGGCTTGCAATAGGGCCCCATTCTTGAGATAGGAGCGGGTCCCAGAAGTGGAACCTACACCTATTAGACATATCTTCGGTACATATCTTTCACTACCAGAAAAATTGTGTAGCTCTACTTTTAAATGGGCAAATTGACCTGAGCAGACAATAGGTTCTGTAGTTGTTATGTGACTGGCCACTTTCGGGAATACTTCAAAGGAGAATTCATTTTACTTGCACTCTTTTCTGAACAAAATTTGAATTAGCCATTTTTTTTAGAATAGACATGAATTCATGTCATATTTATCACTGTACTAAAATCAGTAAGACTCTATATCATGTGACTACAACCATGAAAGGCATCTCCACGTAATCAAAGAAAAGGTGGGAAAAAAAACCTTAGCTTTGACTTTCCCATTTAACTTGTATTGTGCATGTAGAAATATATTTACAAAGCGCATTCACTATACTATAGGCCATTCAAGTCTAGTTCAAAAGACTACTGTATCTTTCTGCATGACTTCTTCTCAGGCTGTGTTTAGGTCTAGTTGTTAATTCTCATCACCTTTGTCTTTCCCAGATTCTTCAGTCTCCGCTGAGTTCTGCCGGCCTCATTCTTTAGCTACATTCATCAGTCACTGCTATTACTAGACTGGACACCAGTGTGGGACAATTTCATCTATTCTGAAGAGTTTGGCAGGAGCTCCAAAACCTGCAGGGGGGGATACAAGCATGAAACCATGAACAAAACCTCCTATGGAAGCTCCTGGTGTTTGTCCTTGGGCAGCCATGAACAGGAGAAGCTCTGTTCTAGCAGTCACTAAAAGCATATTTTAAGTGTATTGAGCTGTCAGAAGTAAGTAATTATTCGGGTGAAGTAGAATTTGTCACCACAAAGCAATTAAAAAAGTTTAAGAGCCCAATTTTCATGCTCACTACACTATGACTCACACGGTTTGTTTCTCTGCAAAGAACACCACTGTGTGAGGCCATTTATTATTGCTAATGAGTTCATCTTTAAAATGTTGACCTTAAACCTACTGTAAATGGTGGGTAACTGGAAACTTCATTTCACTTCATAGTTAACTTATATGTCATTATCTTTAGCTACAGAACAGACATTCTAATGTCTGTGATGTCCAGCAGATAACCCCCATGTCTGCTATTGGGTGACATAAGGATTTGACAGGTTTGGGTTTTACATGTCTAATTCTATTATCTGGTACCCACGTGCCTATTTTTTTTCTATGAATTAACAGCTATTAAATGTTTCTGGCCCTCTTAAGGTGTTTCCTATCTTAAGGGTGTTGATACGCCCTCCTGCATTTGCTTGGTGCACACTCCTAATTGTGCACACTCCAGTTGATCCTGGTGGCGCTACTGAAGTCTTTCTCAGCCATACCCTGCTGCACCAGAACAGCAGTGGTTAATTCTCCCTGTTGCCATGCAAATCAATGGACTGTTTCTTATGAGATCATGAAGGATTGTTATTCAAACCCAGCTACTGCTCTCATTAATCACCTCAGTGTCATCTACAGCACAGTTCCTATGGACTTTGCCTCATGCTGCCATATTCCTGGTTCTTTCTTCCTTCCTGGTTTTCTCTGGTTCCTTGTTCCTAGACTTTGTTTCTCCTGTTAGTTGTAGCACTACTCCTGGTCCTGATTTCTGGCTACTCCCAACTATGCTCTTGCCATTCCTTGGAGTATTATTCTCGGTTCTCACTTCTGGCTATACTGGACTATATTTCTACGAAGTCCATTGTATACAACATCTGCTTCCCACCAATGGCCCATTATAATAGGGGCGTTCGGTTCGGCAGCCCAACGCCGACCCGAACACCCACATACTGCGGCAGGGCATGCGTGATGACATCACGTGCCTGTGCCAGAATGCAGCACAATGACGTGTGCGCGCCTACCGTCGTGCACCTGGACATTTAGCTTTTAGGTGAGTATTTAGCTTTTATTTATTTATTTATTTTTAATTTTTTATTTTATGTGTCAACTATGAGGATATGGGGGGGGGGGCAAGGTACAGGAGGACATGTTAGTTAAGGCGCAGTTATTCCTAAATTGGGGCTGGCTGTCTGGGGACAAATTACTACATTAGGGCTGACTATCTGGGGGCAAATTACTAAATTGGGGCTGGCTATGTGGGGGCAAATTACTATATGGGGCAGTGTGGGGGCAAATTACTATATTGGGGCAGTGTGGTAGAAATTACTATGTGGGGGCAAAGTACTATATGGGGCAGTGTGGTGGAAATTACTGTGTGTGGGAAATTACTATATGGGGCAGCATGGTGGAAATTACTGTGTGGGGGCAGTGTGGGGGACATTGCTATTGGGGGGCATTTCTATTATTTTTGGGGACACTATACTATACAGGGATTATTACCTGGAGCACAGTATAGGGTGTTATTATTATTACTGGGGACACTCTAGGGGACATTATAAATGTTGTGGACACTATAGGGACATTTGGGGTCATTAATTAAACTCGTGTACAGTAGAACTGGCTTAGTAGCTCATAGCAACCAATCATACCAACCAATCATTTTTGACAGCTCCTTTGGAAATCCAGTTCTACTTTACACCAGTTTGATAAATGACCCCAATTATGTCTACTGGGGTCACTATTTTTTCAGCAGTATAATATCTGGGGCATTGGGGAGCACATCGGGCACAGTATTGAGGGTGGCAGCAGGATGACATTGTAGGGACACCAGGATGGGGAGATTGATGGAAAAATTGAGAAATGTAACGTGTTACAAACTTTGTAGAGACTAGATGTGGCTGAAAGAATTTGCCATGGCGGTCTGGGTCAAACAGAGGAGAAGAGGAAAGAGAGGATCTACATGACAGGAGATGTCCCTGGATGTAAAAGGTATGTGGTGCTGTATTTTGTGCCAAGTCTTTTTTACTATAATTATATGTATTTTAAATTTGGCAACCAAATTTTATAGATTAACAGGCAATTCGGGGGTTATTTCTTTTTAGTCTGGAGATGTCATATGGCCTAGGAAGAGACTGTGGCACTCATGAAGCACCGCAGCCTCTTCAAAAAAAAAACTAAACTAAAATGGAGGGAGGAACCCAAGTTCGGTAATCAGCCCCGGGCCTATCATGCACTTAATCCGCCCCTGATCAGATAGTATTTCCTGTAGTAGAAATTCTTTGGTAAGGATAAGTCTCAAAAATCTGCAATAATTTTTGCATATGCTACTTATGTCTTTTTACATGTAATTTTCTCTGAATTTGACCATGGGGTTTACATTTTGCATTGTAACTGCAATATCCCATATGTAGTATTTCCAATAGTTTTTTATATTTTTTATAAATGTGTGTAAATGTATAGTTATATAGCATTAGGAATGGAAGTTTCCATTCCTCCCCTCTTGGTAGGAGTGGACTAGTCCTACTTCCTGCCAGAACCAAAAGAAAAAGAGCCAGACCGCAACTAAATATATCAAAATTACTTTATTATAAAAATTGACACATAAAGAAAGGAAAAAACAGAGTGCAGGAGAAAACAGGCAACAACCTGAGGTGGCACAGATAGGGCCAAATGATATCATACTAAAGTGACATATAATAAAGTGCAAGTGCAATAAATCAATCACAAAACATCAAAAAAATCAATTACCCATCTGTGTCTCCTCAGTGGTGACGCCAACCCCGACTCGCGTTTCGGCGGACCTTCGTCTGGGGGTCAATTTGGAGGTTATTTCTTTTTAGTCTGGAGATGTCATATGGCCTAGGAAGAGACTGTGGCACTCATGAAGCACCGCAGCCTCTTCATACAAAAAAAAAAAAAAAAAACTAAACTAAACTGGAGGGAGGAACCCAAGTTCGGTAATCAGCCCCGGGCCTATCATGCACTTAATCCGCCCCTGATCAGATAGTATTTCCCGTAGTAGAAATTCTTTGGTAAGGATAAGTCTCAAAAATCTCCAATAACTTTTGCATATGCTACTTATGTCTTTTTACATGTAATTTTCTCTTAATTTGACCATGGGGTTTACATTTTGCATTGTAACTGCAATAGCCCATATGTAGTATTTCGAATTGTTTTTTATATTTTGTATAAACGTGTGTAAATGTATAGTTATATAGCATTAGGAATGGAAGTTTCCATTCCTCCCCTCTTGGTAGGAGTGGACTAGTCCTACTTCCTGCCAGGAGGGGGAGCTCTAGAGAGTTCTATGGAGAGTGAGCATGGCAAGCCTGGAATGAAGAAGCACATCCATCTGCTCCTGCTCCATGGGCCTTTGGTACCAGAGCTAAATATCTGTGAGGACTACTACTATAGGAAGACTGCAGGGTCCCAGGCCACCAGATGATCTACGTACTATATCATACCAAGTCAGAAGAGTGATCAAGACTATAGCTATACAGACTCCACTGCAGGTGAGGGGATAACAAATGTGGGCCACCACATTGTAGATGGTTACATAGCAAGTATGGCTGAAAGAAATCCTTCAATTTCAACCTTTAATTACTTGCTATGATGATCCAGAGGAAGGCGAAAAACCCCAGAGGAATATTAGTTGTCCTCATATAAGGGGAAAAAAATTCCTCCCTGACCCCAAATATGGCGATCGGAATGAAACCCTGGATTGTTGGTGCTCCAATCTACGTGGATGTTCAGTGGTGGACACTCGGTAGGTTTGTCAAATCCAGTAAAAGGGAAAGTCCGGTGAATAAGTTGTCTTATCCGGTGTTTGCTGTAAGAAGACAGATATATATGTCTAGATCAGTATCTCATGGGATAAACACATTCCACATCATATAATCTTTATAGGGACAATCAGCTCTTCATATAAGTCCTGTGTAACTGGGGGCTCTTCGTGTATCACCAATACTAGTTACTCAAGGAGAGTCGTAGTCTCTTGGTTGCATAAAAAAGAAACTATTTGTTTCCATTTTTTTCAACCCTCCCTCTGCCTCCTTTTCTTTCTATCCCATGTTTTTTTTAAATCCCACAATTTATCCGTATTAAAGGGGTTCTCCGTGAATTAAGAAAATGAAAATCCGTAAATATTACTTCATTATAAATATATTCCAAAATACATTTCATTAGTTATAATGGCTCATTTTGTTTAGGGAGCAAAGATTAGGAGAAACAAAATGGCTGCCATCCTATCAGTACACACAAAGCCTGTCCTAATCACACAGAAGGACATGTTATTTCAGGACACTGAGCTTAAGAGCTGCCTCATCCTCCTCTCTGCTCTGCTTGTCAGGGATTATGATCCTGAATGCAGTTTAATATGATATTTAGCTAAATCTCTGTAGAAATGGAGTTCAAGAAGAAGTACAGAGAGGATGGACAGGACAGACTTAGGTAATGGAGACTGGATATAAGTGCTGCTGCTCATTATCCACATCTGCTCATGATCACCATTCCTACAGAGATTCAGCTAAAGTTCTTCTCAGCTGTATTCAGAATCACAATCCTTGACAAGTAGCAGAGGAGAATGAGGCAGCTCTTTACCTCAGTGTTGTGAAGTAACTTGTCCTGCTGTGTGATTAGGACAGGTGTTGTTTGTACTAATAGGACGGCGGCCATTTTATTTCTCCTAATGATTGCTCCCCAGACAAAACAAGCCATTATAACTAATGAAAAGTAGTTGGGAATATATTTATAATGAAGTAATATTTAAGTATTTTCATTTTCTTCATTCTTAACTTCTTTAACCACTTATTAGGATAGAACTACATAACGACTAGGATCACACAATTCTCAGTCATACATTAAAGGGTTTCTGTCACCAGTTTTGGGCATATAAAACAGGATGACATCCGCGCGGGATCTGCAGCGCGGACAGGGCTGGCAGCAGATAGAGCGAGCTGCCTGGCTCTGTCCATCACAAGAAAGTAGGGGTACCTAAAGGTGGGGAAATGGCGATACTAGGTGCAGGGTTACCGCCCCTTGCACCTAGTAATGGTTCATTTGCATATTACTAAAGTCGATTTTATACAAAAAACGGGGACTGCAATCAGAGAGTGAGTAACACTTTGGGCATCAGGTGACATTTGCCCATTGCAAATGTCATCCTGTTTTATATGCCCAAAACTGGTGACAGAAACCCTTTAAAGATGCAAATGAAACTCTGATGCAGCCATCTTACCACTTATGAATACATAGTCTCCCCTCCGCACCATCACCACCACACACACTTATAAAACAATATGCAATCACTTTATAAGATAAAAAGATCCTTTAATGTCTTTGTACGGAGACTTCATTTGGGTGACCATTGTCACCTTGTAGTTCTAGCCTTACTGTTCTCTTATCTAATACTGGGTTCACATCACGTTTTTCCTTCCATTTAACGTAACCAAAAAACTTAACATAAAACGTGATGTGAATCCACCCTAATAGTTATAAAGGCTCCACGATGATTCTCCTAGAAGATTTAAGGTCATTGACCATAATAGTTGTATAATTTAGAGGGCGCACTAACCAATGATAACACTTTGTACGTCACTAGGGAGTATACTTACATTGTCCAGTAGGAATGGTGGGTGGGTTATGGGGACAATGATGATCAGTCACTGAGGTAAGCTGGAGGTCACAGTCCAGGCTGAAGACTTTGTAGTAAGCATTATGCCCTAACAACAAGGAAATAAAGCATGAGCAAAGTTGTTCTTATTGTCCTATGACCATCTATATGACCAATGCATTAATTATCTTCTCAGTTGGCAAGAAAACTTGTGGGAAATGGCTTAGCTTCCCTCTCTACTCACCTGCCATGGTAGCATCTATGTGTGGTGGTTGATACTGGCTCATCCATGGTACAAGAGCTGCTTCATGGTGACAGGTAGGTTGTGGAAAGTAACAGGAATTCATAGAGAATATGGATGCATTTCTGGCTTAACTTAGTCATCCACCAGCTTTATTCACAGACCAGTTACTTTTATTTCTTTCTGAATGGACTCATAGCTAATACTTTGTCCATCCAAGTTTGGTTCTGCACGATGACAGGATGGTATTGTCTTGACCACTCTGGACACACAAAGCTGAATTGGTTAAAGATCTTTTGGTGTTTAGATCTTATTATGTTTGGCATTTCAGCATATTCCAGAGTTTGGTTAATAGGAGATGCCATCATGGTCACTGGTGGTGCCATTCTCCTTACTTCCACATCTTCCCATTTGAGGTCTGCAAAAAATGGATGTTTTTTTATGTCTCCATTTACTCCTAGCCAATGTAACGGATTTTTACACAGCAGCCCTTGTAAGATGTTGACTGCTTCAGGAGCCAGAGACTCTCGGTAGACTGGAGAACGGTAGAGGACAGAATACTTAATTTCTGTTCGATTTTTTCCAGGAAGAGGAGCCCTTCTTGTGTACAGTTTGTACAGAATCATGCCAATTGCAAAATAGTCTACCCCTCTTCCATGTGAGTGGCCTCTCACCAGTTCTGGTGCTGCGTATCCAGTTGTACCTATGTTCTTCTTTGAGGGCCCCTGATGCACACCCATTGCTGCCATGCCAAAGTCTGTTATTTTGACATGGCCGTCTCCGGTCAGAAGGATGTTAAGTGGCTTTAGGTCCCGATGTAGAATGTCTTTCTTGTGCAGGAACTCTGTGCCACAGACCACTTCTGCCAAGATGAATCGTATTGTGGCAGTATCAAGAGGAAAGATCTTTTTCATGAAAACAAACAGGTCTCCTCTGGTGGCCAATTCCATGACGTAATAGACAAAGTTTAGGGTGTGAAAGGCAGCCAGGCCATGAATCAGGTATGGACTTTCATGGGATAGTTTTAAGACATGGCGCTCTACCAAACTGTATCCACATTCCGTGAAATCCCGTTTATTTGAAACTTTGATGGCAACGCATTCTTGGCGGATGATATCTCTTGCCAAGTAGACTTCACCAAAGCTTCCTGCTCCCAGTTTCTGATGGAAAGTAAAGGACTCTAATGAAAGGGGTACTGTGGCAGATGGTTCCTCGCCAGACTGGTCACGTTCCTCTAAGCAGATGCCACTTTTGGTGGTTTTCACATTAGGGCTACTGCTGCTCTGAGAGGTTTTGGTAGATCTGCTGAGCTCCTCTGGTGTTTCCAGTTCTAGAGAGCTGTCATTAGTGGTTGAGTCTTTCTCAGATCCACCATCTTTTCTCTTTTTGTTGACCGTCATGCTTTTATTTTCCCCCTTATCTTCCTCCTTTTTCTTCCATTTACATGTTACTTT
This sequence comes from Rhinella marina, assembly GCA_900303285.1. NCBI lineage: Eukaryota > Metazoa > Chordata > Amphibia > Anura > Bufonidae > Rhinella > Rhinella marina. The sequence goes on along the minus strand of ONZH01001107.1, from coordinate 173,360 downwards.
GGCTGTTTGTTGGAAACAGAGAAAACCTACATTATATATATTTCTAGGAAACACCTATTATAGGCTTCATTTCTATCCGACAGCAAAACACATTCATAGGCAGTCACAACATGGAACATAAATCCCACATTATATTCACAAAGCATAAAACTCTAAGCCCTAAATAAAAACATTAATAGCTTTTTGATTTATTATTCCCACAACAGGACTATTTGTCTTTAGTTAAAGACTAAGACTAGGGCTACACGGCGACATGTGTCGCGCAACATTTTTTATAATGATAGGTTATGGTGTCACACTGCGACATGCTGCGACTGTGACATGATAGTAGCAAAAAATCCATCCAAGATGTCGCATGTTGCAGTGTGACACCATAAACTATCATTATAAAAAATGTCACATGTTGCAGTGTAGCCCTAGCCTAAAGAAGAAAATTATCTTCTCCCTACACCACCGATTTGGTGTTAAAAAGTTGCAAAACCCAGTTGTGTGAATTTTTACATGCCATTGCGAATAGATATCATTGTAACTGACATTTTTATGCCTCCTCAACAATTTCGATTTAGGGATATGGTGTGGAAGGAGCCACTGACCCAACACATTCATCATCATTTATGCTAGATATTGGTATAAATGATGACTCAAATATACTGCATCTATGAGGTGAAGCAGATTTCAGTCCGGTGCATGAACTGCTAGAGGAGACATTTCATTTTTGACTATGCTGGTACCTCATCATAAATTAAATGCACCCTCTGGAATAGCAGGCCCTATGAAGACCAGTGTAGCACATGCTGGTCATGATAAATCAGGGCCTATTTTGTATTCACACAGTGGTTGCAGTTTATGTTGGAGCATCAGGAAGATCTCCCAGATATGTTGTGAGCTGCTTGGAACATATGGGAAACATAAAGCACAAACATTATGTGAATGCTCCCTAACTTATCATAACCTTTATAGCTTCTGGGTCATTTCCATGAACATTCCTATAATGATTTCCTACCTCTGATTTCACTGGGGCCTGGGATTTCACAAGGAGTTCTTGGTTCTTTGATGGGGCTCGTCCTCCTCCGTTTTAACCCAGCAATTCTCGCCAATAATTTCTGCAGGCGACTTAGTAGCGAAACCTTATGGCTTTTCTTGGGTAGCTTTGCATTCTCCAGTCCCTCTTCTCCATCTTCCTTGTTATTTCCATCCTCATTTTGCAGTTGTTCTCTATCCTGTCCACCATAATACTGGACGTACAGATCTTCCATCCTGTGGATAAGGTCATGAATCTGATGGTATTCTGCTAGCATTTCAGCTTCATATTGTTGTTCTTTATCCTGTCCACCATAGTACTGAATGTAGAGCTCTTCCATGTCGTGGATCAGGTCATGAATCTGATGGTATTCTGCTAGCATCTCCTGTTCCACAAAATTGTCTGTCACCAGTTCTGTCTGCTTGTCATCGGCCATGATGTTTTGATTTACCTCCATCTTTTCCTTCTCTTTAGGTGATACATTGACTATGAAGAAGAAATATATAGATATAGGACAAGAAGTCACATCAGACAAAAAAAAAAAAACACAGAAAAGGAGGTAATCTTTCCATTATACCTGATCTCTAGCTTCACTACTGGTTTGGCCCACAATAACTAAAATAACTAATGGGAATAACTGACCAAATAACCGAAGTGTGAACTCAGCCTAATGAATGACTGGACAGACGCACTGAGAACTTCACAGATGAAGATCTAACCCGAGAACTGAAGGGGCTTTCACCCTGAGGACCACACCTGCTCACATGTTCTAATAGGTCATGGGTTGTTCTAATGATGATTTGACTTTAAAAAGGACCTTTCTCCACTTCCAACATGTCTGTTTTACTAAATAATTGTATTTTCCATGAAAACTCTATAGCTTCCAATCTCATGGCTCTATGTTTTGTAATTTCTGTTGTTGCTATTAAATGTTTATGGATACATTGCCAACTGGGTGTTTCTAGGGGGTGTGTCCCTGCACTGTCTGACGTGTCCAAACAACTCTTTGACAAGGGGAAAGGTAACACTTACCGTAGATGGCAATTTATCCATTAACTTCTATTAGGAATGATAGAGGAACAGCACAACATACAGTTGTAAGAACAGATGCTTTAAAAGTGATATCTACAAAAAACTGACATGTAAACAGTGAGGTCAGGTCCTTTTTAAGGAAAAATGTCCTGTAACCATGTTCTGGGCAGTGGTTTCTTTTCCCAAGAGGCCTTTGTGTAATATGCCCTCACCCTAAATCCACGCACATTGTTATAAAACCATGTACTTACAATACTAGGTATACTGGTCGGATACTATATACCATATGTACTATGACATGTTACCGCTGTGCTTTAGAAACTGCAGTAAATGAAATGAAGTTGCCCATAGCAACCAATCAGATGGTTTTAAAGAGATGAGAGCTGGAATCTGATTGGTTGCTATCGACATCTCCTCCACTTTCCTTTCCAAAGGTTTTGATATTTCCTCCCGTTATCTCTATGGGATGCTTTTGTCAATAACATGGGGTACTATGACAAGAAGTTACATGATGTCCTCCTACCTGTGCTGTCCACCATATGGATGTGGCTGGGTCCTGGGAGTCCTTCTGAACTTCTCTTTTCTTGAATGGAAGTTCTCCTCCTCTTATGCCCAGCAATCCTTGCCCAGATTTTCTGCAAGCGCGCTAAGAAACGGGTCTTTCTTGGTTTCTCAGCTTTACCTGGCTTCTCCTGGACATCATCACCACCATTCTTCTCACTCTCCTCCTTCTTCTCTCCTTCATGTAAATGTTTTCTCTTCTTTTTTGCCTTCATTTTTTGGCAAAGGCAAAAATGTCGAAGATAAAATCCGCAGGGGATGGCGCTCACAAGTGTCTCCGCTGGCCACAGCAAGTGAATGCAAAGATTCTAACCTGTGCAGCTGCCTAGGTAGCCACTGTGATGTCACCAGCCACTGTGATGTCATCGACCAAATATGGTGCCCTTTCTGAACATGTCACCAGCCATTGTGATGTCATAGACCAAATATGGTGCCTTTTCTGAACATGTCACCAGCCATTGTGATGTCATCGACCAAATATGGTGCCTTTTCTGAACATGTCAGCAGCAATTGTGATGTCAATGACCATATATGGTGTTTCGTTTGAACACATTATTTCTCAATATAGTTATACTAAACAACTTCCATGAATATATTGATAAATCCCCATTATGCAGTTATAAACTTTCTGATTCCCTTAACACATTACATGATAATACTGGCTGCCTTCAGTCACCACTAGAGGGAGCTCCATATGAATTTATACACTTTCTACTTTATATGATACAGTTTATTACAGTGTAATGATAGTACATTAGTAATCACTGGTGATACCTGGCTGTACAATACATTACACTATGCTCATCTTTCAATTATTACTGTACCTAATGTATACAATATAGATGAACAGTATAGATTAACATACTGTACAACCCTGAGATCACAGCATTATGGGTGGTTGTTTCCTCTGCCATTTGCTGTATACAGTATGTCTAGTACAATGATAAATTCAAAGTCAATAAAGATGTATTTCTGAATAAATACAATATTTCATTATGTGCTTTTTATTAATTGGATGTTCTTGTATTTTGCACAATAGAGAACAGCTTACCGTAAAGTATTGTATAGGTGTACTATATATGACACATAATGTACAGTACAGTATATTGAATGACTGATTTGTATAGTGTACTATATGTGACACATCCTGTATAGTATATTGGATGACTGATTTGTATAGGTGTACTATATATGTGACACATCCTGTACGGTACGGTATATTGGATAACTTATTTGTATAGATATTCCACACATGACACACATACTTCCCAACTTTTGAAAAGCCTAAAATGTAAAACTACACTGTACAGTACAGTATATTGGATCTCTGATTTGTATAGGTGTACTATATGTGACACATCCTGTACAGTACAGTATATTGGAAGACTGATTTGTATAGATATTCTACACATGACACACATACTTCCCAACTTTTGAAAAGCCTAAAATGTAAAACTACATTGCCTTTAAATATTTCAAATTGTCATCCCCCATGGGCAGGAGAAATACCCCACATTGTCACAGAGGCGCTGGAGGAGATGTAGTAAGACTGACTTTTCTTATGACACTTTTAAAATGCACAGGTGGACAGGGTAAGATGCGCCAAACTTATTGAGCAGCACATACTTCTTATTAAATGTAGTGCATCTTGTCTTTAAACAAGAAAATTATATATAAATGGATTTACACCATTTTTTATGACCTTCTCTGGCTTAAAAATCTTCACAGACTTAACTCCACTACACTCCTCCAATCATTGTCAGAAGTTTAAAAAAAAAACTGGTAAGAGGCAAAAAAAAGACAGAAATTATTATGTGCACTGTAATTTTATCCAGTTACTCTACAGCAGTACTATCCAGCCATTGTGTGGTGGTATTATCCAGACACATATGTATATAGTACTAGCAGAAGGACCCGGCTTTGCCTGGGTATATTTCATCTATTTCATTTAATGTTTCTGTGTGTTGTTGCAGAAAGAAAGTCAATGCAGCTGACAGAAGTTAATTTTTACCTTCATTTTTTCAATCCCCATTGGCTGCGGAGTGGGAGGAGGCATGGCCTGACTGGGTCGGGGGCGTGGTTTAGCGGGACCTTGGGGGGTTGCTTTTAAGTCCTTCTTTTAAGGGTGGCCTGAATTATAGGTCGATGCCATTTTAATTTATGAGGACACTACTGAACGGTCGTAGTCTAAAATTAGTCTATTTCATTTATTTCATTTAATGTTTCTGCGTGTCATTGCAGAGAGAAAGTCAATGCAGCTGACAGAAGTTGATTTTTACCTTCATTTTTTCAATCCCCATTGGCTACGGAGTGGGATGGGGCGTGGCCTGACCGAGTCAGGGGCGTGGCTTAGCGAGACCTGGGGCGGAGGTTTTAAGTCCTTCTTTAGGGGGTGGCCTGAATTACTGGTCGATGCCATGGTAATTTATGAGGATACACAATGGGTAGCAGTGGAAGAAAACATCTTTTATTACTACTGAACGGTCTTAGTCTAAAATTAGTCTAAAACATAAGTTGTATTTCTGGTAACCGGAATACCCCCTTTAACAGTGTCATCCACAGCGCTCTGCCCCTTTAAAGCAGTGAAGAGAAATGGCTGGGTTGTTATTTACATGAGCTCCTCAGCTGGCTGCTAATTACTTGGCTGGGTTGTTATGGAAACCGTGTGTATGTGGAGAAAATGGCAGTTGGGATTTGAAGTGAAATGCTCCCAGGCTAATATTGGCTAATGGAGATCATATTTTGGGAATATCTCGGGAACGGTACGTCCTAGAGAGCTGAGACCTGGTCTAAAACCTTCCCGGACACCTGATGTACCTGTGTGCCAAATTTGGTGAAAATTGGTCCAATAGTTTGGTCGCGCATAGAGAACAGACAGTCAGACAGAAACTTATTTTTATAATATAAGGAGATTTAGTATATGGAGGGAAATATCAGGCTAGCTGCTGAATATTTAGCTCGTAGTAACAAACTGTGGAGCTTCATTAATAGATATCTATAGTGTAAGAACTTAGAAATGTGCTGAATGTATGGTTTTAAAGAGGCTCTGTCACTAGGTTGTAACCTATGTATGCGGCCTCTTTCCTCTGGAGCACCGCTCCTTAACCCCCCCCCCCGGGCACGAGGCACGTCCCCTGTCTCTAATCACGCCCCTTTCTGTATTTTCCCGGCGCATGCGCAGTAGCGCTTGCAGTGTCTACACTGCAAGCGCTGTCTTCTCTTCTGCGCACGCACCGTCACTTCGCTAGTCCCGGGAGTGACGGCGCGTGCGCAGAAGAGAAGACAGCGCTTGCAGTGCAGACACTGCAAGCGCAACTGCGCACGCGCCGGGAAAATTTTAGGGCGCATGCGCGAGAGTTCAGCGCTAGACTTACCAGTCTAGCGCTGTCTATCAAATATAGAAAGGGGCGTGATTAGAGACAGGGGACGTGCCTCGGGCCTGGGGGGGCAGTGAAGGAGCGGTGCTCCAGAGGAAAGAGGCCGCCCCCCGGTGCTCCGATGGCTCATTTGCATACTTTTTAAAGTTTAAATTTCTACGCGACCTCTGAGCAGAACTCTGCATGAAAGGTATGATTTTAAAAGTTGTCACTAGGCCTTGTAACCTATGTATTTAAATACATAGGTTACAACCTAGTGACAGAGCCTCTTTAAGCTTTAAATGTACCTATATGCTATATGCCGGTAAAGCACCGGCCCGCCACGTATTTCCATGAACAGCAGTGACTACGAATCAGGACGAACTGCAGGAACTGAAGGACCTGTGATGACATTGTAAGATGGGTAAACAGCAGTCCGCAAGTTTGTGGGGGAGCACCTGAGACAAGTGGTGCACCCTAACCAAATATCTGTGCAGAAGGATATGAATGCACCAGGCAATGGCGGATTACAATAGGGGCGTTCAGGTCGGCAGCCCCAGGACCAGCATTACTGGGGGCCCAATGCTGACCCGAACGCCCACATACTGCAGCGGGGCACGGGACTGCCTAGTTCCCTGTCCTACCGCCGATTACCGCCATAGGATTCAGGCCTAGTAGGCCTGAGGCCTATGTGGTAGTGAAAACCCGGCGCCGGCAGGCGGGCGTGATGACGTCATTGCGCGCCTGCCGGGATGCAGCAAGCCTGCACGCCTGCCTCATCCCACCATCCTGGACGTAGATGAGTATTTAGCTTTTCATTTTTTTTTCATTTTTTATTTTATGTGCCTACTTTGGGGGACATGGGGGGTGGGGACACCCAGGAGGACTTATTAGTGAAGAGACATTGTGTACATAGGTTGGAAATTACTATGTGGGGGAACATTTTTATGGGGGATTACTATGTGGGGGCTGTGTGTGGCCAAATTATTATGGGAAGGACTATTATGTGGGGGCAAATTACTAAACGAGGGCAGTGTGGGGAAAATTACTGTATAAGGGCAGTCTGGGGGAAATTACTATATGGTGGCAGTCTGGGGGAAATTACTATATGGGGGCAGTGTGGGGAAAATTACTATATGAGGATAGTGTGGGGGAAATTACTATATGGGAGAGTATGGGGAAATTACTATATGGGGCAGCGTGGGGACATTGCTATTGGGGAAGCACTGTAGGGGAAATTCTATTATTTTTGGGGACACTATACAGAGATTATTACCTGGATCACAGTATAGGGTGTTATTATTACTGAGGGCACTCTAGGGGACATTATAACTACTGTGGACACTATAGGGACATTTGGGGTAATTCATCAAACTGGTGTAAAGTAGAACTGGCTTAGTTACCCATAGCAGCCAATCAGATTCCACCTTTCATTTTTGACAGCTCCTTTGGAAATCCAGTTCTACTTTACACCAGTTTGATAAATGACTCCTATTATGTCTATTAGGGTCGCTATTTTTTCAGCAGTATAGTACTGGGGAGGCTGATGGAAAAATTGGGAAATGTAAAATGTCTGTGTTACAAACTCTGCAGAGACGGGATGCGGCTGAAAGAATTTGCCATGGCGGTCTGGGTCAAACAGAGGAGAAGAGGAAAGAGAGGATGTACATGACAGGAGATGTCCCTGGATGTAAGCGGTATGTGGTGCTGTATTCTCCTCCAAGTGTTTTTTATTATAATTATATGTATTTTAAATTTGGCGACCAAATGTTTCAGTTTAGGTGCCAATTTGGGGTATTTATTTTTTTGTCTGAAGATGACATATGGCCTAGGAAGAGACTGTGGCGCTCAGGAAGCACTGCAGCCTCTTCGTACAAAATAAAACTAAAGTTAAATGGAGGGAGGGGCCCAATTTGGGTAGACAACCCCGGGCCTATCATGCACTTAATCCGCCCTTGTTTCCCACTGCTCTCCTCAGGACCCCTGTCCATGTCCTGGTTTAAGCTCCTGGTGGTGACCTTGTTGTCTGTACCCCTTGTTCCAGCTCCTGGACATGCTTCAGGTATCTGTGTCCCTAAAAATCAGAAGCCTGTTCACTCCTAAACACTACTCCTTTTTTCCCAAGTTCTGATCCGGGTATGCCCTATGACATTCCTGTTTTCTCCTGGTTCTGTCCTGTGATCATGCTCCAGTCCTGCTACCAGGAGCGGGTTGGCTGTAAACCTTACATGGAAATTTCTCAGTGGGCCAATACCCATTGGGCCACCTAAGCCCTCCTCTCTGCCGCTGGCCAGGTACATAATGAGCTCTCAGCGGTAATTAACCCTGTCAGAATCAGAAACTTGTGTACCCCATTTGCGACCCCACACGTCCTCTGAATTCAACTGCTGTGACCCACATCTCACCTAAGCCCCTTGCTCCTGCCCTTATGTTTTGGTACCCCCCTCACTCCCTGGAACTATAGATGTCAGCCTGTCCTTACAGTATAAAGTTAAGGCCCTATTAGACTACACAATTTTGGGCCAATTATCAGAGATGCGAACGTTTATTGCCGATAATTGTCCTGTATAATCAAGCAGTCGATCGGCTGATTGTCATCTTTTATCAAGTTGAAAGATGCCAATAGATGGCAGCCCATCTCCCTGTGTAATCAGGAATGTGGTGCCAATCATCTGTAGAAGAGAATGAGGGACAAATGACTGCAATAGCAATCGTTCCTCTCTCATTCAAATTTTGCATTGGCCTGTGTACTGAAGCTGGTGCAAATGAGCGCTGATGGATGATTACTAGAGATGAGCGAGCATACTCGTCCGAGCTTGGTGCTCGTTCGAGTATTAGGGTACTCATAAGTGCTCGCTGCTCGGACGAGTATCTCGCCATGCTCGAGGAAATGGCAACTTCCGCATCGTGCATTTTTGGCGCCTAAAAACTCAGCCAATCACAAGCCAGGAGACTCTGCGGTACACCCAGCATCACGTGGGGCCCTTACATGTCGATAGCAGGGGTTGGCTGGCCTGATCAGGTGACCCTGGAATATACTAGTGACTGGCCGCGGTGCTCGGCTCAGATGCTGTCTGGATGTCGTTAGGGATAGAGCTGCTGCGTTTCAGGGAGAGTGTTAGGGCCTGCATTTAGTTCTCTGTTAGGCAGGAATCACCCACAAAGAACCCAACAGCCCTTCTAGGGGCTACAAGACATTTATTTTTTGTCTCCTGGCTTGGCTGGCTGGCTGGCACTAGTAGTGCAGCTATCGCCATATATAACCCCCTTTTTTTTTAATGTTATATCTCAGTGATACAAATCCATTTCACACAGCAGTGTGGAACCATTCTGTGTGTCACAGTTCAGCTGTCCACTCACTCCAATCCGTATTTTCTGTCCAGGTGACACTTTCTGTACGTCACTTAATACAACCAAGTCTTTTGCTGCCTGTCACGTATATAGCTTGATCCCAAAAATCTCTGTGCGACATTTGTCTGGGTCGCAGTCTAAATAGCCACCGTCAGTAGGGTGTCAGTTAGCTCTAAGATAGTTTCTGCACGTCACGTTCCCAAAAAAACAAAACTCCCAAAAAAAAATAAAAAAAAAGTTTTTTAGTTGTTTTAGCTCAGTGATACAAATACATTTCACACAGCTGCGTGGAACCATTCTGTGTGTCACAGTTCATTACACTCACTCCTATCTGTATTTTCTGTCCAGGTGACACTTTCTGTATGTCACTTAATACAACCAAGTATTTTGCTGCCTGTCACTTATATAGCTTGATCCCAAAAATCTCTGTGCGACATTTGTCTGGGTCGCAGTCTAAATAGCCACCGTCAGTAGGGTGTCAGTTAGCTCTATGATAGTTTCTGCACGTCACGTTCCCAAAAAAACAAAACTCCAAACAAAAAAAATTTTTAAAAAATAGTTTTTTAGTTGTTTTAGCTCAGTGATACAAATCCATTTCACACAGCTGCGTGGAACCATTCTGTGTGTCACAGTTCAGTACACTCACTCCAATCCGTATTTTCTGTCCAGGTGACACTTTCTGTACGTCACTTAATACAACCAAGTATTTTGCTGCCTGTCACGTATATAGCTTGATCCCAAAAATCTCTGTGCGACATTTGTCTGGGTCGCAGTCTAAATAGCCACCGTCAGTAGGGTGTCAGTTAGCTCTACGATAGTTTCTGCACGTCACGTTCCCAAAAAAACAAAACTAAAAAAAAAAAATTTTTTAAAAAATATTTTTTTAGTTGTTTTAGCTCAGTGATACAAATCCATTTCACACAGCTGCGTAGAACCATTCTGTGTGTCACAGTTCATTACACTCACTCCTATCCATATTTTCTGTCCAGGTGACACTTTCTGTACGTCACTTAATACAACCAAGTCTTTTGCTGCCTGTCACGTATATAGCTTGATCCCAAAAATCTCTGTGCGACATTTGTCTGGGTCGCAGTCAAAATAGCCACCGTCAGCAGTGTGTCAGTTAGCTCTACGATAGTTTCTGCACGTCACGTTCCAAAAAAAAACAAAACTACCAAAAAAAATATATAAAAAAATAGTTTTTTTCTTGTTTTAGCTCAGTGATACAAATCCATTTCACACAGCTGCGTGGAACCAATCTGTGTGTCACAGTTCAGTACACTCACTCCAATCCGTATTTTCTGTCCAGGTGACACTTTCTGTACGTCACTTAATACAACCAAGTATTTTGCTGCCTGTCACGTATATAGCTTGATCCCAAAAATCTCTGTGCGACATTTGTCTGGGTCGCAGTCTAAATAGCCACCGTCAGTAGGGTGTCAGTTAGCTCTACGATAGTTTCTGCACGTCACGTTCCCAAAAAAACAAAACTCCAAAAAAAAATTAAAAAAAAATAGTTTTTTAGTTGTTTTAGCTCAGTGATACAAATCCATTTCACACAGCTGCGTGGAACCATTCTGTGTGTCACAGTTCAGTACACTCACTCCAACCCGTATTTTCTGTCCAGGTGACACTTTCTGTACGTCACTTAATTAAACCAGACTGAACAAGTTTGTGGGTTTCAGTACAGCAGGACCATTTATTTTTTATTTTTTATATAATACACTTATATACTGAAAATGTTGAACCCCAGGGCTAAGGGTCGAGGACGAGGGCGTGGGCATTCAATTACTGCAGGGGGCAGAGGCCGTGGTCCTGGGCAGGGTGAGACAGTACCTGCTGATGAGGGAGCAGGGGAACGCCGCAGAGCTACACTCCCTAGCTTCATGTCTCAACTTACAGGGACACGTGGTAGAGGACTGTTGAAACCACAACAGTGCGAACAGCTGATGTCGTGGATTGCGGACAATGCTTCAAGTAATTTGTCCACCAGTCAGTCTTCCACGCAGTCCACCCACGTTACCCAAGGGAGCACTCCTCTGGCTCCTCCACCTCAACCTCCTTCCCCCCAGTCTGCCCCCTCCCAGGAAAATTTGGAATGCGATCCGGCATACTCTCAGGAACTGTTTTCTGGACCCTTCCCAGAGTCACAAACCACTTCTCAGGTTGCTGCTGACCTCGTTCCCGATGCCCAAGTTTTCCAACTGTCGCAGTCTGTGGGTGATGATGATGATGATGATGATGACAATGTTGAGTTACTTGAAGAAGTTTGTAAAGAGGTGTCGGACGATGAGGAGACACGGTTGTCAGACAGTGGTGAAGTTGTTGTCAGGGCAGGAAGTCCGAGGGGGGAGCAGACTGAGGAATCGGAGGATGACGGGGTGACTGACCCAAGCTGGGTTGATAAGCCGAGTGAAGACAGTGCTTCTGAGGTGGAGGCGAGTGCTGCACCAGAACAGGTTGGAAGAGGCAGTGGTGTGGCCAGAGGGAGAAGCAGGGCCAGAGCTGGTGCATCAGCAGCAACTGTTTCACGTAGTGAAGCTCCCGTGGCGAGGCCTAGATGTTCGCAAGTCTGGAGGTTCTTTAAAGAAAGTGAGGATGACCGACGGACTGTGGTGTGCAACCTGTGCCACACCAGGATCAGCAGGGGTGCCACCACTACTAGCCTAACACCACCAGCATGCGCAGGCATATGAGTGCTAAACACCACACTCAATGGAACCAAGGCCGTTCAACACCTCCTGCGGGTCACACCACTGCTCCTTCCCCTGTGTCACTCGCTGCCTCTGCTAGTCAACCCCCTGCGTCACTCGCTGCCTCTGCTAGTCAACCCCCTGCCCAGGACCCCGGCACGAGCGCCTCCCGCCGGAAAACCACACCTTCGCCTCCACGATCCTCCACAGTGTCCACCAATGTGTCCCAGCGCAGCGTTCAGCTGTCTTTACAGCAGACGCTGGAGTGCAAGAGGAAATACAGTTCCACCCACCCACATGCCCAAGCCCTCAACGTCCACATCTCCAAATTGCTGAGCCTGGAGATGCTGCCCTATAGGCTGGTAGAGACCGAGGCCCTTCGCAATCTCATGGCGGTGGCTGCCCCTCGGTATTCGGTCCCCAGCCGCCACTATTTTTCCCGATGTGCCGTCCCAGCCCTACACCAGCACGTGTCAGAGAACATCCTCCGTGCCCTGACCAACGCTGTTTCTGAGAAGGTCCACCTAACCACGGACACGTGGACAAGTGCTGCCGGGCAGGAACACTACATCTTACTGATGGCACATTGGGTTAACTTGGTGGAGGCTGGGACCGAGACTGACCCTGGGGCCGCTCATGTACTGCCCACACCGAGGATTGCGGGGCCTACCTCGGTCACGGTCTCTCAGACGTACTATTCCTCCTCCTCCGACCCCTCCTCCTCCTCCACCTCCTCCTCCGAATTACCATCCGTGGGCACGGCGCCTTCAGTCGGTAGCTCTAGGCGCAGCAGCAGTGCCGTGGGTAAGCGCCAGCAGGCGGTGCTCAAACTGCTGAGCTTAGGTGACAAAAGGCACACCGCTCAAGAGCTGTTACAGGGCATCACGGCGCAGACCGATGTGTGGCTGGCATCGCTGAACCTCAAGCCAGGCATGGTTGTGTGTGACAACGGGTGTAACCTGGTGGCGGCTCTGCAACTCGGCAGACTGACACATGTGCCATGCCTGGCCCACGTGTTCAATCTAATAGTTCAGCGGTTCCTCAAGACATACCCCAATCTGTCTGATTTGCTCACCAAGGTGCGCCGCATCTGTGCGCATTTCCGCAAGTCGACCACTCTCAGGGCAGCGCAGCGCCGCCTACAACTGCCCGCTCACCGACTGTTGTGCGACGTGCCCACGAGATGGAATTCGACATTAAACATGTTATCCAGAGTTTACCAGCAGGGCAGAGCGATTGTAGACTGCCAGATGTCAACTTCCACCAGAACTGGTAGTCAGGTCAGTCAGATTCCTCAAGTCTACAATGAGGAGTGGATGTATGATATCTGCCAGGTGTTGAGCAACTTTGAGGAGTCAACACAGATGGTCAGCGGCGATGCCGCCATTATCAGCCTCACCATCCCGCTGCTTTGCCTATTGAAAAACTCACTGCTCAGCATCAAGTCGGATGCTTTGCTCTTGTCACAAGAGACGGTGGAGGAAGATACGTCGCTTGATAGCCAGAGCACCCTCAGTTCTGTTTCTCAGCGCGTATCGGAGGAGGGGGATGAGGAGGAAGAGGAGGAGAATGTCGGCGAGACAGAAGAGGGTACCAGTGCTCAGTCCTTAACTCTTGAGCGTGTATGGGCTGAAGAGGAGGACTTGGAGGAGGAGGAGGAGGAAATGGAGAGTCAGGCCAGTGAGGAGAGGGAATTCTTACGTGTTGGGACTCTGGCGCACATGGCAGACTTCATGTTAGGCTGCCTATCTCGTGACCCTCGCGTTAGAAGCATTTTTTCAAACACCGATTACTGGGTGTTCACTCTCCTGGACCCACGGTACAAGCAGAACCTTTCCACTCTCATCCCTGCAGAGGAAAGGAGTATGAGAGTGAATAGATATCAACAGGCCCTGGTGCACAAGCTGAAACAATCCTTCCCATCTGACGCCGCTAGCGGCAGAGGGCATGGTTCTATGGGCCAAGTAGCGGGGGAGAGGAGCCGAGCAGGCAGCTTGTCCAGCACTGGCAGGGGAACGCTCTCCAAGGCCTTTGCCAGTTTTATGTCACCCCAGCAAGACACTGTCACCTGTCCCCAGTCTAGGCAGAGTAGGGGGGAGCTGTACAGAAAGATGGTGAGGGAGTACCTAGCTGACCATACCAACGTCCGTAGCGATCACTCTGCTCCATACAACTACTGGGTTTCAAAGCTGGACACGTGGCCTGAACTGGCGCTGTACGCCTTGGAGGTGCTGGCTTGCCCTGCTGCTAGCATGCTGTCAGAGCGGGTATTCAGTGCAGCTGGTGGCGTCATCACCGATAAGCGTACACGCCTGTCAACTGACAGCGCTGACAGGTTGACGCTTATTAAAATGAACAAAGCCTGGATTTCACCGGAATTCAAATCTCCTCCGGGGGAAAGCAGCTAAAGATTAACATTACTTATGTATCCGATTCCTCTTCTCTACTCCTCCTACTCCTCCTCCTCCATGTCGTCTTTGCCTAACGCTGACTAAAAAAACGCCATTTTTTAGAGGTCCAACTGGCACTCTTTTACCACAATTTTTCAGGAGGGCCCCCTACAGGCCCTCTCTTCAAACAATTTTTCCGGAGGTCCACCTACAGGCCCTCTCTCCAAACAATTTTTCCGGAGGTCCACCTACAGGCCCTCTCTCCAAACAATTTTTCCGGAGGTCCACCTACAGGCACTCTCTCCAAACAATTTTTCCGGAGGTCCACCTACAGGCCCTCTCTCCAAACAATTTTTCCGGAGGTCCACCTACAGGCCCTCTCTCCAGTTCCAGTTTCCAGTTTTATTTGCGCAAACTGCGTAAATTTTTTTTTGGGATAGGTGTGAAAAATAATATTACCTGCGTATCTATATTGCCCAACATTGGGTACGGTAGCCACAAGAAGACCAAACACATGCTGCCCACAGGGTTCCGCAAATTCCTGGTCCACAATGTCAAGGAGCTCGAGGTTCTGTTGATGAGCAACAAGTCCTTCTGTGCAGAAATCGCCCACAACGTCTCCTCAAAGAACCTAAAGACCATTGTGGAGAGAGCGGCACAGCTCGCCATCAAAGTGACGAACCCCAACGCCAGACTGCGCAGCAAAAAGAACGAATAAATATCTCTGTGGTTATTTGTGCTAAATAAAAGTTAAATAAACACACACAAAAAAAAAAAATTGATCTGTTCCTATGCCTGATCCACCCAAGTTGAATCTGTCCCATCATGAGAAAGTCCCCACTGTAACTTGCTTCCCATACAACTACCTCACCCCCCGACACCTGTGTCTTGCCATTGTCCACCACCTCCTCAGGCAACACTGGTAAATCCCCACTGTCAGCACACGGAGACTGCAAAAGGTCTTGCGAATTGGGGCAGAGAATGTTCTGGGGTAGCACATCAAAGAAGGGGTGACTATGGGGTTCCAGGGAGTACGTGACCACATGCAATCTCCATCTAAAAAGTCATGCCACACTTGATCGAGCTCATAATTGACAATTGTACCGGTTGATGCTAAATTTTTAAGTTGGGGTCCTGCGTCGTCATTCTAGCTACATCCAGCTGTTGTCACCACCACACACGCTAGCCCAGGGGGCACTCCTCTGGCTCTTCCAGCTCAACCTCCTGCCCCCCCACCTACAGGCCCTCTCTCCAAACAATTTACGTCATTTTCCTATCTTTCTCTCTCTCCAAATTATTTTTCCGGATAGCTGCCATATACGGTATTAAACTGAGTAGTATACATAGAACACATACCACACTTGATCTATACTGAACGTCACTTTTAAAAATACGTCATTTTCCTCTCTTTCTCTCATTTGTCTGGGTTGCAATTAAGCAGACCAAGTCTGCCTAATCTAATAGTTTCCGTGTAATTGCTCCATACTGCACGTCTTTTTCCTCTCTTTCTCTCTCTCCAAACTATTTTTCCGGATAGGTGCCATATACGGTATTAAACTCAGAAGAATACATACCGTACCGGTTGATGCTAAAGTTTTTCCAAATCCATCCGGCTGTTGTCACCACCACACACGCTAGCCCAGGGGGCACTCCTCTGGCTCTTCCAGCTCAACCTCCTTCCCCCCAGCCTGCCCCCCACCTACAGGCCCTCTCTCCAAACAATTTACCCAGATAGTATTAGATATTGTACTGATTTTTTTTTGGTTCTTCTTTTAATTGCCTCCTGACCTGTGATAGGCAGAGCATGGACACGTCCCCTTAGCTGCAGTAGAAAAGACACTCCCCTGGCCAGAGCAAGCTCTTTTTCCTTTTCCGTGTTCGAAAAATCCATGAAATATATGGTCCCAAGATAGGGGACGTATACGATTGTAAACTGAGAAGAATCGATACCACACATGCCCCACTAGGAGTATTTGGGGTAATGGTGGGATTAGGCAGCCTCAGAGGCATCCATGCATGCTGCCCCTGCTGTTTCCTGTCCATTTCCGTGGTGTTTCCATCATTTTCTGAGGTTTCCAGGTTTTCACCCAGCCTTCCCTAGGCAGAGCTTTGGTCCCCTGCAAAAATTGCTCGAGTCTCCCATTGACTTCAATGGGTTTTGTTATTAGAAACGAGCACCTGAGCATCCGGAAAAATTCGACTCGAATAACGAGCACCCGAGCATTTTAGTGCTCGCTCATCTCTAAATATGACAAGTCACACGGCTAGAAATGGCTGACATTGTTTGGAAGAGCCTTCCAAGAGACTTCCAAGTACTACCCTGGCCCCCTAATGACTATACCAAGTACAGATTTCCATTTGTCTAGTTTCCATTCCTTGTATTTCTTGGCCCAAGCGATTCTCTTCCTGTTGCTGTTCTGAGTAGTGGCATTTTTGCTGCAATTCAACCATAAATGGCTGATTATCATTGTCTCCTCTGTACAATGTTGTTGAGACAGAAACATAGAAGATTGACAGCAGAAAAATACCACTGGTCCCTCTCATCTACTCTGATATTATTTCTTATTTCTCTTAGGACAGACATGTCTTTATCCCAGACCTGTTTATATTCACTGTCTATAGATTTCCCGACCACATGTGTTGGGAGTTTGTTCCAAGCTTCAATTACTCTGTCAGTGCAGTAATACTGTATTTCCTGACATTGGTGTTGATCTTCCCCCAACTAATTTCAAATTTTGCCCCCGTGTTCCTGTGTTTAGTTTTTTTTACATTTAAAACACTTCCCTCCTTAAAGGGTTATCCCCATCTTGGACAATGGGGGCATATCGCTAGTATATGCCCCCATTGTCCTATAGGTGCGGGTCCCACCGCTGGGACCCGCACCTATATCGAGAACGGGGCCCCGAAAGTGAAGGAGGGCGCACTGCGCATGCGCCGCCGCCCTCCATTCATTTGTATGGGGCCGCCGAAAATAGCCGAGCGCTGGCTCGGCTATTTCCGTCAATGGGGAGTATA
Source organism: Rhinella marina (assembly GCA_900303285.1). Classification (NCBI taxonomy): domain Eukaryota; kingdom Metazoa; phylum Chordata; class Amphibia; order Anura; family Bufonidae; genus Rhinella; species Rhinella marina. Next base: position 155,941 of record ONZH01001107.1, on the reverse strand, counting down.
TGCCCCCATTGTCCTATAGGTGCGGGTCCCACCGCTGGGACCCGCACCTATATCGAGAACGGGGCCCCGAAAGTGAAGGAGGGCGCACTGCGCATGCGCCGCCGCCCTCCATTCATTTGTATGGGGCCGCCGAAAATAGCCGAGCGCTGGCTCGGCTATTTCCGTCGGCTCTATACAAATGAATGGGAGCTGGGCCGCGCATGCGCGGTGCGCTCCCATTCATTTCTATGGAGCCAATGGAAATAGCCGAGCCAGTGCTCGGCTATTTTCGGCGGCCCCATACAAATGAATGGAGGGTGGCCACGCATGTGCGGTGCACCCTCCTTCACTTTCGGGTCCCCGTTCTCGATATAGGTGTGGGTCCCAGCAGTGGGACCCACACCTATAGGACAATGGGGGCATATCCTAGCGATATGCCCCCATTGTCCAAGATGGGAATAACCCTTTAACCTTAGGATTTGTCTGGCATTTGAGCTCTGTAAAGCATTTATGTAGGCTCTAATTTGAGGTGCTGTCAATTTGCTGTTTTTGAGGCTTGTAACTGTAATGAACTTACCCACTTCAGCAAAGATAACTCTTGGTCTTCTTTTCATGGTAATGTCCTCATGAGAGCTGGTTTCATCATAGCATTCGATGGTTTTCATGATTGCACTTCAATCTTCTGGAAATGTTCCAGACTGACTGACCTTCATGTCTTAAAGTAATGATAGACTGTAGATCATTGCATGTACTAGCAGCAGTCTCCTCCACTGATGAGCAGGTGATTGCCGGGAAGGAACGCTTCCTTCCAGACAATCTTCTGCCTCATCTGCTGGAGTAATACCAGAATTAGTTGAGTGGTTGTTGCCATAATGTGAATTAGAACGGTAGTAGAATAGGGCTAAACATTGTATGGAACTTAGTGCTGAGCGAGCACGCCATTGACTAACATTATGCTCGGGCGCTCGGCCGAGCACTCGAGCAACCCCTAGTGCTCGGCCAGAGCACCTGAGCATACGAGCACAGAGGTGCTCGCTCAACACTAATGGAACTGTGTGCCAGTTGTACCTCCCTACAACACAACTGATGGTCTCATTCACTTTATGAAGCCAAGAAATTCCACAAATTAACTCTTAAGAAGGCATATCTGTTGTAAACCATTCCAGGTAACTACTTCATGAAGTTGACTGTGAAAATTCCAAGATTGTGCAAAGCTGTCTTCAAAGCAAAAGGGAGACTACTTTGAAGAATCTAAAAAATGAGACATATTCTGGTTTAACAGTTTTTTAATTCCAAAAAGTATTTATTGAGTTGATTGCAAACATGGAGAAATCGTAAATGCAGTACAAAAATGCACACAGTAGGCAAACAAGTTTCTCCTATGGGTACATTCGCGTATAGAATACAATGTATATGGAAATCTATTGTATGACCAAAACAATTATATAACAATAAAAGATTTGTCATGAAACATGAGTTGTCTGATTCTGTCACAACTATATCTGAAAGAAACGGTTTTTGGGACTCCCCCTGGTCAAGAGTAAGAAGGGAAAGAGAGGCGGGTAGGGATATATAAAATAGTCCCACACCGTTTAATTTATCTAGTTAGAGAGCTGGTTTAACAGTTGTTTGATTACTACTTAAAGGGAACCTGTCACGTCAGAAACACATTTCAAACGGAGAGCATTACCTTATAGTTGCCCCCAGTCTTTTCCTAATGATGGGTTTGATGTGTTAAACGGAGGCTCATTTGGTGAAAAAAACGATCTTTTAAGCGCCATCAGCGCTGTCTTTCAGGTCCCTTTCAAGTCAAGGGGGCAGTGGCTTCCTTGCTTGAAGTCAAGGTAAGCACGCCCCCTCTCTGGTGATTGACAGGATGCAGCGCTCCCATGTCCTGGCATGCGCCAGCCAGTGCGTGCGGGAGCGCTCGCTATTCTTTTAGCTTCCTGCTGAGCCGTAGCCGGGCGGGCAGCGGCAGCAGGACATGGGAGCGCGCCTTCTGCATCCTGTCAATCACCAGAGAGGGGGCGTGCTTACCTTGACTTCAAGCAAGGAAGCCACTGCCCCCTTGACTTGAAAGGGACCTGAAAGACAGCGCTGATGGCGCTTAAAAGATCGTTTTTTTCACCAAATGAGCCTCCGTTTAACACATCAAACCCATCATTAGGAAAAGACCGGGGGCAACTATAAGGTAATGCTCTCCGTTTGAAATGTGTTTCTGACGTGACAGGTTCCCTTTAATTCCATTTGTGTTCCTTCATTGTATTCATGTCTTCTATATGAACCTACAATGTAGACAATTAAAAGAGGAAAATCATAGAATGAAAAGATGTGTCCAATCTATACACATTTTATTTAAAGGGGTTGTCTCATCTTGCAGTTACTTAAGGCGGGATAAGATAAAGCCAGCTGGGAAACAAAGGATCGTGCCAGCGCTCGTTGTTTCCATACCTCCCATTACTGTGCATGGGAGCTACAGAAAGATCTTAGTACAGCAATATATGCTGTCTCCCTAACTTGGAAACAGCATAACTTACTGCATTACGCTATTTCCATAGCTCCCATGCGCTGCAATGGGAGCTACTGAAGCAGCGAGCACTTGCAGACACCTTTGTTTCCCAGCAGGTTGGTGGTCGGGACTTTGTGTCATCTCACCTTAGTAGTGATCAGATGAGACAACCTCTTTAAGGATGTCCAGTCCCCTTACAGGTATGAATTCCATGACACATTCTCTTTTCTCTCTTTCCTCCTGAGAAAACATGGTCCATTTGCAAAGTAGTAAGGAAATTTTCATATCCTAAATATTTACTAAACAATAGGGAAATAGCAACACTCCGTGCCGGGTGCAAAACTCCTCTAGGGCCGCGGAAACAAAGTCCACATCAAAGTAGCAAAAAGGTTGAGGCAGCACTCCGGTCTTTAGTGAAGATAAAGTGGATTTATTACACCCAATTGCAACGTTTCAGCTCTTCCATAGAGCCTTTGCCAAGCAAGTGAAATCAGTGCCAAACAAGTATATATATACAGGTGTGATACACGGAAATTGTTAACAAGAAATACCGTGCGTACTAAGCGGTTAGGGATATTGGATCCGATCGGGGCACCATGGTGTTCCGAGGCCCACATCACATTCCCGCTATTCAGCACAAAGATCAGGAGCAATGGTGTTAGAATAAGGGGTACAAGAACCAATTGTCAACCGGGACCCCCCAGGGTTAACCGAGAGGTCACCGATAACCATTAGAGGGTCGAGCATCGGGGCACGCATCTATCCCAATCCAAGTGTTTTGGGAACAGGGACATGGGGGTTGTGGATTGGGATAGATGCGTGCCCCGATGCTCGACCCTCTAATGGTTATCGGTGACCTCTCGGTTAACCCTGGGGGGTCCCGGTTGACAATTGGTTCTTGTACCCCTTATTCTAACACCATTGCTCCTGATCTTTGTGCTGAATAGCGGGAATGTGATGTGGGTCTCGGAACACCATGGTGCCCCGATCGGATCCAATATCCCTAACCGCTTAGTACGCACGGTATTTCTTGTTTACAATTTCCGTGGCAACGGGCCATTACTCATAACATGCGCAGTATCCCCTTTTGAACCTGTGTTCTCCATATCTTGTGAGGCGGTCGAGCGGAGGACTGCGCATGCGCACTGAACCTTACGCTCTCAGATACTATGGGAGCGTGGGAGGATGTTTGGGCATGCGCTGATCCTCTGTTGACACGCAGCACTAGCCGCATGGGGGAGATTGTTAGGTGAGTACTTCATGGCGCCTTTTGTTTATAGCTTCTATTGCACAGATGATTCTTGGAGTATAATCATGATATTTTATATATTTTCTGCACAATCATGGATTTTGATTGGGAATCCTGCACTGATATAAAGATCACTTATGTATTACATGATCATGCACATTCGATTATTGTATTTTAAAGACATTACTTTTTTGTTATGTTGTAATCATTTTATTAATTGTATACAATTATGTCTAATTATGAGTTTTATCACACCTCTAAATATTTACTAGATATAAGTTTATGAATAATAGCAAGATCACAGATATTTTTCTCGTGTAGAATATTATACACTTCATTGATTCAGTTGATCAATATTGAAGATTTACATATAAAATATAGTGACAAATATGGTAAACTTGTTAATTGCATGAAAATTAGATTACATTGAAAATTCTGTGAGGTCTAAAGGGTACGACCACACCGTGAGGTCTCTACATGCAGTTTTAAAGGCCAAAATCAGGAGAGGATTAGAGATGAGCGAACGTGCTGTACTGCTCGGCTCCCCTGTGCTCGCATGGGCGCAGGCAGCCGCTTCCGTTGGCTGAGGAGGACCGAATCGGCTGCCTGCGCCCATGCGAGCGCAGGGGAGCCGAGCGGTACAGTGCTCGTTACGAGCACGTTCGCTCATCTCTAGAGAGGATCATAAAAGGAGAGAAAGTATAAAAGACAAATACGACTTCTCTTTTTTAAAGTCACTCCTGGTTTTGACTTCCAAAACCGCATCAAGAAATCTGACAATGTGGTCGTACCCAAAGTGTTTCAGAGACCAGACTGTCTTGTAATCCACAGATGCAGATCAGTCATATGCCTCTTCCCACATTCTTGCTTGCAGATCAGTAAAGCATTGTACATAGGGACATGGGGGCAGATCACACAACATTCATCAAAGTTGTCAGCAGCCACAAACATTAAAGAGGACCTGTCACCATAAAATGCAATGCAATCTCAAATCACCATGTTATAGATCCGGGGGAGCTGAGCAGATTGATATAGTTTTATGAGAAAAGATTCAGCAAAACCTGTAATTTATACATTTACATCATTGTTTGTTCCACTTCCTGCAAATACCCATCGGTACAGGAGGGAGGGGTTAACAGCGACTGACAGCCAACTCTTATGCACACAAAGCTATCAATCACTGGTAACCACTTTCTCCCTCTACCAATAGTTATTAGAAAAAGCAAAAATATCAATCTGCTCCTCCTGCTATATAACATACTGTCTGCAGATTGCATTGCCATTTTTGGTGACATGTACTCTTTAAAGAACTGAAGAAACTTGATATAGTGATGGCTTCTGGTGAAGAGTCATCTTTTGTGTATAATCTGGGTCACTAGCCATTGAATGTGTTTGTGTGTATCTTGCACTATGTAGCAGCAAAAAAAATAAAATACCGTACAGTTTTTGCCTAAACCTATGAATGAAATGCACTAAAGTAAAAAGAAAAGTTGTTCTCGCAAATTTAAAATTTAAGCAATTTATGAAATAAATTATCATATTTTTCCGACTGAGAGATGCACCAGACTATAAGACGCTCCTAGGATTTGAAGGAGGAAAATAAAAAAAAATATATTTTTCATCAGACCTCAGATCAGACTCCAAAATCAGACCCCCAATCTTCATCAGCCTCAGATCAGAGCCCCCAACCTCCATCAGCCTCAGTTCAGCCCCCCATCAGTCTCAGATCAGAACCCCCCCATAAGCCTCAAGTCAGATCCCCATCAGACCTTAGATCAGATGTTAAAAATGTAAATAAACTTACCTCGCTTTCTCCAGATGGCGCCGCCACTCACTGCAACCTGGTCTTGCTCCGACACGCGCTGCACTGTGACCTGATGTCACACAGTGTCAGGTCATAGTACGCGCCTATGTACAGAGCAAGATCGGAAGAAGGCCAGAGAGGGTGAGTACTGTGAACACTTCCCTCACCACTCCCCTTGCCTCCCTCATGCTGATGACCACTTCTATAATGGAGGCGGCTATTAGCATTCGGACTATAAGACGCACTTTTCCCTCACTTTTGGTGGAAATAAGTGTGTCCTATAGTGTAAAAAATATGGTATGTTTCATTATTAAACTTTATTACACATCAATGGAAAGTGTACATTCTGATGTCAGAACTTGAAGCTTGATGTCAGAACTCTCCAAGAATGTTTTGTCAACACCAGAAAAATGGGGAGATCTCCTGGACCTCTAGAAGAAAAGGCAAATCTCCCAGGCACCACAATTATACTCACCTCTACCATATCCTGCACCCATCTTCTCTCCTGGGTACCACTGCTGACAGTGTTCTGAAGCTGGGATAAGCACAGAGGAGTTAAGTGGAAAACAGTAATGGAGGGAGGTGATTTACATGAACGTGCTTGGTCTGGGAAATATGACCCACGTGTCTACCGCTCCTTCTGGACTGACCATGGCTCCCCTGTCCCTAATTGACTGCATCATAGTAATTTATGATACAATCAGTTCCTATATGATCATTGGTCTGTTCTCCTGTGCTGACATCATCCATGTGATAATAACAAAGATAACAATTGACTGTATCATAAATCACCATGATGCAGTAGGTTCAGGTCTGGGGAGTCGCGGTCGTTCCGGAAGATAAGGCCAACACAAGGGCTGCGTTTCTCAGATTGAGCATGGCCATGACCAGCTTTACCCTCACCTATTGTATCATTCTCCCATCCCTTGTAGAAAAAAATGCCACCTTAGTACTTCCAGTAGAAATAATATCCTCATAGTGCCCCCCAGTAAAAATAATGACCCCCCTATAGTGGCCCAATAGTATGCTGCCTCAGGAAAATAATAAACTCATATACTTACATCCATGCTTCTGTCTGAGAAGTGGTGCCTCTTCTGTCCTGTGTTCTGAGCTGCGCGCAGCCAGATTCAGGTGGTCGTGATGTTGATGTCATTGCGCCACCTTCGCCAGCCTCTGATAAGCTTCAGGCCTAGTCACCTGTGGCCTGTGAGAGTGAACAGATGGGCATGGAGACATCCGTTCATATGCCCTGCACCAGCATCCAACTCTATCACCATCCTCAGGAAGGCAATGAAACATTGTTGGAGTTAGGGCAGCCCCGCAGAACCCTCGGTATATACGTACCACAGGTTGAGAACCTGTGATCTAGAACACTACTGTTTAACCTGCAATATTAACGTAAAGAGGACCTGTAGCCTCTTCTGAGATGTCTGCTTCAACTACTTGCATTCCCAATTAAATAACTATTCTTACGGTTCTATATTGTACCATTCGTTTATTTTTCCTGCTATGAATTGTTAGTAGAGATGAACAAATCTATTTGAAACAACTCAAATTCGACACGAATTGTTTTAAAATTTGTATGAAATCCAAATTTTTGACTATTTGATTCAAGTCAATTTTTCAAAATGGTGTCAGTCATTTTTCAGATCAGAATACAGGACAACTGAAGAAGGAAGATCACATGACTCCAAGAGGTGTGTTTGTATGTGTGTGTGTGTATACATACGTTGGCAGAGATTTGCAGCCAAAAAACAAACATTTTTAAGCCCATTAGAAAAAAAAACAAAAAAACAGGCTGTTTGTTACAACCAGAAGCTATGTGTTTACCCATAGCCATGAGCTCATTAATTGCTAGCAGTTATCAGTGAAGGTCCAGATGGGTTTTACCAGTGGGGGTCTGTCCCTGCACAGTCTAATGCCTCATTTGCACGTCAGTGTTTGGTCAGTGATTTCCATCAGTGATTGTGAACTAAAACCAGGTGAGGCTCTAAACACAGAACAGGAGCAGATCTTTCCCTTATACCATATCTCTGTGGAGGCTCCAATCCTGGTTTTGGCTCACAATCACTGATGGAAATCACTGACCACAACACTGATGTGTGGCTGACATGTCAGACTGTGCAGGGACCCCACCCCACCCCAACTGGTAACACCCTTCTAGACCCTCATTGAAAACTGCTAGTATTTCATTCATAATTTCTAGCAGGAATAATACAGGAATGCCAAAACACAGAGTCATAAGAATAGATGCTTAATAATTGCTATTACAAGGGGGAAGCAAGTAGTTGCTGAAATACAGGTCAGAAGAGGTTGCAGTTCCTTATTAAATGTGGGCCATACATCACCATGTTAAAGGGGTTGTCCCATCTTAGACAATGTGGGCATATCGCTAGGATATGCCCCCATTGTAGGATATCGATGGGAGCGCGGTGCCTGGAGGACCCCAGGTTTCTCGTGGTCCGGCCACCACCAGGCACAGCGACCCGCTGCTCCCATATAAATGAATAGGAGCGCACCGCACATGCTCGGCCACCGCTCCCATTCATTTCTATGGAGCCAACGGAAATAGCCAGCGCTCGGCTATTTTTGGCGGCCCCATAGAAATGAATAGAGGGCGTTTGCGCATGCGCAGTGCGCTGTCCATTCATTTCCCGGCTTCGTTCTCGATATAGGTGCGGGTCTCACAGGTGGGACCTGCACCTATAAGACAATGGGGGAATATCCTAGCGATATGCTCCCATTGTCTAAGATTGGAATAACCCTTTAAGTCAAATATAAGACACGTTTACATGGCTATAGTTGTAATCTATGACTACACAGACTATAATGGAAATAGCCAGACACATGCATCACTGGTTCTCTGCTGAATCTCCTCCTCTATAGTTACAGACTCCCTGGTTCTACAGTGTAATGTTGTCAGCCCCAGAGGGTAAACTACCACATATTAGTCATTTTTAGTAGGGATCAGCAACCTCCGGCACTCCAGCTGTTCTGAAACTACAACTCCCAGAATCCTCCTTCCACTTTTTTGGGAGTTTCAAGAACAGCTGAGTAAATGCATGCTGGGGGTTGTAGTTTCACATCACTGCAGTGCCAAAGGTTGCTGATCCCTGATTTATAGTATATCCTGTGGATGTGCATTAATGTCTGCTGTCAAAATACCTTTAAAAGAAGCCTGCCTCCATGAAAATGCTGAACAGACTGATATATAGATACTGTATATAACAGGGGAACTGAGCAGATCTCATAATACTCATAATATACTGCCTGCAGCTCACACACCGTGTTCAACATGTCAGCTTCCCTTTACTTCCTTAGCCCTGTGCTGCGTTCTGTTGTTTCAGCAGAAATATTTAAACCCTTCCTGACGCAGCAGTTTTCTGTTTTTGCTTTTTCGTTTTTCGCTCTCTGCCTTTCTTGAGCCATAACTTTTTTATTTTTCCGTTAACATAGCCATATGTTGGCTTATTTTTTGCAGGACAAATTGTACTTAATACTACCATTTATTATGGCATACAATGTAGAAGGAAGCTGGAAAAAAATTACAAATGGAGTGGAATTGGAAAAAAATGCAATTCCACCACAGTTTTATGGGTTTTGTTTTTATGGCGTTCACGATGCGGTACAACTGACTTGTGCTCTTCATTCTCCAGGTCAGTGCGATTACGGCGATGCCACACTTATATAGTTTTTCCCTCATTTTAATACAGAAAAAAATAAAACTTTTGAAAAAAAATTATTTTTTTATTGTCATCGCAGTATTCTGACTTCCATAACTTTCTATAGTCATGTCTACGGAGATGCGTGAGGACTCATTTATTGTGTATGACTTTTTGATCACTTTTTATTTAATTTTTTTTAGACGTAAAGTGATTTTTTAAAAATGGCGAATTGGCCATTATTTTTTTGTTACGCCATTCACAGTATGGGATGCCTTTTTTATATAATATATATATTTTTATTAGATTTTAATAGCAGGGACATTTTTGCACGCAGCAATGCCCTTGATGTTTTTTTAATTGTTTTAAGTGTCTGCTGTATGAAACAGCAGGTGTAATGCCTGTAGGTAAGCACAGACACGGACAGTGAGCCCTGACTTAGAACCTAGCCAGATTTCCCTACCTACTTGCAGTATAAACCCTAGGTAGCAAGACCGCAAGTGGTCGACAGCCCCTGTACTACTTACTTGCAGAAACAAACACCAAGAGATAAAACAACACAAAAACAGGGCTGTACGTAAATGGGTCAGAACCAGGCAGAATATGCAGTACCAAACAAGAGACGGAAAGAGATTTAAATAGAGCACCGAGTTCCAGGATCAAAAGGTCCATGACTTGGCGCTCCATTATGTAGTTGTAGGCAGAAGGGGAACCAGAATAGTAGTCACAATCGAGATAAAATTCTAGACACATTCAAATAGCTAAATAAGAGTTTAACAAACTATGTACAAAATTCTCCAGTCGTTTCATTCTGCAGGGTCCAGGATGAGGATGCAGTTAATCAGACAACCACCAGGTGGCAGCAACAATGACAGGTGCAGTATATTAGAATGCTTCATCTTTGCATATTAACAGCAAAGAAAAATGTGACATGAGTCAACTTTGACTCACTAACTCTAGTTGTTAGGAGCTCATTGCTGTGTCCTCGCCCTGAAAATAATGTGAGTGTTTTGTTGTTCAGAAAGGCTTCTAATCCAGCAAGTGTAGATATAACGCCCCAACCAGATTAACCCTTTCCCTCCATCCACACAACAAAATAAAAGCATACTCTGCACAGCACATCGACTGCTCTTTTAGATTGACAATTGCAAGTGATTGTCCCTGTGCATACTCATTTGAAATACATAGATTAAATAGCTTGTTCCAGATTAGAATAGTAAACCAGCTTTCTTTTCCTCTTCCAGATCCAGCGTTCTTGTCCACTGGCTGTATTTGGTATTGCAGCACATACCGGGGTTAGACTAGCCCACCAGGGTACCAGAGGATCCTCCAGTGCCATAGTGGGCACCAAAGGGCTAGGATAAAAATCCTGTTTGAAGCTGACTTTGGAGCCACTTGCCTCTAGAGTTTTATATATAAAACATATTAGACTTTATTGATGATATGGTTTTTGGGCCCTTTGGTGGGCTCCAGGAACCCAGGTCAGACACTGGCTCATAACCATTACAGTGAGTACAGATGAGCTGCAATGCAATGGTTCTGCACTACTGCTCCATTCTCTGTTCTGGAATGGAACCATGAAGACCCTGATAACTAGATGTTCTGGAATTACATGAATATATTTTGTGACTATTCACTTAGGTTAGTAACATAAGGTGAGACTGTAAAGAGTCGCTGCCACAATCAACAGTTCAACGCTGAAGATCTAACAGAGCTGCACAGGTAAACTCATAAAATGACAGCGTCATAGGGAATTTATGTAATTTGGGTGGAGTTACATTTAACCTTTTACATACATTACATGAACCAAATGACACGTCAATTATAAAGATATTTCCAAATTAATATGCAAGGAATCTGGATAATTTGAAGGTCACTTCAGGACTTTATAACCAATACCCTGGCACCAACAGGCACCAGTGTTGGTATTTGTTTTTGTTGTTGTTGTTTTGTTTTTTTTTAGAGCTGAGTGAGTCTTCATCAGTTCATATATTCTCAGTGAGGTGTCTTTCACACGGTCAGTGTTTGGTCAGGGTTTAGTCAGCAATTTCCATCAGTGATTGTGAGCCAAAACCAAGAGTGGAGGCTACAGAAGGATACGGTATAATGGAAGGATTTGCACTTGTTCTGTGTTTTTGACCTGCACCTTGTTTTGCTCACAATCACTGATGCAAACACTGAACAACCAATGACTGTGAGAACGCTTCCTTACTAAAATGATAAGGGAAAGGGGAAAACTGGCGCAGTTGCGACTGGAAACTTGAGCAGTGCATGGCTGCTGCAGTTTTCAAATTGTATGATAAGAGGGGATCCTTTGGTTTGTCAGTCTTTTTCACCCGCATTTATGTCCTAATAATTGTGTTTGCCATGTGGTTTTGCAGGTGAAGCATCTGTTTCCTGGCAAAATTTCCTGACAAATTTCTTAGAGAAATGATGTTTTAATATATGAAAATGAGCCTCTGTGAGCCTTTACTCCTAGAGACTGCTTTCTCTGCAACTGCTGCGCCCTCCATATATTATAACATAATTTTGCTCAGCAATGCAGGCACATATGAACATGGGACCAACACAGATGCCTTCAGCTGCCAAGCGTATATGTAGCAGGTCAGCCAGTGTCATAGGTACAAAACTGCTGACAGATGCCCTTTAAAAGTATTCCAATGAATAAATGTTTTAAATTGTTTTCTAATCTTTCGGAGACATGCTCTCCCCCCAGCTAATCTCAGGAGCTTGCCTCTGCTGCACATATGTACAACTGGCCCACTGACACATCTTCACTTCTCATCTGGATGCAGTGTGGGCACAGACTGTATGCCTTCCCAGATTTGGTGAAGCTAGGGTACTTTGTGTTAACATAGCTTGGTATAAAAAAAATGAATTAGGGCCCATTTAGTTGAGTCAGGGGGCAATGATTGGGAACGTTCTTGATAATTGGCCCGATCCTTGGCCCATGTGAAAGGTCTCTTATATTCAGTGCTGCCCCATATCATGCTCTGTTTAACTGTATGGTGAATAGAACACTGATCAGATTTTTTAATATTTGCAGTATACGCGCCTATAAGACAATAGGGGCATATCCTAGCGATATGCCCCCATTGTCTTTGATGGCAAAACCTCTTTAATTGCCTCCTATCCTTATTTTGTCTCATATTACAAGAAAACTGAGAAATATATAGAGAAATCTCTGTGTGTCTCAGGAACTAAGCCATTCTCCCCTCCTCTTCATGCTCATGTGTCTGGCTGTAAGACAGCTGGTTGGAGTAGGACCCTCTGTCCTGTCTGCAGTAGGGAAAAAAAGGCACATCTAAACAGACTTATGGTCACTACAGATACTGTTATAGACAGGTTACAGTTCACATCTGCATCAGGGGCTCCATGTGTGACCTCTGTGCAGATTTTATGAAAAAGAGTAGAAGCAGGACTTTTGTCCAGTGCAAAATATCATCCTAAATGAAAACCGAATGGACCCCATTATAGTCAATAGAGTCTGTTAGAAGCCATTTGGTTCAGTTATGTGTAGAATCCAGCACTTCCATTATTTTCTTTGTTTGCTACTCTAATTGAGAACAAGCAGACATTGCTAACACTGGTGTGAACCCAGCACAAAAACAAAAAACTTGACTTATCAACAAGATTAGATCAATGTTGATGAAATAATCTGTCTGGGATCCAGTCATCGTATAATAAGTAGGTGACATATATTGTATGTGCAGACATAACATGTGATCAATGATGAAATCATCCCAAACCTTAACTACACTCCTCAACATTGGAATTGCAACACCAAGAAGGAAAAGCTATGGAATTATGGAAATCACAGGACCAACAGACACGTTAATGATATGCAAACAATAATAAAACAAAATATTCAAAACACCTTGATTTATTCAGTAGCGAGTATGAGCGCCTTGCCATGCTATCATTACAGTTATTAATGGCTGTCTGAAGAATGTTCTGCCACACTGAATGCACTTGGGCACTTAAATTTGCAAGATCCGCTGCTGGCAGTTCCCTTTGCAATTCCTGACCAATGATGTCCCAGATGTGCCCGATGGGAGACAGGTCTGGAGGCGTTACATGCCATTCTAGCATGTTAAGGCCACAGTAGCATGAGCAATATGCGACCTGGCATTGTCCTGTTGAAAAACAGTATCTGGGACACTTTGAGGAAATGGCCGCACCACTGGTTCTACGACGAAATCAATGCAACGTCGAGCTGTGTATGTACCTGACATGAAAACTAGAGGGTCCAGCTACCATACATTATGCCACTCCACACCATAATCCTGGGGATAGGTTCAGTGTAATGTTTCCTTGCCTCTTCATGGCATTGCCCACATGGTCTCTAGACCAATCTCCAGGTATCATTGCATCTGAGACAAGCAGGACTCATCCATGAAGAGGACAAACCTTTATTCCAGCCTCCATTGCGGTCTTGCTGTGCACTATGATAGCCTTAGAGAGCGGTAGAGTGAGGTCAGTGGAAGACCTGTAGCTGGACGTCTGGCTTGTAGACCAATGTTGTGTAAACACCGTCTGATGGTTTGTGTAGACACTGTTTGCCACCCTAGGCCTGGGATGTGACGTCCAGTTTCATTTGCAGTACAGAATGGATCTCTTCATTCTTCTAGATGATCCATACGTGCAGAAGTTTGCCTCGGTGTACTTCTTGCTGTCATTCCAGTTTGTTGTTGTTCTCCCAAACACTGGGACACATACCATTGAACATCTCGGCCCAAGTACTTATTGATCTGCCGGAGTGATAAACCAAGGTCTCTGGCATGTTGATAAACAGGAGGCATCACACAATCAACCCGCATGACTTGATCCAATTTTTGAGGTTTCATGTGGTTAAATAATGTTGCTTTCAAGCAATGGATTTTTTCAGCCATTTTTTCAACACCTACTGTGTAGAGAGAAAAAAAAGCACCTGAAAAAATGGGATTGCAACATGTTAACACGAAAAAGTTAATAAAAACATTCATATGGAGGAAAAAAAGAGTTTTATGGCTTTTTAGCAGTAAAAGAGAGACAACATTTGTGTGTGAAGGATGCCTAAAGAACCCAATCTATAGGTGGCCATACACATTAGTCTAAAGTTGTTCAAAATGGATGATATCAAGCAAAACGAATGTTCTTTGGTGGTAATTTAACAACAAAGGATCATTTTAGCCAACCGATAAAAGATCATTATCTTTTGAAAAGAAGTCATCCAAGTCATCCATATTTTGGTCCGATAGTCGTGAATGAAAGATTTTTCTTTGAAAGAACGTTACTAGAAAGATCTTTCGTCCATCGCCCTGTGTCATTGAAGGTGTAATGGCCAATATGGAGTAAAATGGGGCACATTAATAAGGCCCTGTGCTGGCGGTGAAATGCCAAAGTTATGTAGAGGCACTGGCCTTTACATAACTTCGGCGCATTGAGTGCCAATTCTAAATGTAAGACAGCTTCCTTGCTGTCTTACATTTAGACCATGTTCTACACCTAAACCAGGCATAGAATATGATGAATGAGATGGGCCTGCCAGCCCATCCCTTTAACTGACCACTTGTTTAGACCTGGCGTGAATGGGGAAGAAGTCCCAGATTCTGCCGCACCAAAGTGTATTCATACCCCAATGTATATGGCCATGTCTGTGAAATGATCGCTCACCAGATGATTGTTCAACCATCAACCAATTTCTGTCTTAGATTAGGCCCATTTACACTGCTCAACTGAGCAGACGTTTGTCAGGAAAGGAGCGTTCCTTCCCGACAATTGTTTGCTCGTCAGTGACAGAGACCGCTGCTATTATATGAAGCAATGCCCTCCACAGTATGGGGAGGAGCGGTCACTAATGCCATCGCTCATCCTGATGAAGGAGCGTTTTGCCTATTGTCTGCCCCATGTTCTGGTAGTGTAAAGAAAGGGGCTTTTAGATTGTGGATCTCCCTACTGTAGAGGAGTTCTCTCTACTTAAATGAGCGGTTATATGTATATGTATATAATCGGACATAGTAAAATCACTTGGGGTCATGGTAAAGTCGTAAAGATCTTGGAGTTAGAGATGCTGATTATTTGCCCAATAACTATTTATTGGACAACATTATAAATGGAACCTGGTTAATTTTGTTTATTTTATTTTACTGTTAATTATTTAATTTATTAATGATTGAGTTTGGCATTTAATCTTCTCCTTTGAATGTAAAAGAGGAGGTGGTGTTTAGTAATAGGGTATAAGTATGTAGGAGGTGAAACTGACAGCTTCGGTATAATCCATCATAGTACTACATTCAGCAAAAAAACTGCCTTAAGCAGGAAGGATTCCTTACCGTCTTCTTGAAAATCTGGCTCTCCGAGACAGCTAGTGTTATCAAGAAAACCCTAAAGGGATGACATTCTAAATGGCCTATTCATAAGATGTGCAGACAAACAACAGACACTTATCCAACCAATTTACAAGACAATTGCTAGCAAGCAGTTCAGTCCTGCAGGTCCAGTGTGAAATTTGTGATGAGTAATTGCTGAAAGCAGCATGTCTTAGATGAAATTGGTCATTTTTCCCAAATGCCATTTGGGGTCAGGGCCCTTTAATTTATCCAGACAACTGTATCTTTTAATGAGTTGCTGGTAATTGGGATCGTAAACTTGTTTTATACTATTTTAAGATATGATCGTATTAGTGAGCATGTATATAATAAGTTACATTATGCGCTGATGTGTTAGGCTCATTCATGCAGGTAGGTACACCCAACACCGTGAGCATGCACAGAAAGCAGTGTACTCAGTTGTATGGACCACTTGTGTAAATAAGCTCATTATGGGACCTGAAGTGTCTTAGGCCACTTTCACACTAGCGGCAGCATGGATCCGGCGGTAAAATTTAATTTGGGCCCCACCGTACGGCTACAATCAAATATGACCTGCTCAAAAGGCAGCAAGATGCTACCAGATGTTTGAATATGGGAGTCCCTGCAGAAACTTTGAGAAGGTAGGTCCTGGGGAGAAGAGGACACCGGTAGCTTCTATACCTAGAAGTCATCTCAGCTCTGATTGTGTCTATAATAATAAACTGGGGAGTTTCTTTAATAATCTATCACATTTTTCTATATGAACATAGGCTGGTAGAGGTGCTGTACATTGAATATATGTATGTAGTGCAGTAAGTCTACTGTGTTATGTGCCACTTGTGCAGGGGGTGGGAGACTAGGGGACCTGTACTCCTGTGGGTCAGTCCGAGCCTGATATATGTTATGCATGGTCTCCAATGTTTGTAGGAGAATCTAGACCTGTGTAAAAGACTGCTGTAGGACATACATTATCTAAAAGTCTATTCCCACCGTAGACAATTATGGCATACCCACGGTATATGTCATGAATTTTTGATACATGCATTTCTGCCAACCATGGCATCTAAGCGTTAAATAATTAGAGAGGTGCCATACACTAGCATGGCTCCCTCCATTCGCCTCTATTGGAGCAAACGGCCAAGCAACACCCCTGTTCCGGGGATTGATTTGGGTCGCATATCCTGTGCATATGCAATAAATGTTCAAGGTGGGAATAACCCTGTTATGTTTGTTCACTTATCATCTTTTTAACACAATTTTATCTTGATTTGTTTGTATTTTTTTATGAAAAGTAGGATTGGATACAAACAAGGAGAGAAGGGTCCTTCTTGAACCATCTAAAATGTTGGGTGGTATGAATATAGAGATGTTTTTTCATGAGTAGTTTTGTAATTGGATATAGACAATCCCTTGGTACATGTAAGGCTATGTGTGACTATCTAAGGTCTCACCTCTGGGAAGCCCCTGCAATTAGGGGTTAGCTACGGGGAAGACATACTGAAAATGCTCCCTGCAGTGCAGCCTTCATAATTTTCAATGAACACCCTACAATTCTATACCAATGAAAACTGGATAGCTGAAAGGATGCTGATTCCAAATCTATACTTTTGTGTTTCTGTAGACAATTACATTACCTCACAGTATCCAACCAATGATAGACCATTATCACTTGAGAAGAAGTCGGCCGTGTTTGATATTTTAGTCTGATAGTCGGACAAAAGATCTTATGTTCAAAGAAAGATCATTTGAGAACAATGGATCTTTCTTTGAAAGAACGTTCCCACAAAGATCTTTCATCTAACGCCTGATTTCATTGAAGATGTATGGGCAGTTTGAACAACCGCAATGGCCGATATGGACTAAAATATGTATGGTTGTGTCTGTGAAACGAATGTTCACCAAAGGATTGTTTGTTCAACCATCAACTTAGGCTACTTTCACATTAGCGTTTTTAAATTCCGGTATTGAGTTCCGTTATAGGGGCTCAATACCGGAAAAAAACGCTTCAGTTTTGTCCCCATTCATTGTCAATGGGGACAAAACTGAACTGAAGACAACGGAATGCTCCTGAAAGCATTCCGTTCCGTCTTCAGACCGGAGAACAAACCGCAGCATGCTGCGGTTTGCTCTCCGGTCCAGGCATCCGCACCAAGACGGATCCGGAATGACCCCCAATGCAAGTCAATGGGGACGGATCCGTTTGGTGTGGACACACCAGTAATCCGGATCTGTCCTCCATTGATTTCCAATGGGGGGTCATTCCGGATCCGTCTTACATACATAGATACATACATACAGACATACATACTCACATACTCCAGGGACGCCGGCAGCATGTCTTCACGCGCCTCCTGCGCGCAGCTATGACGTTTCTCCACTGCGCCCAGCAGAGGGCGCTGTGGGGAATCGTCATCACTGCGCGCAGGAGGCGCGTGAAGACGTTCTGCCGGCGTCCCTGGAGTATGTGAGTATGTATGTATGTCTGTATGTCTGTGTCTTGTTTCAATGTGTGTCATGTGTGGGGCCGGAGCGCTGCTCCGGCTCCACACATGTATAGCGTTAGCACGGATCCGTTGGCACCCTTTAGGTGCCGGATCCGTGCTAACGCTAGTGTGAAAGTAGCCTAACTTCTGTATGGCCACCTTAAGCCTGCAGGCAGTTCATGTGCTGCATGCTAATGGAACTATTAAAGGGTTATTCTGGTGGTAGCAGGTTATTCCTTATCCATAAATGAGGGGATAACTTTTAGATCAGTGGGAGTCCTACAGCTTTGATCCCTACTGATCATAAGAATGGAGACCCTGTACCGCATGGAGCCCCCCTAAAATAAATGGAGCAGCAGATTAAATGTCCATTTTGTGAGTTCCAGAGACAGCCAAGCTCATACATCACCGAAACTCCCATAGAGATAAATGAAGTGGCAGTGCATATACTTGACCTATCTCTTCATGGGTTCCTGTGAACTATGGGGTCCCCATTCTCGTGATCGGTGAGGGTCCTATCAGTAGATTTCCCTGGATCTAATAGTTATCCCCTGTCCTGTAAATAGGGGATAACTTGCCACCTGAAATACCCCTTTGAGAGTCATGCTGTACTATTTCACCAAGCAACAGTCTGGGGTATGTAGTATATGGACTGTTTGGGCTTACTCTCTTACCAATAATGGGGACTGAAATGATGATCCCCACTTATCCCCTCCATTAGCTAAACATACAGGGGCAGATTGGCCATAAACCTTACAGGGAAATTTCCTGGAGGGCCGAAGCCCAGGGGGCCCCCTGGACCCTCTTCATGGCCGGCCAGTGAAAGTTTTTGAGGATGTATTTTGTGCTTCTGGCAGTATTTTGTGTTCCCAGTACGCACCTGTAAACATATGTAATTGGGTATGAAGAAGGTTTAGAAATGTGAGCGAGTAAGAAGTATGACAATGAGGTCCGAAACTATTGGCAGCTTTTATGTTTTAAGACTTTCTACAAATACAGAAAGATATTCAAATCCTCCTTTTCAGGGATTGTTGTAAGATCCTTGAACTGGGTGCGAGCTTTGCTGGCCGCTGGGTCCAGTTGCACAAATAAAGAACAATGTAAGACTGGATTCCCTTCCTGTTAATCAATAATCCTTTTGTGTTCACAAATTGGTAACATTAGTCTAGGTAAACAGGGGGTGACTACATAATGGTTTCCCCACTTCCTATTATCCTCAGACATTTTTACCATGGTCAATCAACTACACAAGATTCTGTCTCTATAGTATATATGAAAAACCGTATGATTTTTTATGCATTTAGTGGTCGTGTCTGGATTAAAACCTATTTTTCTGGAAAAGTTTGTAAAAATAAATAATGAATGAAATGAATAATAAAGATTATAATCGGGGTGCACCTAGCCTTTTTGCTGCCCGAGGCGAAAACTAAAACGGTGCCCCCCCCCAACCCAAATGCCAATTTCTTAACCTCACCTCATTGGTGGTGCTCCCCTGATTATAATCCATACAGTATCTATAGTAATATAATGTACACGTTATATCTCACCCAGATTGCTCTGGTAGGACGAGATAAAAGGAATCCTGAAGGCTGTTTGGTTTCAGCAAAGTATAATTTGCTGGAGCTGCAAAGAAAAAGTGGGGGTTAGTCGGCACATCACAGTGCACAGGTGCACGTCGCCATGGCTGAAAGCACAAAAGCAAAAACACACACAATACAACAGCACTCTGCAAACACAAATAATAAAGTAAATACAATAGTGCCATACGCACTATAGAAAATGTACTAATGCTAATGCTACATTATAAATTTTGTACAAAATTATTTGTGCCTGTCCGCCAACTACAAGGTGATTTCTTTAGGACAGGATCCTACATAAATAAATAAACACTACCTCCTCTGGTGCCATTCTGGCCTCCATTCAAGGCCAGGCCTAATTTTGCAAATCTGACATGTCACTTCATGTGGTAATAACTTTGGAATGCTTTTACTTATACAAGCCATTCATAGATTGTTTTCTTATGACACATTGTACTTCATGTTAATGGTAAATTTGAGTCAATATGTTTTACCTTTATTTATAAAAAATCAAAATTTACTGAAAATTTTGAAAAAAAAAAATCACAATTTTTTAAATATGAATTTCTCTGCTTTTAAGTTGCATAGGGATATCTAATAAAATTGTTATTAATGAACATTCACCATATGTCCACTTTATGTTGGCATAATTTTGGAAATGTAATTTTATTTTTTTAGGACGTTAGAAGGCTTCAAATTTTAGATGTAATTTTTAAGATTTTCATGAAAATTTCCAATAGTTAATTTTAAAGGACCTTTGCAGTTCTAAAGTGACTTTGAGGGGCTTAAATAATAGAAACCTCCCATAAATGAACATATTTTAGAAACTACAGCCCCCAATGTAATCAAAACTGATTTTACAAAGTTGGTTAACCCTTTAGATTTTCCACAAGAATTAAAACAGAAGGAAGGTGAAATTTAAAATATATATATTTTTTCGCAGATTTTCAATTTTTAATTCATTTTTCCCATAAGATAGCAAGGGTAAACCGCAAATCAAACCTGAATATTTATTTTCCTGATTCTGAAGTTTGCAAAAACACCCCATATGTGGTTGTAAACTGCTCTGTGACCGGCAGTAATGAGAGGGAGATAGTACAAGCATTTGTGATTGCTTTGACAGCTTGTCAGAGTGATCAAAAGCCTGGAGGCCAGGAAAAAAGGTCTCAGGTTAAAGCTCCATGTTATTGGCTGTCAGGAGGCAGCTGAGTCATGGAGCTTCTATGTACAGGTGCTGCACACAGGGGGCAAAGCTCAAGGACGTTTATAGTCAATGGGCAGACTTGAAGTGGTTAATTTCAGGGAATGCAGGTTCCACATGCATGCTGAGTCCACACTATATTATACCTCTTCTGGTGCCACGGTGGCCTCCATTAAATTCGGGGAGAGCAGGCAACAGCTTTATACTTGCACTAATTAAAATCAGCCTATGGGAGAGACAGGTTAGTTAGTGTGCACGACCAATGGAGTCAGCCACATCTCCAATGCAGACTGCAAAGAAAAAGTGGGGGTTAGTCAGCACATCCCAGTGCGCAGGTGCACATCGCCATGGCTGAAAGCACAAAAGTATTTTTTTGGAATGGCAAATAGGATTGGTAGAGGGACCTACCATTCCACCTCCCTCCAGTACAGCTATTCCCCCTAACCTGAGGTGTTCCCAGGGGTAATCAATGGGATTGTTAGGGTGCCTTCTCATGCCACAGATTTT
Organism: Rhinella marina; assembly: GCA_900303285.1. NCBI lineage: Eukaryota > Metazoa > Chordata > Amphibia > Anura > Bufonidae > Rhinella > Rhinella marina. The sequence goes on along the minus strand of ONZH01001107.1, from coordinate 134,638 downwards.
GTTGCAGAATTTTCAACTGAAAATCAGTTCCATTCTTCTTAATGGGGCTTGCAGAAACCCCCCCCCCCAAAAAAAAAAAACAACATAAAAATTGCAGGTTACATATTTCCCCCTAAAAAATTACAATTCATCCCACAGAAACAAAATCTGAAACATCTACATAATCTGAAAAAATTTAATTATGACTGTCTACATGTAAAAGAAAAACTGCTTTGATTTTTAAGGCCGGGGTCTACGACAACATGTTGCGCTGCCAAAGATCTTGGCCACAACAGCTTTTGCGCGACCAATGATTGCAACACTGCTGGATTCTTTGCGATTTGTGTCACGGTCAAAGCAAACATGCGAGTATCGCTACAACCCCATTCATTCCTATGACAGCCCCACTGCAGTGGTTTGATCACGTGACAGCTTTTGCAACCAAAAACTGCAGTTTAGACATACCCTAAAAAGACACCTGAAAACCCAGCTCTCCAGAAAAGCCTACAACCTACAACTGGTGGGCCAGTGCAATCCCGATTCTCTATACCTCTATACCAGTCTGTTACTAACTTAGTTCATGTTTAGTGTACTTGTTTTATATTGTATGTATCCCCCTTTTCATATCTATGGCACCTTGGAATTAATGCTCTTTAAAATTAATAATAATAAAATAATGTACTAAATACATATATTTAAGATAAAGGGCTGTGATTTTCGTGCAGCGTGTCGTCTCTTTTGTGGCTTTCATATACTGGATATGTTCCATACAGCGGGATTTTATAAGCAGATTACAGGGTTATTGAGCAATACAATAGCAGAGTGTGGGAATAAAAACAACGAGAAACCACTTATTAAAACATGTATAAAAAAATAATAAGTAATATAAAATAATAATAAAAAGTGTGACACATTTCTGGGGATGTCCTACCCCTTCTTCAGAGGAATACAAAGTCAGCATCTGTGTACTGGTATTATACCAACAACTCAGAAATCATTAACACTAATGGTAGTAAGGTTATTTGTTAAGAATAGGCATTTAAATATTTAAAATTCGAGATGAAAAAAAAAAATAAAAAAAAATATATACATATAATAAAAATATATATATATACTATAACGTATACAAAATAAATAATGATGGAAGATAAATAGGGGTAAAAAGTGGTGGAAGTGTGAAAAATAGTGATGTTCTTCATGGCTGTGGAGATAGTGGAAGGTCTATTATTTAACTAGAATCAGGAAATGGAGGAGCAAGGAGTATCAAAAGTGATTTTCAAAATCTCACGTACACGTCACGGAAATTTTACGCACAGAAATTGACCTGCGGCGCACATTTTGAAATCCACAGCATGTCAATTGTTTATGTGGATTTTGGAAAAGGTGAGATCTAGGGCAAATCTACTTAGCCAATGCAGATTTAGGGCTCATTCACACGACCGTATGAAAAAAACGGATGACATCCGTGTGCATTCCGTATAACAGCTGGCCCCTAATAGAACAGTCCTATCCTTCTCTGTTCTATTTTTTTGCGGAACGGAAATACGGACATACGGAAACGGAATGCACACGGAGTACCTAACTTTTTTTTGCGGACCCATTGAAATGAATGGTCCCGCATACGGTCCGCAAAAAAAACGGAACGGAAACGTAAAATATATACGTGTGAACAAGCCCTTAGGGCTCATGCACACAAGCAGTCACAAGTGTGCAGTCAGTGCCCGTGCTGTGGACCATAATTTGTGGTCCACAATGCACAGGCACTGACATTGTGGCCACCGCATGTGGATCGCGGACCCATTCACTTCAATGGGGTCCATGATCCGAGGGTCCGCACCGCAAAAACGTAGTGCTAGCGCTACTTTTTTTGCGGTGCGGAGGCACGGCCAGAAACACCATGGAAGCACACCGTAGTGCTTCCGTGGTGTTCTGATCCGTGCCTCCGCTCCGCATCTGCCGGATTGCGGACCCATTGAAGTGAATGGGTTCGCGATCCGTGATGCAGGCTGCACACATATGAGGGCCGCAATACGGGCACGCGCCGGCACCGGCCGTGTGCATGAGCCCTTAGGCTGGGTTCACACGTGACTGATTAGCTGCGGATTCAGAAACTCTGCAGCATATCTGCGTCTAATCTGCAGCAGAAGAAAACGCACCAAAGGTGTGTGCACCCACTTCGGATTTTGTGGTAGAAAAGCGTCAAATTAGAAGTAGTTACATTCTTTGCATTGGAAAGGGTAAAATCTATGATGAAACCTTCCGTATAAATTGACATGTTGCAAATTTCAAATCCGCAATACTGCAGCTTTTCCGTTGTTTTTTTTTTTTATGTAGCATGTGGATGAGAGCTCTGAAATTCTCGTCCACTTTGCTGGTACACTACAATGCTGTGGATTTGCTGCACGAAAATCCGCAACGGCAAATCTGCGGCTAATCAGTCACGTGTGAACCCCGCCTATGGCTACTTGCACATGAGAGCAGGTGAACACACATAAGATCCGCACAAATTTCTGTGCAGATTTATGTTTCTGCAGCATATCCGCACAAAAACCACAATGTCTAATGGCAGATTTTGGTGCGCGTTTGATGCGGTTTTGCTGTAGCTCTCACTCTTCCATTGAAAAGGGTGAAATCCACACCAATCTGACATTGATGGCATATCCTAGCGATATGCCATCAATGTCTGAGATGAGATGACCCCGTCAAAGCTGTGTGTGGTCATTATAACTGGGCGTACAATGCGGTAGAGTGTGAAATCTAGTGTATGTGACAAAATTTAGATTGTGCAACTGTTATGTGTTAAAGAAACGAATAAAAAGGGAAAAAGTAAAAAAAATTCTGGATAATTGCTAGAATGCCAATCGCAAGAAGAAAGGACAATTCGCAAAATCCAAAAAGAAGGGAAATTACCTAAAGTACGCGCAACCAAGCACATATAGGGCGGATTTATACCTGGGTATTGCAATTGCTTCACAATGGGCATATTTCAGAAACAGAAAATGACATGACGTGATCCATCGTTTCCTTCGAGCCGTCAGGTACCAGGGGGCAGAAAACGAAATCTCCAAAAACAATCCCTGTTCACCCGGGTGTTACCACGGTCTCTAATATTCAAAGGAATTTGTTCTATCCTGCTCGTGGTTTTTCTCACGGTTTTGACATGGTTTTTCATCCTGCCCATTTCAATGGGAACTCTGGACGCAGAATCTGTGTGAAGAATGTTCATGGCACTTCTTTTTTCCTCAAGTGTAAAAAAAAACACCCTATGAATTATGAAACACGTATGTGAAATATGAAACAGGTGTTTTCTCATTTAATTCAATGGAGATGAATTGAAAGTGTTTTTGGTGGGGACTTTAGGTGAAAAATCCACATCTAAGGCTACTTACATACGTGCGTTGTTAATTCAGATCCATTAAAAAACCGGATCCATCACCATTGACGTACATTGTTTTCACTGCCGTTTTTATGACCAGACACAAAACCAAAGCTTGCAGCGGTTTTGTGTCCGGTCACAAAACGTAATGCTGCCGGAACAGAAGACATCCTGATGCACCCTGAACGGATCTCTTTCCATTCAGAATGCATGAGGACTAAATGGAACCATTTTGTTCCATCCTCTGCCGGATCTCAATACAGGAAAACAACAACGCAAGTGTGAAAGTAGCCTTAGACTACTTTCACATCTCTGGCTGTCTTCTCTGGCAAGCCGTTCCAGGACTCGGCCGAACAGAAAACGTTGTGTGCAGCGGTTTTTGTCTGGCCCATTCCCGACATATTTGCCAGGTAGCAGTCAGCTCTCTGCCGGACCCTATTATAGTCAATGGGGTCCGACAGGCAGGTGGCAGTATCCAGCAGTGCCAGATCCGGATAAATCCTCTGCTGGAACAGTCTGCCACAGATGTGAAGATAGCCTTATAAACTCTGTGTGAACATACCCTGAGGAGTATTTGTCAAAGGATGGGAAAGGCTAGGGGTCTGTCCTGAATTGGTAATCTTTGGGGTCATTTATCAAACAGGTGTAAAGTAGAACTGGCTTAGTTGCCCATAGCAACCAATCAGATTCCACCTTTTAATTTCTAAAGGAGCTGTCAAAAATGAAAGGTGGAATCTGATTGGTTGATATGGGCAACTAAGCCTGTTCTACTTTACACCAGTTTGATAAATGTCCCCACTTGTGTCTATAGCAGTTTAATAGCCTGTGTAGTCCTGACTACATATGTCAGTCCACAAGGACATTGGGGTAGATACAGGATGGAAGTGGAGACACTATTTGGTGACACTGTACAGTGTGGCAGCACACACTCCGGGAGGTCCAGGTGACAGGAGAGTCTATGGGAGGGAGTGTATTCACCTCAGTATTCTCCGCAGTTCAAACTATTGACTGCTCTCAGCCAATCAGGAGGGCGGTGGGCGGGGCCGTGGCGACTTTCTCTTGAATGAGGAATGTGGAGGAGACAAGCGCTGTCAGATACTCAGCGGTGTCCGGGGAGTGCGGCTCAGCCACCACACGGTACCGCGTGTCATGTGCACAGGGCACTACTGACCCCCACAGCCCCGCTGTCACTGACCAGGATGGAGCATTTGTGGAGATGGATTCTGTTATTTCTCCTGTATCTTGTCATGGAATTTGTCGCCGCTCAGAACGGTAAGTGTGGACAACAGGTGAATCCTGTTACCGTGCGCTCTGGTGCAGCGCTCCGCTCTGTGTGTGAACGGTCACTTAGTACTGGTGGAGCAGGGCACAGAGGTGACCTATCTAGGACTGACACTGCTGGAGGTCCCTGCCGGGCAGAGGTCATGAGCTGGGCAGGCTGTGAATGGGCAGGCTGTGAATGGCCGCCCGGTGCTGATACCTTTGAACTTGCTCCGGGAGCAGTGGAACCTGTTCTCGCCTCTCCGCCTTTTGATGCGATTGTTTTCGTAATTTGCTCATTCTGACTGACCCAGGAAGGCATTGTGTACGGCAGTTTCAGGAAGGTGTGTCTTAAAGGTGCAGCGTTTTCTGGCTTGTTGGAGAAGAGATCTACAAGTTGTTTTTCTCATTCATAAGTTTCTTTTTGGCATCATTAGTATTTTTTAACATTTCTTAAAGAATTATGAGAATTTTTCACCAGTAATAAAGAGACCTGCCCTGAGCTGTCCTGAGGTAACATCAGTTCAGAGCCCTATGAAACCAAAATGAATGGGCATCAGAGTGCGATTTAAAGGGTTAAATCAATTCAGGCCTCTGATCTCACACTGCCAACATACAGAGGGTAATGCCCCAAGGCATATTCTGTTGAGATCAGCCTGGCCCGAACAGGTTCTTGGCACAAGAACTAGCATCCAAGTGGGCAGAGGGACACTGCTTTGAATAAGTAACTGGTGCTTTTAAAGGGTTAAATTAATTCAGGTCTTTGACGCTGCCAACATACAGAGGGTGATGCCCTGCATTAGAGTTGAGATCAGCCTGGCCCTGGCAGAAGAACTGGCATCCAAGTTTGCAGATGGACACTTTTCACTGATTTCAGTAGGTAACTCTCCCCTCCTTCTGGGGTCGCGTCCACCTCCTGTCCCTTGGTTGAACTTGATGGACGTAAGTTATGTTGATGGACGTATGTTAACTACTATGTAACTGGTGTTTTTAAAGGGTTAAATGAATTTGGGCCACTGATGTCGCACTCCCAAAATACTGAGGGTGGTGCCCTGTGCCAGATACAGTTGAGTTCAGCCTGGCCCGAACAGGTTCATGGCAGAAGAACTGGCATCAAAGTGGGCAAACACTTTTCATTGATTTGAGTAGATAAATACATTTTTAAGGGGTTAAATGAATTTGGGCCAGTGATCTTGCACTGCCAACATACAGAGGGTGATGCCCGCATCAGATACAGTGGAGTTCAGCCTGGCTCATGGCAGAAGAACTGGCATCAAAGTGGGCAGATGGACACTTTTTCTGGATTTCAATAATAATAAGTGTTTTTAAAGGGTTAAATGAATTTGGGCCAGAGATCTCACACTGCAGACATACAGCAGGTGATGCCCGAACAGGTTCTTGGCACAAGAACTGGCATACAAGTGGGCAAAGGGACACTTAACCTGTTCAGGCCAAGCCGAACTGTATCTGATGCGGGGCATCGCCCTCTGTGCGTCGGCAGTGTGAGGTCAGTGACCCGAATTCTCTTAACCCTTTAAAAACATAACTTATTCAAATCAGTGAAAAGTGTCTGTCTGCCCACTTTGATGCCAGTTTTTGTGCCAAGAACGTGTTCAGGCCAGGCTGATCTCAACTGAATATGATGTGGGACATCACCTTCTATATGTTGGCAGTGCAAGATCAGTGTGAGATTGTTTAACCCTTTAAAAACACCATTTCCTTATTCAAATCAGTGAAAAGTGTCTGTCTGCCCATTTTGATGCCAGTTCTTCTGCCATGACCCTGTTTGGGCCAGGCTGATCTCAACTGGATACGATGCAAGTTTGAGATCAGTGGCCCAAATTCCTTTAACCCATTAAATCACCCTGTTCCCACTTTGATGCCCATTTGTGTGCCAGTCATTTTTGTTTTTCATGCCGCTTTGAGCAGATTTTACCTCAGGACAAGTGAGTGCAGGTTACTGTATTACTGGTGAAAAGTTCTTCTCATAATTCATTAGGAAAATAAAAAATACAAATGATGTGAATAAGAAACAACTTCAGCTTTGTGATCCATATGGTTAATAACAATCCCAGAACAACGAAGGGCATGAATGAGCACACAGTGCTGTCATACCGCGTCAAGGCCTGCGTCACATGTGCCGTAAAGCAGCCTGCTGTAGCGCTCTGGATCCAGAATGCAGATCCAGAATCTATCCATTATCTATCTATCTATCTATCTACCTACCTAGTATCTATGTATTTATCTATCTATCTACATGTATGTACACGTAGGTCTATACCACTGTTGCTCAGACTGTGGGCTATATCTTAACATCCCGGGATGTATTCACATCGCCACTTTTTATTTCCGTTGTTCTGCTCTATTATAGGAGCAAAACGCCAAAAATAATGAAAGCGCCATTTTGCATATTAACACCTTAAAGGGAACCTGTCATCAACTTTATGCTGCCCTCACTGAGAGCAGTATAAAATAGTGACAGAAATGCTGATGTCAGCGGTGTGTCACTCATGAGCTAAAAGTAAGTGGTTGCTGAGAACCAGCATCATAATCATTGTAGCCCGGGCCTTGAAAAGAGTCAAATCTACTTGAGCAGAGTCATGGTTATTCCTAATCTCATGCTCTCTCACCCATCTGCTGATGATTGGCAGTTCTCTCCTAGACAGAAAGGGAGAAAACTAGGTAGAAGACTGTCAGTCATCAGCGGATGGGCATGGAGAGCAGGAATTCATGAATAACCAGGACTCTTCTCAGGTGGCCATGACTCTTTTCCAGGTCCAGTCTGCAATGATTGTGATGTTGGTTCTCAGCAACCACTTACTTTTAACTTATAAATGACAGACCGCTGAAATCAACTCACCTGTCTCTACTTTATTCTGACCTTAGTATGGGTAGCATAAAGGTGATGACGGGTTCCCTTTAAGGAACGGCATCCGGAGGATCCCACTGACTATAATGGAGCCCATTGGGTTTCCATCAGGGTGCCGGTCACTTTACTGCTGCATGCTGCGCTATTATGTCCTGCATTTTTATAAGAATCTGTGATGGACGCCTCAAACAGATCCTGCAGCACAGATGTGAACATAGCACAGACTCCTCTAAGGGCTTGTTCACATCAGCGCTGTGTTTCTTGTATTTCTGTTTCATTGGATGACCAAAAAAAATGAAAAAAACACTCCATTTTAATCCCCATATGTGTGGGGTTTTCCCCCCCAAAAAAGGAGTGACAGAAGTGAGTGCAGTCCTATAGCTGTCTGGCGTGGAACAACCGTCCATCTGGTTACGGGCACACATTTGTTTACCCACTGGACCAAGGTTCCAGCCAAGCGCTGCGAGGGGGTGGTAAAAGGTCTGTGCCCATGACCACTTGGCACCTTCTCTGGAGCTGAGAGCAGGAAGGTGCCGTTATCGGGATTATGTTGGTGCGTTTGTTGAGAGGAGGTTACTATGTAACCAGAGCGGCCGCACTGAGATTTCTCGAAACATCATCTATTTACTCGTGTATTTCACAAGGCATTTATGATGCAGATGTTGGGGCCATTTATACCTCATGGAACCTGTTCTCACACCTTTGTCTAACCTTTACATTTCCATTATAAGAAGTGATGTCATACCGCTAGGATATAGCATTCCTGATCAGCCTGATCCCTGGGACACAGTGGGTGCTGAGCACTGAGGGTGCAGTGACCCGTCCCTTCATTCTGAGGATTACTGTAGGGGGTGTCCGACCGCCTAATGATATGCCATCCCTTCTTCTGGTGGGAAAACCTTACATTTTAGAACATCTTGCTTAGATTTGCCATCATTTGTTGATAGTGTTGTCTGACTGCTGAGACCCCCACCAATCACTAGAGCGAGGGTGGCTGCAGCATCTGTAAAATTCAAAACCCAACTTCAACCGTCTTATACGTTTTCAGGACCCTCTCCCGTTTTAAAGTTGGGTCCCATTGAAAGGTTTTAAAAAAGTTGGCTAACAGCATGAAAGTTGCATTCTGTTTGCTTCCCTGCAGTGATGACATGCCATACATGCACATGATTACTGCAGCCAATCACTGACCTCAGCAGTCTTGGGCTGTACATGCACATGATTACTGCAGCCAATCATTGGCCTCCACAGTCTTGGACCATGCATGCACATAATTACTGCAGCAAACCACTGGCCTCAGCAGTCTTGGGCCATACATGTATCAGATTACTGCAGCCAATCACTGGCCTCAGCAGTCTTGGGCTGTATATGCACATAACTACTGCAGCCAACCACTGGCCTCAGCAGTCTTGGGCCATACATGTTTCAGATTACTGAAGCCAATCACTGGCCTCAGCAGTCTGGGACCATACTTGCACATACTTACTGCAGCCAATCACTGGCCTCAGCAGTCTTGGGCTGTACATGCACATAATTACTGCAGTCAACCACTGGCCTCAGCAGTCTTGGGCTGTACATGCACATAATTACTGCAGCCAACCACTGGCCTCAGCAGTCTTGGGCTGTACATGCACATAATTACTGCAGCCAACCACTGGCCTCAGCAGTCTTGGGCCATACATGTTTCAGATTACTGAAGCCAATCACTGGCCTCAGCAGTCTGGGACCATACTTGCACATACTTACTGCAGCCAATCACTGACCTCAGCAGTCTTGGGCTGTACATGCACATGATTACTGCAGCCAATCATTGGCCTCCGCAGTCTTGGACCATGCATGCACATAATTACTGCAGCAAACCACTGGCCTCAGCAGTCTTGGGCCATACATGTATCAGATTACTGCAGCCAATCACTGGCCTCAGCAGTCTTGGGCTGTATATGCACATAACTACTGCAGCCAACCACTGGCCTCAGCAGTCTTGGGCCATACATGTTTCAGATTACTGAAGCCAATCACTGGCCTCAGCAGTCTGGGACCATACTTGCACATACTTACTGCAGCCAATCACTGGCCTCAGCAGTCTTGGGCTGTACATGCACATAATTACTGCAGTCAACCACTGGCCTCAGCAGTCTTGGGCTGTACATGCACATAATTACTGCAGCCAACCACTGGCCTCAGCAGTCTTGGGCTGTACATGCACATAATTACTGCAGCCAACCACTGGCCTCAGCAGTCTTGGGCCATACATGTTTCAGATTACTGCAGCCAATCACTGGCCTCTGCAGTCTTGGGCTGTACATGCACATGATTACTGCAGCCAATCACTGGCCTCAGCAGTCTTGGGCCATACATGCACATAATTACATGTTCTCTGGGACTATATAAAAGACGTCTATTGATGAGGCGGCTCCTACCTTCTGGTACATTTTGTGTTGTAGAGACAATGATTACATATTTTGTAGCTGGCACACAAAGAGACCATTAATTAGTATGATTAGTATGAGAAGGAAATAGTGGCTGCTGTGAGGCCGCGTATTGTATACACAATATAAAGACCCCTGGGGATGAGGAATGGCGGCCAGTATCTGCTGGTATTACCGCTGCTGGATCGGTGGTTTTCCACGAATTGCGGGGCCGTGGTGACACCACCATGCAGAATCGCACTGTGACATGGCAGATGGAAAGTAAGAGACAGTCGGCCTGTGGGTACATTACCACGCCAGCAGCATATTTCACAATTATAAAAGTATGGGAAATATTTAACGACATCGATAGATATAAAGCAAACAGGAAATTATAAAGGACGGGTTGTGCAGCCAGCAGGATGCTATGCAAATCTTTTCCCTGACCTTGTACGCTGCTATGTTTGCCTTTATGGTAAGTGGGACACCAGGATGACTGCGTGCTTCTGCTTTGTTCTGATGTGCATAGCAAATCAATGGTGGGAAACATGATCTATTCAATATAAAAAAGACTTTGATCCTCCAGGAAAGTGCTAAATCACATTTGCACTGAAGCATTGGAATAAAGGGCTCTTTGGTAACAGTAGCCTGTGCCGCGCTGTCCCACGCGTTTCTGTATGAAGCGTAGAGGAACATAACAGAACCTACAACCGGCTCATGTATCGCTTATTTCTGGATTCTTGTAATAATCTATAACAATCTAGAAATGCAGGGATAAATGATAGCATTCACTGGGTGCCACCGCACTGCCAAAAATATGTTTCATATAGTGTTTTTGCTGCAAATTGCTCTGCAGAAAGCACTGCAGGAATTATTTAACGCACTACGACTAGTGTGTTCAAAAGAGCCATAAAAAAGTCCAAACGTGAAGGAAGCCTTAAAGGGGTTGTCCAAAGTATCTTCTATATTTCACCAAACTGCCAGACGCCTGTCAAAATCCTAAACAATCTTCCACTTAATTTCCCAGCCCGCTCCGATCCAGCGCTATTGATTGGTGATATCCCATATGCCGCTGCAGCCAATCACTGGCCACAGTGGTTACGATTCATTTAAATCTCTGCTCGTTCACCCAATGGATGTAGGATCAGAGATGTACATGGATAAATGATAAGGTTTACTGAATCTTTTTCCTACAAATCTATACATCAATCTGCTCAGCTCCTCCTGCTCTATAACATGCCACAGATTGAAATGCATTTTCAGTCTGACCGGTTCACTTTAACTTGTGCAGTATCATTCATTTCTTTTCTAGAATGGACAAATACCTCCATAATTATATTTAATATGTTTGTAATGTATATAATGGGCTGTGAGGATGCAGCACCTATCCTCAGGCTGCGAGGATGCAGCACCTATCCTCAGCCTGTGAGGAGGCAGCACCTATCCTCAGGCTGTGAGGATGCAGCACCTATCCTCAGGTGCTGCCTCCTCACAGCCTGAGGATAGGTGCTGTCTCCTCACAGCCTGAGGATAGGTGCTGTCTCCTCACAGCCTGAGGATAGGTGCTGCCTCCTCACAGCCTGAGGATAGGTGCTGCCTCCTCACAGCCTGAGGATAGGTGCTGCATCCTCGCAGCCTGAGGATAGGTGCTGCATCCTCACAGCCTGAGGATAGGTGCTGCCTCCTCACAGCCTGAGGATAGGTGCTGTCTCCTCACAGCCTGAGGATAGGTGCTGTCTCCTCACAGCCTGAGGATAGGTGCTGTCTCCTCACAGCCTGAGGATAGATGCTGCATCCTCACAGCCTGAGAATAAGTGCTGCATCCTCACAGGCTGAGGATAGGTGCTACATCCTCACAGCCTGAGGATAGGTGCTACATCCTCACAGGCTGAGGATAGGTGCTGCATCCTCACAGGTGCTGCATCCTCGCAGCCTGAGGATAGGTGCTGCATCCTCACAGCCTGAGGATAGGTGCTGCATCCTCACAGCCTGAGGATAGGTGCTGCATCCTCACAGCCTGAGGATAGGTGCTGCATCCTCACAGCCTGAGGATAGGTGCTGCATCCTCACAGCCTGAGGATAGGTGCTGCATCCTCACAGCCTGAGGATAGGTGCTGCATCCTCACAGCCTGAGGATAGGTGCTGCATCCTCACAGCTTGAGGATAGGTGCTGCATCCTCACAGCCTGAGGATAGGTGCTGCCTTCTCACAGCCTGAGGATAGGTGCTGCATCCTCACAGCTTGAGGATAGATGCTACATCGTCGCAGCCCGAGGATAGGTGCTGCCTCCTCACAGCCTGAGGATAGGTGCTGTCTCCTCACAGCCTGAGGATAGGTGCTGCCTCCTCACAGCCTGAGGATAGGTGCTGCCTTCCTCACAGCTTGAGGATAGGTGCTGCCTCCTCACAGCCTGAGGATAGGTGCTGCCTCCTCGCAGCCTGAGGATAGGTGCTGCCTCCTCGCAGCCTGAGGATAGGTGCTGCCTCCTCGCAGCCTGAGGATAGGTGCTGCCTCCTCGCAGCCTGAGGATAGGTGCTGCCTCCTCGCAGCCTGAGGATAGGTGCTGCCTCCTCACAGCCTGAGGATAGGTGCTGCATCCTCACAGCCTGAGGATAGGTGCTGCATCCTCACAGCCTGAGGATAGGTGCTGCCTCCTCGCAGCCTGAGGATAGGTGCTGCCTCCTCGCAGCCTGAGGATAGGTGCTGCCTCCTCGCAGCCTGAGTTTAGGTGCCACCTTCTTGCATCCTGAGGGTAGGCCATCACCATCAAAATCTCGGACAACCTCTTTGATATATCAAAAATCAGGGTGCAGATGGAAAGGAGTATAACTGCAGGGTCATACTATACAGGGTTTTTATGTAGTCTCTAGCAATGGAGACACATAGGTCTGACTAGAAGCTGACCAAGCCACATTGGTGGTCACTCAGAGAAGAGGACAACTCTAGAATATGTTTTTTTTATTTTAGTTTAAAATACACTCCGTGGTCAGTTTTATTGACTAATTTCCACGCTTTTTACCGTTAAATTGTACCTGGGCTTCTTGTGCTTCTGCTCTGTTACACGATAAGAGGGTCTCTTGATACAATGTGAGCAGCCAAGAGGTGGAGAACGTCTTCTCCCATGTCAGGATTAGACACATTTTGTTAGCTGTGAATGAGCCAGCCACACGTCACCTCTTAAAGTCACAATCAGTTGAATACTCTTTCCATAACAGGTGCAGCGAACTGTAAATTTGGAAATCTGATTCTGATATAGGGGATCCTGGCCCCGGGAAAGAAGTGGGAGGCGGTAATGTGTATTAGAGGCTGTAAATTATGGCAGTGCTGGCACCTTCAACAGCAACTGAGTTGGCACTCTTTAAAAGAGAGAGTAACAAAACCCTGGTAGGACCTCACATAACCTCCAGCAATACAGTGTAGGAGTCTGACGGAACGGGAATCAAAGTCTCACAATTAACAGATGACTCGTATTAGTTCCATAGATGCTATTTAAGGCATGAATGTAAATCTACTATGTGAAATAAATTGCAACCGTATAGCTTCATACACAGCTAGGCCCAGATTTGTGTTTCTAAGAATAGTGGACATCCTGGTCTCCGGCAACAGATGTCTGCATGTATCAGAAGACTGGCTAGAGCACGTAGGTCAGGATATGGCTGGAATTCACGCTGGTAGGTAAGCTTGCCGAGATCCCAGGGCTCACTCAGATATGGACTTTGTTTCACAACGTCACATATTTATTGGAGGTTTTATGACTTTTAGAACTTGTTTGCTTCATCCAATAACAGCTGTTAAATGATAAGTTGCAAAACCTACCGTGCTGAAAAAATGAGCGTCTATACTGCAAAATACCCATTAATGGGATTTCTATAGACCCCATTCACATGATATGTATGTGGTGGAGGGGGAATGGAGCATCTGGATGAATATACCACTCTGTGGGGCCCAAAATTCATTGTAATCGTTATCCATTCAGGATTTTTCCACTGGAAGGCCATATTATAAAGCATTCAGAGATATGAAATTGACTTCTATGGGGATTTTATCCACAGCACATGAACCTCAAGAGCTCCTAAGATCTTCAATATGAACACTAGGAGAGCACCAGTACATCCCTGCTAGTTGCTGCATATTGTGTGTTCTTCACCCTTACAGGAGTTGTCCATGATTTATTTATTTTTCACATTTCGCCTCCACCCCATGGGACATAGACGGGAACTATACTTACCTAATCCCCACCACTCAGTTCCAGGTCCCTGGGTCCTGGGCTACCTTCACTGCACTTCTGATGTGGACATCTAAACTTCCTGCATGGACGTGGTCACATGTGCCTCTGCAGCCAATGACTGGCTTCAGCAGTGACGTGTTCCCAAGTGACATGTGACCCAGCACTCACATGCTGCTTGGGGATACGTCACTGCTGAGGTCAGCCATTGTCTGCAACGGTGCACATGACCCACATGCAGAGGTGGGATGTGTGATTATACATGGACTGTCTAATGGGGGTTGTACCAATGATCACTTCTGGGGACAATATATTTATCAGTTATATATATTCTGTAATGCAGTAAACTGGCTCCATTTAATTGTCATTGTGCCCAAGAGCGGACGGGAAAAAATACAAAAGGTGGCCCCGTTTTGTAGTCGGGTCCAGATAGATGGAAGGCAGGACCAGCAATAACATATTGTGGCATGTTATACCACCCCAACAAAGCTAAATACACCCCCAAAAACTTCCTCTGGCCGGCTGTGAGGAGGGCTCAGGCGGCCCCCTGTGCATCGGCCCAGCGGGAAATTTCCCTGTGAGGTCTATGGCCAATCCACCCCTGATTGTGCCAGCCAACTTTTGTCTGTCTCATACCTCCATACATTATAGCCGATTTACTTGGCATGAGCAAAGTCAAGTAACCTTGGATCTGTGGATGTCTTATACCTCATACACGTGATATTACCTTTCAAAAATGGCCGACATCCCACCCACACGTTAGTGGGTTCAAGCCCATCAATGCCTTGCTAATATGGCCCCTTACAATGCCTAGTGAGGTGAACAGTCATGTAGGAACTTGGGCTGCAGACACTAAATGCAAATCTATCATTTCAAATGTCAGCACTTAAGAGGAAACCTGTTTTGCATTGACACTTCTTTTATTAAAAGACGTACGCGTTGACATTTATCATGTTTCAGTGCACTGGCATAGGCAACCTTTTCTGGTAAAGATTTTTCTCTTTTTTTAAAGGGGCCAGAACATGTTAAAAAATGCTGCTTATCCTTTGCTGCTGCTGCTCTAGTGCTTTGTACTTTCTGTCCTGGAAATGCTAGAAAAAGCTCACTCAGCTAATCAGTGGCAGAGGTGGGTCACCGGTAAGGCCAGTAATTAGCTGAGTGGGCATTTCCAGCTGTGCAGAGCAGCAGACACTAGAGCAGCAGCGGCAAGGGATCCGTGGAGGTGAGTAATGATTCTAATGTAGTACAGGGTGGGCCATTTATATGGATACAACTAAATAAAATGGGAATGGTTGGTGATATTAACTTCCTGTCTGTGGCACATTAGTATATGGGAGGGGGGAAACTTTTCAAGATGGGTGGTGACCATGGCGGCCATTTTGGATCCAACTTTAGTTTTTTCAATGGGAAGAGGGTCATGTGACACATCAAACTTATTGAGAATTTCACAAGAAAAACAAGGGTGTGCTTGGTTTTAACGTAACTTTATTCTTTTATGAGTTATTTACAAGTTTCTGACCACTTATGAAATTTGTTCAATGTGCTGCCCATTGTGTTGGATTGTCAATGTAACCCTCTTCTCCCACTCTTCACACACTGATAGCAACACCGCAGAAGAAATGCTAGCACAGGCTTCCAGTATCTGTAGTTTCAGGTGCTGCACATCTTGTATCTTCACAGCATAGACAATTGCCTGTGAGGTATTTATGCTCTTGGATTTAAACAGCCTGAGTGGCTGAGTCTAATATCTGTTGTAGATGGGATTGTTAGAAGACGGCTTCTCAACAATTCATTGAGTAATGGATAATGCTCAGGTACTCATGCAGTAAATGGACACGAAGCCGCTTTAAAGGGAGCTCTACACTGCCCAATGGTCGGGCAGATTATCGTTAATGAATGTTCGTACGCTCATTGGTAATAATCTGCCGGTGTAAAGGTGCCGCCGATGAAAGGGTGAAATGCTTGTTCATCAGGTAATAAGATTGTTCATGTGGACACCTAAATCATTGTTTGCCGGCCGCAGATCGTGCTGTCTAAACAGCCTCTTTGAGGCTGTTGAGGGGATCACTCGTTGAGGGGATCGCTGCACGGAAATACATTTCTATAGAGGAAGAAGAAAAAAAAGCGGGATCTGTGTTTAGTGGATACAAGGTTTACGGACCGCAAAACACATATGGTTGTGTGCATGAGGCCTAAAAAACTATTTTCTGGACCGTTTCTCCTGCTTGAAGCATACCCTACAACTAGACACTTATTGTGAACGTTTATCATCTCCTCTGAAGAACATAATATGTGCATCAGCCCTGCGTCTCCAGGAACTGGATGAATTTGGATGCATAACGTCCATGCTTCCATAAGCTACAATGCATCCACCGAATGTGTAACCAGGGCTGTGGAGTCGGTAAGCCAAAGCCCCGACTCCAACTCCGACTCCTCAATTTCCCCTGACTCAGACTCTCACTCCCTCATAAATGGCGCATGTTTAAGTGATAACTTTAAATAAACTTTTCATAAATCAATAGTACAGATATGTCATGACAAAAAGAGTTTGTAATATATGTTTTACTAGATATCTTTACTCTGAACTTTCAGTATCAGGCTTTTCTCTGGGTACAGCTCACTAAGAGTCTGATGTATGAAAACTGTCTAGGTCTAAGACTTTCTTTGTTGCCCATAGCAACCAATCAGAGCTCCCCTTTCATTTCTCCAGAGCACTATATGAAATGAAAGGGGAGCTCTAATTGGTTTCTATGGGCAACAAAGAAACTTCTACACCTAGACAGTTTTCATACATAAGGCCCTAGGTGTTTTGCATCAGTAGCATATAGAAGCCATGAGAGCAGATAACCTCTCCAAACATGAGCTCAGAGGAAAGCATACAGAGAGAACATGCACTGGACAAGTGATTTATGCACAGTTTATTGAAAGTTTAGATATACTAAGTAGTACTTACCTTAAAGGGGTTTTCTCCGCACATTGATTCACTGGCTGACAGGTAGTTTGCACTTACTATGTCTCCTCAGGCCATGTGTGTGTGGGGGGTCTCCAGCAGTTATTAGCATATATTAACTTACTCTGACAGAGCAGAAGATTGTGATCTCTAACACAATTACAGGTAAAGCCATCCTTCTCAGTCCTCACAACACATTTTTCTTACTGCAGGTAATCACTCAGAGCTCAGTCGCATCATTCGGTGGGGGTGAGGTCACTCCTGCTCTCAGCCAATCAGATAACAGTCTTAATGGTCTGCAGGTTACCATAGAAACCTGTGTACAGTGAGAGACCTGCTGAACTGTCTATAGTTCATGACTAAAGTAAAATCTACTGACCACTGTATTAGAAAAATGTCATCTTTTAACTGTCCCTTTATGTTGAAAGCTAATCTTTGTAACTAGAGAAAACCCCTTTAATCCTGTTTTCTATAGTAGCTCTGAGATGAGTGCAGCCATTCCTTCCCAGTGCCTTTTTCCTGTGATCTGTAGGAGAGGAGTTTCACTTCTGAGCATCTACATGAAGGGCAGCACACAGTCATCTCAACTGAAAGCCTAGATCCTTAGTTCAGGAATAGAACAGACATTTATAAGACATTTCATCATGTTCCCAAATTCTTATGAAAATATATTCAGCACATACTGCATTGAACTAAATGTACCAATTTATTATACATATTTATTTATATATAATATTTATATTATATATTTTAGGAGTCGGTCCATTTTATACCGACTCCGACTCCACCAAAATGGTCACCGACTCCAACTCCACAGCCCTGTGTGTAACCATGAAAAGATGAAGTTTATTGCAAGAAATAGGGAATCTGATGAATGACCAGACTGGAGAAGATGATAAGGGTTTCAACTGTGACCGCTTTCCACTGTCTGTAGACTTTCAGAGTCACCCCAAGGGGGGCCCTCCTTCACTCAAAAGGCACTTTGTAGCAGTGACACATTCTGCATCCTCTTGTCTATTTTTACCCTTCCAGCCACAATGGATCCTGAGCCTATCCATCCTCCCCCTGTCTGATTCTGAATCATGGCTCTTTTATGAAGTCAGAAAACAGGCTTGGTTTAAGAAGCTGCTTACACCCTGTGAGGATCACCATGTAAAAAACATGTTTACTACAGACTGGATTTGTCACAAGGAAGTAATTGATTTCAATTGACTCAGGAGGAAAAACACAGACCTCCTGGAAGATGATCTCTGGAGCTCCTTAGCCATCTACCTGCTTCTTTCTTTAGGCTACCTGCACACACTGCAAATTACGTGCAGAAAAGCGCAATGTAATACGGCACTAGTAAAGTGAATTTGACATCCTCCTGTGCAGATTTTTAGTGCAGATTTCACCCTTTGCCATTGGAAAGGCTGAGATCAGGACAAATCCTCATCAAGTTTGCAGTTTATGGTGCGGAAATTCAGAAAAATCCACACGAAAACCCACGTTCAAGTTCTGTTTCAAAACCCCGCAACCCGTGTGCAAGTAGCCTCAGTCTTCTTCTTATGACTTCTATGGTAGCATGTTATGTGGTTAGAGGGATAATCGTGTTTGTCTCAACCATGAAAGCAAGGTCAATAATGTCTGGGGAGCTAGGTAAGACACCAGAAGAACAGCATTTCACATTCATCTATCCATTGGAATTTCTGAATTTGAAACCTATTTAATGTCTTCAATAATCAACACTGATAAATGGCATCCCTTCACACTAAGGGATTATGCAAATGGCCACGGAGCCACAGAACACGGATACTATCTGAGTGCATGCTGCCATTTTTTTTTTAAAGGAGTTTTCCAGGATTTTACTACTAATGACCTATCCTCAGGATAGGTTCTCAGCATCTGATCGGTGGTGGTCCGACACCCGGGACCCCCACCGATCAGCTGTTTGAGAAGGTACCGGCGCTCCTGTGAGCACTGCTGCCTTCTCTCAGCTGTATGTGTGGCGCTGTGCTTGGTATCGCGCTCAGCCCCATTCACTTCAATGGGGCTGAGCCTTTCCTAGGCCACGTGACCGATGAACTTGACGTCACTGGCCTAGGAAAAGCTAAGAGAAGGCCGCGGTGCTCACGGAAGCGCTGATGCCTTTTCAAACAGCTGATAGGCAGGGGTCCCGGGTGTCGTTTCGAGCACGTTCGCTCATCTCTAATCAGCAACCTTCAGCACTCCAGCTGCTGTGAAACTACAACTCCCAGCATGCACACTTACTTGGCTGTTATTGTAAGTCCCATAGAAGTGAAAGGAGGATTCTGAGAGTTGTAGTTTCAGAACGGCTGGAGTGCCAGAAGATCGCTGCCTTAGGAAGATACTGTATCCTCACCACAAGGAATCAGGTAAATGACTGGCTAGTCGTATTGTATGTACAGTGTCTCTAGCCATTATCCTCCTGGGAGGCCAAACTAGCTTTTCTGCAAATGCAGTCAGGGCAGGAGAATGTTTTTCTTATAACACAAAGCGATAGTGCCAAATTCCAGCTGTCATTCAGCACGACTTGTGATATGAACACACCTCACCCCCACCCTATTCTGTGGTAGAAATACCCAGACAGCACATTTGATGAATGAGCTCATCTTATTCTCTATGCAAGAAGAAAGCGTGAACACATATACAAGATGCCAGCTAGCCACAAAATCTGCGGGGTGGGTAGAGCTCCTGCTTAAAATAAAGTTGTAACTGTAACTCTTTCTAATGCTGAATAATCAAGTGATGATGTCATCATTCCACATATTATAACTAATGATTACATCACTAGTTCAAATCTTTAGAAATTAAAGGAGTTGGCCCATCTCAGACTTTGATGGCATATCGCTAGGATATGCTGTCAGTGTCAGATAGTTGTAGGTCCCTTTGGGAACCACTTCTGTCTCCAGAACGGGCCCACCGAAGTGAAGGAGAGCCAAACATACCTGATACTGATGGCATATCCTAGCAAAATGCCATCAATTTCGGGAATGGGCTAACCCCTTTAATGGTATAAATACCATTCACATACTAAATAAAAGTTGTTGTTAGTAATTGAAATTCACAAAGGCCCAGTATATTGTGCATGTTATATTCCATTAAAACAGTCCTCAATATTATGATATTATAAATATTATTATGTTTTCATCCAAACATTTTGCATATGTTACTGCTGCAGCATTATGCATGAAGCAATGTTTAGTTTCTTTACATACCACTGTTTTCCTTGAGTTTTTCCCTTAGTTGCAGCTCAACCCTAAAATATGAGAGTCTTCTCAAGATGGCTCCTCTGCCAGTTCTCTGAGGCCAAAACTGCCTTCCCTCACTTCACATACACACTTGCTGTAGACAGCAGTTTCCTGCCAGCCAATCAGATTGGATTACTGAGAGACACGCCTCCGCACTCTGAAGCCTAATGCAGGCATGCAGTCTGTCTTCTGTTTACAATTAGCCAGAGACAGCCAAGTCCTAGCAACAGTCTTTTAAGAGACTAGTAGAATGGGACAGGGGACATTAATGAAAGCTGTCATTATAAGATAATTACAGATCTTTTGGCAATCATTGACAGGCTAACTTGGGGATACATGTCAGCTCTATTATACTAGCAAATAAAAAATAATATGACAGTTATACTTTAAGGGCTCATTCAGATGACCGCGCTGTGTTTTGCGGTCCGCGGTTGCTGCCTGTGAGCCTTCTGCAATTTGTGGAACGGAATGCCCGTTATAGAAATGCCTATTTTTGTCTGCAATTGCCGACATGAATGGGACATGTTCTATATTTTTGCTGGGCCACAGAATGGAACAGCGGATGAGGACAGCACACGGTGTGCTGCATACATCTTTTGCGGCCCCATTGAAATGAATGGTTCCGCACCTGTTCTGCAAAATACGGTCGTGTGAATGAGCCCTAACACTGTGTGTGTAATGTTTTAGTGTGATATAGCAGCTCAACCCCATTCACTCCATGGAACTGAGCTGCAGTACCAGACACAGTATATGGACAGGTGTGGGGCTGTTTCTGGAAGAAAGCATACATGTTTTTCTGATCCTGGGCAACCACTTTAAAGGGGTTCTCCGGGAATTAAGAAAATGAAAATACTTAAATATTACTTTATCATAAATATATTCCTAAATACCTTTCATTATTTATAATGGCTCATTTTGTCTGGGGAGCAATCATCAGGAGAAACAAAATGGCCGCCATCCTGTCCTAATCACACAGGAGGACAAGTTACTTCACAACAACTGATAAGATCTTCAGCTGAATCTCAGTAGGAATGGAGTTCATGAGCAGACATGAAGTATAGAGAGGAGGTGGGGATGTGACTGATGAGCAGAAGCTCTTGTATGCAGTCTCCATTACCACAGTCTGTCCTGTTCGTCCTCTCTGTACTTCATGTCTCCTCATGAACTAAATTTCCCAGAGATTCAGCTGACGATCTTATCAGTTGTATTCAGGATCATAATCCCTGACAAGTGGAGCAGAGAGGAGGACGAGGCAGCTCTTTACCTCAGTGTTGTGAAGTAACTTGTCCTCCTGTGTGATTAGGACAGGTTTTGTGTGTACTGATAGGACGGCGGCCATTTTATTTCCCCTGATGATTGCTCCCCAGACAAAACGAGCCATTATCACTAATGAAAGATATTTGGGAATATATTTATAATAAAGTAATATTTAAGTATTTTCATTTTCTTAATTCCCGGATAACCCCTTTAAGTGTATGGGTTTTACCATGCTGGGAACTGTAGATCTGCAACAGCTTTAGAGACACAGGTTGTCAACCCCTTGGTTAAATATTGTATAAAGTCTCTAATCAACCTGATGAAATAATCATTTTTCACATACAATATTTAAAAAAAACTATGGAAGATGAAGCAAACCTCAAAGGGATTAGAAGTGTGCAAATACCAGCATGGTTACTTGGAAAGTCATATAACACCTGAAGAATTCTACATACATCCTCCTTGTAGTATATACAGACTAGTATAGTAATAGTGTCTATATACCAGGTCAGTAAGTGCACATAGGTCATGCTTGATAGAGGGAGAAGAACATTTATGATCTGATATGGATCTGTATCTGATATTGACTCTTTGTGTGATGATTGATGTCTGCTACTACATAGTCCTGAGTACTTTGTAAGAGATCACAGTGTACCTGCCTTTTCCCATTAGTGAAAAGTTGCACTTTGACATGTACACAAACTCCCCCAGTAATTTCAGGAGCAGAGTACCTTCTGAGAAAATTAATGAATAACAGGCTGTTCAACCCTGTCATGTAGACAAATCTCTTTGCCTGAGAGTGATTAGTTTGTGAGGATGCCATCACACGCGGAAATTTCTGCAGCTGAAAATCAATGCTGTTCATCTGAATGGGGCTTGCAGAAAGCCATGTGCTTGCCGCCAAAAAAAAAAAAAAAAAAAATGGAGCTGATTTTCAGTCAGAGAAGTTTTTGCAATTGAAATCAGACACGTGTGATGACACCCAAGTGTTTGTATGCAGAAAATCTGCATGAAAAGGCAATAAAAAAGCACAATTTATCACATTTTTTTTTGGGGGGGGGGGGGGTTCTGCGTTTTTTTTACAACCCCATTGAAATCTGTTGGGAAACCACCGAGCCAAACAGCTGACATGCTGCAGATTTTAAAAACCGCACCGCAGGTCAATTTCCACACATACAAAGTATACATGAGATGTGACAGATCTCATTCACTTTGCTGGTACTGTATTATGCCGTGGATTTTTCTGCATGAAAATCTGCACTGAAAATCCACATCTGTGCATATACCATTAGGGTACATTTACCCGGCAATGTAGTTTATTGAAAATCGTCACAAACAATTGACACATTGCGGATTTCAAAATCTGCACTGCAAGCTTATTTGAGCACAGAAAAGTTCAGTGTACTTGAGATTTTGAAAGTCTTATCTACTTAGTTGGTGCTGTATTATGTGGCAGATTTTCCCCGTGAAAATTCGCACATAAAATCTGTGTGTGATACACACTGTGTGCAAATATTTTTATGGGATCAATGAAGTCATTTTCCTGCATTAGGTCTCATGCATGTTAGGCCACCTCCACATGCTGTGTATACCCTGCAGATTTTCCTCTGTGGAATTGCAGGCCACAGCATTTCACAGTTGGTCACGCGACACCTGTTGTGGCCAAGATCGCTGAGTAGCGTTGATCCCATAGAAGTTAAGGGGATCACTGTGGCAGTCGCAAGAAATCCAGCCGTGTTGGCCATGTCATTAAAGGGGTTCTCCGTGAATAATGATTTTTTTTGCAAGTTCTTCCAGCCTGCCTCCATAAACGGAAGATTCATATTTACCTGCTTTCTGCCGCTCAGTTCCTCCACGCTGCCTTCCACATGTCCATGTTTTGGTCCCTGCGTGGTGTTTACATCTGCTGCAGCATAGGCATGGTCACATGCACTACTCCAGCCAATCACTGGCTCCAGCAGTAATGTACTGCTTGTGGCCACATCACAGCTGAAGCTAGTCATTGGCGATAGTGAGCATGCAGCCATGCCCATGCAAAAGCAGATGTAAACACTGGGCAAGGAGGCAGCGTGGAGGACCGGAGGCAACCTTGGGGAGACTAACAAAAAAATCACTATACCAAGAGAATATATTATTATTATTATTTTAATGGGGCTTTTCACATGAGCGTTTTTTTTCACGCATCACTTCTGCGTTGCGTGAAAAACGCAGCATGTTCTGTATTCTGCGTTTTTCACGCAGCCCAGGCTCCATAGAAATGAATGGGGGTGCGTTAAAAACGCAACGCAACGCATTGCATCCGCATGCAATCCGCACGTTTTTAACGCAACGCATCCGCGACGCATCCTGAACAAATCCGCGACGCTCGTGTGAAAGAGGCCTTACAGCAGCCTGCCGGCAGACAGAAGCAGACGGGAGGCGGGCACCCAGGCTCAGACATTTCGTGTACAGAGCCTGGCCACTCCCTCAAGCAGGGAGATGCCTGTACACGAAACGTCACCACTGGAGCTGGGTGTATGACGTTGGGGGTCACGTGACCCGTATCGGCCGCGTTGAAAAAAGCCAAATTAAATAGTAAGTGTAAATTACAAAAGTTAACTTTGGTAGGTTGCCAGCAAGTTTAGCTAAAGTTGTTATAACTCGGACAACCCCTTTAAGCATCTTCCTATAAGTCACCGCTATGATACTGCTACCAAACAACATACAACTTTAAGCTCATGTGCCCCTTCTCTAATTACTAATCTGCAAATAAAGTCCTACGTAATCATTTACAAAGACATTGATTTTGCTAAACAATGAAATAGATTTTTGTTCTGTTTTTGGTATATTCATTGTCAGTAAGTCTTACCTGTCTGCACAGTTTGTGTGGATTTTCTCCAGGTACTGTAGTGCCTTCCCTGTTTGTTTTTTGTGTGTGTTTTTGTGCTTGATTGTTCTTAAAGTAGAGGAATTATAATTGGATTATAAGACTGAGCAGGATCTCTGAGAAGGTCCAACATTGCAGAATAAATAACACTTCCATTGAGAACTGGATAGCAGCATTCATCCAAAACTAACTATTATGAACACATAGGAGGGCATTTATCAGGACTGGCATTTTACATGCCGGTCTTAATCTATTCCCCACTGGCATCAGATGCACCGCAATTTATAAAAGGAACTAATCTCTTAAAGGGGTTTTCCAGGTTTTCGTATATTGATGTTCTATCCTCGGCATAGGTTATTAATATCCATGAGGGTCTGACAACCTGAACTCTCACCGATCAGGTATTCCCTGCAGCCCCCAGCCCTGGAACTAGCATCTATGTAGAGCAGGAAGCACAGCTCCGTTCAAAGTGTAGTGGCCATGCCAGGTTACTGCAGCTCAGCGCCCATTCACTTCAATGAGCTGCACGGCCACCACACTTTGAGCTGTTTCCTGCTCCATTGTCAGGGGTGTTGGACGCTCAACGTTCAGATATTAATGACCTATCCCGAGGATGTCATGAATATCAGGAGCCTGGAAACCTCCTTTAAAAATTATGTTGCATCTGTGCAGGTCCGGTCGCCGGAAACAAAAGTCTACACCACCAAGGGAGCTGGTGTAGATTTCTGCTATGCTCCACGCCAGTTTCCAGGGATAGTTTAGAATAAATGTGATGCCCTGTGCTGCCCAATTTTGCCCGCTTTTTGGAAAAGTGGCAGCTGGGGGGATACATCAAAGTTTGCAACTTTTTGACGCCCATTTTTTGTCCTACAGATTGTCCCCCATAAGGGAGTGCAGGGAAATTCCCACACCAATTGCCAAGCCTTACTGACTTTCCTCCTGGGTCACATCTATGTCTGACCGGAGACATGTGTTCCTCTAATAAGGCTGTTGGCATCTGGGTATGGATGGTATGTGGCAAGAATCTGAGCTGACTGCAGGCATAGACTTAGTCCGGGGAAGGGGGCGGCAGCTGAGTGTGTCCCCAGTGTAAAGTGCTATTACCGTCTTGGTTTTTAATAAAATAGGTAGCAGAATAGAATTTAATACTTGTCCGTTTCCAGTATGGGTTGGTGGCTGACTGTGAACTTGCGTGAAACAGTGAAGCATTCCAACTCTCCCAGCATTTTCAATAGCTGCCATTGTTACACAGAGTTCTTAATCAATACAGTCATGTGAATGATTAATGACCGTGTCATTGGCATTAGCACTGGGGGAGTAGAAAGGGAATAGCACGCATGCAGGCGGCACAGACATATATTTGTCAAAAGAAAAAAACAAGAGAAAACTACAGGTGCAGCCAAGAGTCTGGGAAGGCGACTTTAGCTCTTGTGCCGCTTGTTTGCCAGACTGTTGCTATTGTGTGTATTATACAGTTGCCTTTCGCTGTTATTTTCATATTTTCCTTTGTGACAAATGTTTGTGAGACATAAAAGGAAGACACGTCCTTAAAGTATGTTCTAAGAAGTAAACAAGTTCTTGTATAAGAGTTGATCATGCGACCAGGAAGACCAGCAGACCGGTACTGTTAGCAGACCGTGATTGTACATAGCATGCACATAGATTACATACATAGAAACTAATTAATGTTCGTATTCTTCATCCATGGATGTGCTGCATATAAACAAAAAAAAGACACCCCCTTCCCTCACTAAACATGTCAAATCTGAGCATCCAATCCATTAAATAAACTCACCAAGAAATGCTGAGGGTCATTACTGCCCACTGGACTGCTATTCACTAAGACCACGGGCTATGCGAAAATGTGTCATATACTACTACTGATCCTCAAGAGAGGCTATCAGTATCTGATTGGTGCAGGTACGACACCTGGGACGTCCACTGATCAGCTGTTTGAGAAGGCACCAGCACTCCTGTGAGCGCCACAACCTTCTCTATGCTTAACAAGCACAGAACTTTACATTGTATAGCAGCTGTGCTTGGTATCGTGCTCTTCACTTCACTTGAATGGGGCTGAGCTGCATCTAGGCCACGTGACTGATGAACATGTTGTCACTGGCCTAAGAGAAGCTGTAAGAAGGCTGTGGCGCTACTGTGAGCGACGCCGCCATCTCAAACAGCTGTTCGGTGGAGGTCCCGGGTGTCAATCAGATACTAGTGACCTACCCTTAGAATATACTACTGTCATCACTAGTAAAATGTTGGAAAAATGTCAAGGCCGGTATGTGTTCCACCAGCCTTGATAGGGCAATATCATTAATGACAAGACAGACCTTATTAGAAATGACCTGCCTCCTCCGACTCTCTTTGCGCCAGAATGCCATAGATTTTCGCAATTATTAACTCCAGTTTCTGGCGTAAATAATGAATTAGCTGTGGCTGATGGTCCTGCCCTCAACATCTTCACCCTGCCCCTGCCATGCTCACTTTTTGTAGACCTGGCGAGAGCGTCACAGCCAGGGAGAAAAAAACTCCTTGGCTGTGACGCTCTCCGATGTGATTGGATCGCGGCACAGCCAGGGAGAAGGAGACGCCCATTGAGAAACCCGGCGTCTCCTCCTCCCTGTACCGATGCTCAGGATTAACATACTGAGCGGGAAAAATACAGGGGGCAGGAGCGCTATTTTGAAGAACCGTCACGGGTGGCAGCATCAGTGGGGGGTACCCTACGAGTTACGGTATGTAACTACTGTAAAAAAAATGCATGAATGGTCCTCTTTAAGTATTATCAAAACTTTAGCTTTATGCCAGTATATAGAATGGTGCAATATCCGTCCAACATGTTCACTCATTAGTTCACAAAGATATATAGCTGTACAGATGCTGTTTATCTTCTTTTTGTTTTCTTCAGTACTTGCCAATTTTGAGTTATTTTTTTTAGCTCAGCTTCTGTGACTACAGCTTAGCTACAGGGTCTATAAGGAGCCTTAGGTAGTCTGTGACACGCCTCCTGTCTCCTGATTGGTTCAGGCTGCTTTCTCCCTTCCCACTGCAGTTCTGTCTCTTCTGATTGGCTGCTGTGTTAAACGCAAGTCTATGACTAAATCAGGTAGTCAGTGCGTGGAGGATTGATTTCCATTCTAAGTACTGTCTAATTATAAAGTACAGATTACTAAACCACCAGTGATAAGAAGATTATCAGGTAATTGCTGCACTTGTACTGAGGCAAGTGAACCTTAGTAAAGGTGAGCCCAGAGCATTGTGTTAAAGCTTAGGCTACTTTCACACTGGCGGCAGGCCTGATCTGGCAGGTGAAGGGTGCTGCCGGATCAGGCCTGCCACAGTGACATGTGTGGAGCCGGAACCGCGCTCCGGCCCCACACATGTCACACAGTACATACATACACATAAACATAAACATACACACACATATAGACAAACAAACACACATACATACTTTCATGCTCCCGGCAGGTCTTCGGAGCGTCGGAGGGACAGGACGGCTCGCACAGGTGACGATTCCCCACAGCGCCCTCTGCTGGGCGCCTGGTGGAATCGTCATCTGTGCGCGCCGTCCTGTCCCTCCGACGCTCCGAAGACCTGCCGGGAGCATGTAAGTATGTATGTGTGTTTGTATGTCTATATGTGTGTGTATGTTTATGTTTATGTGTATGTCTGTGTCTGTATGTGTCTATGTGTAGCCGGATCCGTAATGAACTCCATTGAAAGTCAATGGAGGGCGGATCCGGTTACCATTATGGTCACACCAGACGGATCCACCCCCATTGACTTGCATTGGGGGTCATTCGGGATCCGTCTTGGTGCGGATGCCTGGACCGGAGAGCAAACCGCAGCATGCTGCGGTTTGTTCTCCGGTCTGAAGACGGAACGGAATGCTTTCAGGAGCATTCCGTTGTCTTCAGTTCAGTTTTGTCCCCATTGACAATGAATGGGGACAAAACTGAAGCGTTTTATTCCGGTATTGAGCCCCTATGACGGAACTCAATACCGGAATTTTAAAACGCTAGTGTGAAAGTAGCCTTAGTGTCTGGATATTAAAGGGGATGCCCCATCTGGACATGTATGGCATAGCCACAGGATATACTGTAAATGTCTGATAGGTGCAGGTCCTACCCCTGGCACCCGCTCCTTACTCAAGAACAGGGTGCTGTCGTGCGCCACTGAGAATGGAGCAGAGATCCCTTATAGACCATGTTTGACTCTGTCTCTCTTCATTGCCATGGGACTTCCAAACTTCTGAAGCCCACTCTTGAGATAGGAGACGGTTCAAGAGGTGGGACCTGCACCTATCGGACATATCCTATGAATATGCCATAAACGTTCTGGTGGGACAACCCATTTAAGAGTGTCTGTACATGGAATTTTATTCAAACCGCTGTTTTTATATTGGCTTTGGGCAAAACCTTCATGCCAAGATGCCATTCAACCTAATCTATTTACACGTAGAAGACATGAGCTCATAGTGAGAGATGTATGTTTGTAGGTGCTAAAGATTATCTGGGCAATGGATTTCTGTCCTAGGGTCATTAATGTTTTCCTCTTACATCTATCTAGTAGGATGGCTTCCACCCAGGAGAGTCTGAACACAGACTGGCCTTTGTCATGTTCAGACCCATTGCTTCAGTTGTGCGTTGGGCTACTGTGCAGAGAAATTAATTAGATGGTTAACCACATCCTACACTGTGTGAGTAACACAAAGATGAAGGGTTTAATCTCTCCTGCTGCTTTCTGCCAGTGCTTAGGAGGCCTGGAAAGTAGACAAGGTCTGCTCTGTTTTCCTGTCACCTCCATTGGAGGACAAACAGGGACACTGTACAGAGACCCATTCCTTATCTGTTGACCCAGGAATGCCACCAGGCCCTTAAAGAGACAGCATTCAGTGACATAATGTACCTCAGGGCTTAATGACTTTGCATGGAGAGAACTTGAAAGAACACTCTGAAAACTATTGTTTTAGTTGGTCTGGGTAGTTCATATACATACATACATATACTGTATATTTTGGCCAACAGCAGATGAACGCCAAAAGTAGCAATGGTCGTCATCATGATCATACATCCAGTGCTCTTCTGAATGTACTTCCTTTACAAGTGTGTTTGCATGGAAACAGGGTATGTGCTGCCAATATAATGTAAAAGTATGGAGGAAGTCCCAGTAATGGCCGTTCTCCCCCCATGCATCAGCCTGTGTAAAACGTCTTTTAAATCAGCGTCAGTCGACTTGTGTTCTTGTCAATCTGCCCTGGTTATGGCTCGGAATCAGGCAACGTAAAAGTACCCATGCCAAATAAGAAGTGGACTGACAAATCTTAAAGCAAATCTGTCACCAGGATAATCGCTATTGAAATAAAGCCATGGCCTAATAGCACTTAGTACTTATTTCCAGATGTCCCTTTGTTTCAGCAATAGATGTTTTCTATCTTCTGAAAATCCAGTTTATTTGGTATGTAAATGAGCCAGTAAGGTGCCCAGAGGGGCGTCACTCTTGCAGGAAGGAGTCCAGGCACGCCTCATACATCACATTTAAGCCATAGCTCCGCCCCCTTTTCCCTGCTCCCAGCATGAGGGCGGGCTTGGGCACTAGCAGGAGGCGTGCCTGGGCTCCTTCCTGCAAGAGTGACGCCCCTCTGGGCACCTTACTGGCTCATTTGCATACCAAATAAACTGGATTTTCAGAAGATAGAAAACATCTATGGCTGAAAAAATGCTGCAGACCGTCGGAATTAAGGACGCAGATGTGAACTAAGCCTAACAGAACTGACAAAAATGGATGCAAAGTGATCATAACTGAGGCTCAAAATAATGGATCTGTTTGTTATTTCATTTTTCTGTTCTGACGGATTAGAAGAACGGAAAAAAAAATGGTGATGTGAAAGAGCCCTAAAATGTGTGTGGTCATATCTGCTTAATGATCATTCACCAGACGATCATTCGCTCAATAGTTGTTCAATAATTAACCCAATTTTGTGAAAAGTGTAGGGCTACCTTTAGAGCAGGTTTACACACTGCAGTATTACAGGGGGTGTACCTCTACCATCCCACAGTATAGAGGTATAAGTGTCTGATCCATGGTGGTCTGACTGCCAGTCACATTTAAATGGAGCACCAGACATGCATGCACACCGTCGATCCATTCAGCCCTATCTCCCCTGGAGATAACCGAGTGCTTGTACTTGGCTATCTCTGACAGTCCCATACTGTTGAATGGCAGGCATGCATGTTGGCTGCTCCATCCAAACAAGGAAACATGGGCCCCCATTCTCAGTGGAGTTCCCAGCGGCTGGACCTGTGGCTCAACCTGCGGCTCTACAGCTGTTGTAAAACTACAACTCCCACCATGCTGTAGGATACCATAGCTGTAGGATGTCCGTGTATGCTGTGGGTTGTAGTTTTGCAACAGCTGGAAGGCCACAGGTTGGGCATCCCTGTCCTATACTGTCGATAGCTGATAAGTTGTTGTAACGGGGTAACCCTTTTATATATTTTTTTTTCTTTTACAATATGGTGGGTCCGCACATTGTACATTTATGCATGCTGCTGGCAGCGTTACAGAGTAACAGCGCTCTGAATCTGTAATATCAGACCATTTTGCATTATGGAGGGAACAATTCTGATAGTAGGAGTATATTAGACACGGTTTCCCAATACATCAGATAATAATTCACTGATTCCATATTCACAGTTAGACACTTGCAATACTTGCTATTATATTATTATGCAATTCACATGAAGTAATCTTATACTAGTTGTTACACTCTAATTGTATTTTGCACCACTTTCCAGCCTTATCTATACATAATTATGTATTGTAAGCCAATAAGCACTCATTATCTTGATTTCGACCTAATAAGCTAATTGATTCGTTATAGTGATAAACACAGTAATGACATTGAAAATGCCTCAGCCGACTGCTTAAAATAATGATCCAAAGGCTGATGTGATGTGATGAAATGGAAAGAAATCTCATTGCAGCCATGTCTGACATTCCAAACCCCATGTGTCAGTTGTCACCTGCTGGGATGGAGGATAGTGTATTCAGAGACTTCCCTCTTTACACTGATCACTAAGACATAATATTATATATTATTAGTTAATATCTGATAACATCGTCTGTTTCACTGGACGACGTATTATATTTGCATGTTTATTGTGTAATTATTAATTACAAAGCATGCACTTTGCAAGTCTGGAAGCTGCCTAGAAGCAGGCACCAATGTCAGCAGGTGACAGTGCCTGCTCTCCATGCTACTGGTGACATCTAGTCTTGTCATCTCACTTTCAGATTTTACACATTTTGGATCTTCTTGTGGGTAGCAGCCAATATAGATGAAATTAAAGAGGTTCTCCAGGATTTAAAAAATGACTAAGGCTACCTTCACGGGGAAACAGCCTGCCGAATCCGTGCTACCGCAAGTCCACTGTGCCGCCGGAAGTCCGCTCCGGCCCCATTCACTATAATGGGGCTGACCAGTGGTCCGGCCGCAGCACGGCAAAGATGCCGAGAGGTGGCTGGACAAAAACCGAAGCGTGCTGTAGTTCTATTCTGGCCGCCTCTTGGCATGTTTGCTGTGCTGCGGCCGGGCCTCCGCCCACCCCCATTAAAGTGAATGTGGCCGAACGGACTTCCGGAGGCACAGTGGACTTGCGGTAGCTCGGATTCGGCAGGCTGTTACCCCGTCAGAACAGCCAGCCGGAAAAGGCTACCGCAAGTGTGAAAGTAGCCAAAAAGCAAGTATGTCATACCATAAAAATATAATCAATACCAGCCTTTATATCCCCTACTGATCCCGTGCCACCATCCAGTGGTCAGTCACGTTCCATATATGCCCGAGATCACTACAGCCAATCTGCACTACAGAACGGGGAATCTTCTTAGTCATGCAGCTTTATAGGAGTAGATGTATCACGGCAGTGCTATTTAAATGACTCATCGGTAAGTAAAGTGACCTTTTTGCTTAGTCAGTATTTTATTATTGAGGACAATGCAGTCAATAACTAAGATATGTGTCACTTTGATGTGTTACACTTAAACTGCTGAAACGTGTGGGCAGTCAGCACCATAAGCCCTTCCTCTTACACTAGACAAAAATCTATGTAAAGAGTATTTTGCAGCAATATACTACAGTATAAATTTTTTTCTCATAACCCCAACCCCGTTGTCATCACTAGATAATGATCATATACAGGTTTGGCTGGAAGAACCCCGTCTCTCACCTTTTTTTGCCTGTAGGCACAGCCTTCTAGAGCTGATTGATCCTCCTCCTTTCTCTGCCTTACAACTAGGATAAACCGGCCTACACAACAGATGGTTTGGGAATTGGGTTCCTTATAATGAGGGGCTACATTATATTTTTCAAATCTTGGCGTGAGTTTTAATTGCCTGCAACTTTTTAGGAAGACTTTGGGGCTTAAGTCTAGTGGAGACTGACAATATTCAGTCTATCTATCCATCTATCTAGCAGAATGGTGACTTGTAATTGAATTTGGACATTTACAAAAGGCTTTTTGTTAAATGTAGTAAGTATGTGATTATGTAATAGCGATTTAGATGCTGTTATATGTGACTGGTGGACCGCATATCCATAAAAACATGGATTTTTTTAAAACTACATTCACATTGCCTACATACGAGTGCATATAAGAAACCAGGCAATACCAGTCAATATTTTATGAGTTTTAAGAAATTCATTACTGTTTGAATCCAAATCTCCCTCCTTCACAGACCCTGCCCTTCGAGTCCCCCATCAAATTCCTGCCGGAGGCACAATGAGATGCTGTGTCCAGCTGCAGAGAAGGACACATTGTGTCCTGCACAGAGAGAAGCCATTCTCTCCAGGATAGGCAGAGGCGGGGGGCAGCATTGCTTGGACGATTGTCAGTGTTCTTGGGTTTGTTTGGATCCTTTCTAATGTCTGACCTTTCCCAGTTGTACGTCTGGAGGGGAAAATCGCCCCTATCTGTCACTGAGCTTCTCTCATATTTTCAATATTAACAGAAGTAAAGCATAAATGAAGAGTAAGTGGGGGCCAAATACTAGGAGGCCATTTCCATAATTAGACTGTGTTCCTGTATTGTTCAGGGTTGTAAAAAATATTTGTGGGTAAAATGGCACGTTTGTTTCACTCCATAGACCTGCAGCTGAGAACTATACACAGCTGTGAAAACACAATACGCCTGAACCTTTCCATACTATAGTGTCCTAATGTTGGGTGTGAATGTCATAGTAGTACACTTGTCCTCCTTGGCAGCTCTGATAGTTGGTTAAGTTGTAGTTGTTGGGTAGACAGCACTACAAGGAAGTCTTCAACGCTTAACATGGACAGTCAGTTCCAATGCATTATGTTATTCCTCCTGAAAATGTATGAATAACTGGACCACTGGGCATTACTATGCTGTTGTCAATATGATGTGCCACTACACACCTGCTTCTAAGGCTAGCTGGACATTGTCATGTATTAAACAAGGCATGGACACAGGACGGGACATGTAATATTACCACTTTACGAAGCTTTGGTGCGACCTCGTCTGGAATATGCAGTTCAGTTCTGGGCACCAGTCCATAGAAAGGATGCCCTGGAGCTGGAAAAAGTACAGAGGAGAGCGACTAAACTGATAAGGGGCATGGAGGGTCTTAGTTATGAGGAAAGATTAAAAGAATTATGTTTATTTAGTCTTGAGAAGGTTTGGACGTGATTAACCTATACAAATATATAAATGGGCTGTGCAAAAAATACGGTGAAAAACTATTCCATGTAAAATCCGCTCAAAAAACAAGGGGGTACTGCCTCCGACTGGAGAAGAAAAAGTTCGGTCTCTAGAAGCATCTCTTGAAAGTCTCCTCAAAGCTTCTTTAATATAAGAACTGTGAATCTGTGGAATACTCTACCTCCGGATGTGGTCACAGCAGGAACAGTGGTTTTAAAAAAGAGCTTAAATGAATTTTTAAAATTAAATAACATTAATGTTTCTGAAAATGTGTAGAAATCTTGAGTCTAACGCCACTTTTGTAAAATTTACACCTTCTCCTATCCTTTGGTTGAACTTGATGGACTTATGTCTTTTTTCAACTTTTTCACTATGTAACACTATAAGTAGATTTATCAAATCCAATGTACCAGAAAACAGGTGTAAAAAGTTGAAAACGTATCCGTTTTTTAAATGCCATTTGTGCAGGTTTTTTTTGCACAAATGGTATTTTAACACTGCCCTCGCCATTTTTTTAAAAAGAAGGTGTGGTTGTGGTCTGCCCCAGCAGCTCTATCACCATTTATGCCACTTTTCTTCTCCTAACTGGTATAGATTTCATTCTGGGCACACAGACTGACGGAGGATGTGCTTCATTTATGACGAGGCACATAAATTAAGTGTGTGCTCCAGCATTGCAGGGGATATCAAGACAGGCATACAATATGCCAGTCTTGTTAAATCTCCTCTAATGACTCTTGTAAGCACTTAGGGCTCGTTCAATTCACCGTTCAGCCCTTCCGTTCTCCTGCTCCACTTAGGAGCAGGAGAACGGAAAGGATGGATTCGACACATAACTGAGCCAAACGGAGCCTAAGGACCCCATAGAATATAATGATTATAAGAAGATGATTTTGGAGCGGAGACAAAAGTTGTGCACGCAGGACTTTTGTATCCGCTTCAAAAATCTACACATCTGATAATTTGTACGCTAATGCATATGTATTCAGTTAAGTAGCGTACTTTTACTGTATGTTCGTTATTTGTGCAGGCCTAGACAATAATACGCTAAAGCTTCGTACGCACATTGTACACTCATGCGTACATATTTGCGGGAATGTTCTCAGAACACGAATATTTTTTAACGCAAATTGGACTGAATCGAATCTTATCCGAGGTGAATCTTTTTAAAAATTCAGGGAATATTCGCCGAAACGAATCTTTGAAGATTCGCTCATCTCTAGTTGGCTTAGTTTGAGACACAATTTTATTTCAGAATTGTGGTGTAATTTTGGCGCTATAATGTTGCCTCTTTTATGCCCAATTTCCCACAAAGCTATGCGGCTTTTTCCCCCTTATCAGGCTAGCTGCAGATCTTTTCTCCTAGATTTTGGTGAAATTCACGCCAGGGTCTGGATGCACTCACATTAGTAAAAGCGGCCATACATTTCTTGACAATCAGACAAATTTCTTTAAGAGCTGTCATGTTTTTCTCTTCAGCATTTGTTTCGATCTTTGTGTACGTGTAAAGGCACTCTAACCTCATGGCACATTGTAAATGAACTTCCCGCTATTTTTGAAATGTTAATAGCTTTCTTAGCTTGTTACTTTCCACTTTGTAGAAGACATTTTATTATCCGCACTGGAACCCCTCCTGCACACTCCAAAGAGCACATCCATTAAACACCTGTAAAAACTGAGATTATCTGCAAAGTTAAAATGTAACCATGGTGTGTAATATTATATTACACTTTTATCTCGCAATATTCCCAAGAATATTTTGAAATACAAGTGAAATCTGAGTCATTTTTTTAATATTTTTTCTTTGCAAACATTCTAAAAGGCATTGCAGCAAGATGACTGATATATGTAGAAATATACACTGGAATTCTGCAAATTTTATTTACTTTACTCACTTATACTGGATGGCACTGACATATTACATTTACTGATATTGGGCCTCATTTATCAAAACTAGCAGGAAAACTGTCTTAGTTGCCCATAGTAACCAATCAGAACTCACCTTTCATTTTTCAGAACACTAAGAAATGGAAGGTGAGCTCTGATTGGTTGACAGTTTTGATAAATGAGGCCCATTATCATTGCTTGCTGTCCCCAATGGAGCTCACAATCTGAGGTCTCTCATCAGTATGTCTTTAGCACATGGAAGGAAACCCATAAAGATACTGGGAGAACATACAAACTCCATGCAGATGTTGTCCTTAGTCAGGTTCAAACCTAGGGCTCCAGCACCGCAAGTCACCAATGCTAACCATTGAGCCACTGTGCTGCCTTCTAAGTATATGTGATTATGAACACAGCCATAGAGTCTGCGTATGGGGGGTTTATGCATGTCTGGTTGACCCTATGCTCTTTTCCTTATGACTAGCATTTACCTGTGTAAGGACTCCAGTGTCTACAGTGGCTTGTGGTCCCTCTCTAGGACAAGGGAGGAGAGCAAAAGCAATGTGCAGGACTTTAAAACAAAAGGTGCGCCCCAAAAGACAAGGGACTACTCACCAGATGCGGTTGTGCTAAACGCGCTGCCTCTCCGGTGATGATACCCACCAGATCTTGTCAATGGATACCTTGAGGCAAGGGAGAAAAAAGAAGGGACTATGTGGCACTGCAAGGATAAAGATTCCTCGGACAGTTTAAAGATGACTTTATTAGGGTGCAAGAACAACATATTTCGGTGTTACCTGATGAAGGAGTTAGTTGAACCCCAAAACGCATTTTTCTTGCACTCTAATAAAGTAATCCTCAAACCATCCAAGGAATTGTCACCCTTCAGCGCCACATACAGCCTTCTTTTTCTCCCTTACATCGAGTTATCCATAGTACAAGAGATCAGAAGGGTGCAGGAGTGTTGGGATTTCCTACCCTGGGATGGGTGGGAGTAGTATGGGACCCCTATATGCTCTGTGCATTGCCTTATTGTACCTCTTTTTCTTCCAGTCTGCACCGGCACAATGAATGGACTCAGTGTAACTGGTGAGGCCGAGTACCAGCATCATACCTTAAAGAACACCTACAACAACTGCCATATTGTGATGGGAAATCTGGAGATTGTGCTTGTTGAGAACAACAAAGATTTATCCTTCTTAAAGGTAATGCACACCCCAGAGATCATCGTGGGAGACTGAAATATATATACCAAACTGCTCTTATGCAATGTGCACCAGGCATGCTGATATACCGCATACAATA
This sequence comes from Rhinella marina, assembly GCA_900303285.1. Classification (NCBI taxonomy): domain Eukaryota; kingdom Metazoa; phylum Chordata; class Amphibia; order Anura; family Bufonidae; genus Rhinella; species Rhinella marina. The sequence continues at coordinate 97,286 of ONZH01001107.1, read as the reverse complement.
TCTCAGGATGTTCACTGCGCACCTATATCACAGATGTCAGTTTCATGTGAGCAGCTAGTGAGATATGTAAGTGCGTTCAGTGTTTCTGCCACTGGAATGTGGCTCCAGCCTGTCCTGTTTAACCGGCCTTTTTTCCGGAATATTGCACAACTGGTTTCCCCTCCCTGATCCACCTACAGAGTTTGGGAGGCAAAGTACTGCCGTCATTGGGAGTGGCTTCCTGCTGCTTCAGGTGAACATGGCCAACCTTGTCCTAAACGGAAAGCCTGAATTCCAGGGGTTTAACTGCTGTTCACTAGCTAATAATGTCAAATTTTCATGCTCATTGGGCTTCCAAGCATGAAGTGAGATTTTGTGGTGTTAAAGGGGTATTCCAGAAAAAGGCATTTAGGTAACAATTGCCTGATAGGGATCTAGACACTGGAACTCAAATCATAAGAAAGGAGGTCCACAGTCCCATTGCTTAAAGAATCCAAGAGCCTGCTGTGCATGTACCACCACCACTGTTGGAAAACCCCTTTAAAGAGAATCTTCACCTCTAAACCGGTTTAGCTGATTGGCTTCATGGTGTAAACATAATAAACTTTGTAATTTATTTGTTTGACTGTTTTATTTGTTTTTTTATTCATGCAACACATTATAATGTATGTGTACTGAAAAACGGCTGCTCAGGGGCGGATTGGCCATAGACTCTACAGGGAAATTTCCAGGTATATCTAGGGGCCACCTGAGCCCTCCTCAGGGCCGCCTGCTGGATAAGTAATGATCTGTCACTCCCAGAGTTAATTAACGCTAGGGGTGTCAAATTGTATCTGGCTGGTGGCCACAGGTGCCCTCCTGATTCTTGAATTCAACTGTATTGCCATCCTGAGGAAAGTAGAGTAGGTGGACAGAACATTGCAACTGGAGCTGGCCACCACAGAGGAGCAGCTTCTCAGGAGGTTTTTTGTGCTGCACTGTGGTTTATGATGCCGCTGGCAGGGGCGGATTGGGAAGTAAAAGTTGTTCTAGAAAAAAATCGTAAAAGTGGCCGTATGTTGCAGGCAGGTCCAAACTGACAGAAGGCAGGGCCAACAGAAGAGGCAGGGCCAGAATAAGGATAGTGCAGAGCTATATACCGCCCCAGCTGAACCAAATACCACCGTGCAGCACCAAATACTGCCACCTGCTGAACAGTATTCAACTTTATCGCTGTCCTGAGGACAAAGATACAGTTGAATTCAGGAGGACACCTGAGGCTGCTGGCCGAGTGCATAGGTGAGATTCAGATCATTATGTACCTGGCTGGCGGCCATGAGGAGGTCTTGCGTGACCCTCCTAGGGATCGGCCCACTGGGAAATTTCCCTGTAGGGTCTGTGACCAATCCGCCCCTGGCTGCTGGGGCAGTTTATTGTGTTGCACTGAGGTATTTGGTTCTGCTGGGGTGATATTTTGTGTTGCAGTATGATATTGCTGGCCCATACTTGTGTTGGCCCTGCCTTCTGTCAATTTAGACCTGCCTACAACATGGGGTGATAAGATGATAAGAAGCCTGTCGCTGACTGATGTGCAACCTATGGCACAGTGTCCTCTCGCAGGCTTCTTGAGTTAGGAAGTCATATCATCAGAGACAGGAGAAGCTGATGCCAGCCAGATATTTCCCCTGCATCGGTCAATTCAGATGATTTACATGATATCACATGGACTACTCCAGGGGTCACCAATCACCGGCCCTCTGGCTGTTGGGAAACTACAAACCCAAGCATGCACCATTCGCTTCTATGGTAGTTCCAATAACCGCCAAAAATGTGTGCATGCTGGGAGTCGTAGTTTCACCACAGCTGGAGTGCAGGGGTTTGATGATCCCTGTACTGCTCAATTCTTCCTGGCCTTTGTAATTCATCAAGATGCCTGCTGAGCTGAGGATAACCCCCATCTGCAGACCTATACTGTAATATGTGATTATTTGCAGAGAACCATACAGGTTGAGAGATAATACAAGGAACAAGGAAATGAGATAACAAATTTCCACAGTTCATCAGATAGCACATCTTCACAGGTTGTCTAGGCTTCTGACCCTTTATACCAGTGTTCCTCAACTTCAGTCCTCAGAACCTACCTGCTGGTCATGATTTGAGAATATCCCATGAATGAATTCCTTTGGTAAGTCCTGATGCATTGACATTATATCACCTGCTCAATAATAAGAAAACCCTGAAAACATGACTGGCAGGTGGGACCTGAGGACCGGAGTTGAGGACCACTGTTTTATAATTTAGTATCCTGTCTATGCATTGCTCGTCTACGAATGTGAACCCTGCAAACAAGTACAACAGTATATGTAGACATAGTCCCTGAAATCAGCTCTTGGAGTCGTAAATCACTATACAGTGTGTACTGCTAACTCTCTCCACATAGCAGTACATTAAATGTAGCACAGTGTGCATGATGTGTAGGCAGCGCCATGTTTTTTCTTACTGCAACATGTTCTGATATTGTCACTTTTTGTGCTGTTTTTTCCTTGTTGGCAACAGAGACACAATGTGGCATACGTAAAAGTGAGCGGTGCACTGTCCTTAGATCGGACAGCCCTGATATATTGTGCTGCTGCTCACAAAAGTCTATATTATGGGGCAACTGGAGCAATGGCAGGCAAGAAAGATACAGGGAACAGCAGGGAAGAGCAGGGTCCAAAACCTTACCTGCAACCCTTTATCCATCGTGGTGTCTCAGCTGCCATCTTATTCTTCCTGTAGCCTGACCCAGCCTTGGATTGTGGATTTCAGATATGGTTTTCCTTAACAATCTCCATGAGCACATTCATAGTATAAGACCACTTCTCTTACCTCGTCCCCTCCTTACACTAGAAGATCTGGCAGTCTGTTCTGGTGGCCTGTTCCAGCATAAATGCCCTCTGTTAGGTGTGGTATGCAGTGGTATTTGTATGGCTGGAACGCAGACAGATCACCGCAAGATCCCATTATAGTCAATGGAGATCCAGCAGTGAATGGCAGTATCGGGCTATGCCAGATACGGTGGACTCCAGCAGGCTGTTCCAGCAGAGGAATATTTCTAAGGGCTCATTCACACAACCGTATGTATTTTGCAATCCACAAAAAACGGATCCACATAAAATACGGATGATGTCCGTGTGCATTCCATATAATGCGAAATGGAACAGCTGGCTCCTAATAGAACAGTCCTATCCTTGTCTGTTATGTGGACAATAATAGGAAATGTTCTATGTTTTTGCGGAACGGAAATATGGAAACGGAATAACTTCCTTTTTTTGTGGACACATTGAAATGAATGGTTTCCTCATACGATCTGCAAAAAAAACGGAACGAAGATGGAAAGAAAATACGTTCGTGTGCATGAGCCCTTGTTCTCTGCATAATGGACAAGAATAGGATAATAGGATAATAACTGGTCTGTTAGAGGCCACCTGTTCTGTTCCGCAAAATACGGAATTCACATGGACATCATCCTTTTTTTTTTTTTTTTTTTTTTTTGCAGATCCGTATTTTTTGGACCGCAAAATACATATGGTCTTGTGCATGAGCCCTTAGGGGCCAGCTGTTCCGTTCCGAAAAATATGGAATGCACACAGACGTCATTCGTATTTTTTGCTGATCGATTTTTGCAGACCACAAAATACATACGGTCGTGTGCATAAGCCCTTAATGTTATTAACTACCAATGTCAGGAAATAAGAAGACTTTCATCACTGGTTACTTTTCCAAACTATGACTGTCCACAGTTGTCTTCCTGGACATAATAGAGGGAATTATTAAGCTCTGCCCTCAACAATTTCTACTTGAAAAAGTCACAAAATATAGCTGTGTTCATTTTTGGGCAAATTTGCAGTTTTACACCATTCACCCAATTTTTGAAACATGGGTGGGAAATTGAGCGTTTTTACCTATGTTAGGTTCACTCCAGATTCACTTCAAGAAAAATCTGAAACAAGCTGGAGTGGTTTTTCTGGACAAAAGTGTTTCACTAAATGTAACAAGCATCATTCATCATTTTAAAATTCATGCAAAGTACGCCAACGTAGACTCCAGCAAATGTGACTTCAGATATTACCCTCATGATAAATTCCCTCCGATATCAGTTATATGTTCAGTTATAATCAGTTTAGACGGGAATTGTTGGAAGTAACGTGTATTTCTCTGCTTTACAGTCCATACGTGAAGTGACTGGATACGTGCTGATCGCCTTGAATATTTTTACCTATTTACCACTAGACAACCTGCGTGTCATTCGAGGACAGAGTCTTTATGAAGACAAGTACTCACTTTACATGATACTTAATAACCAAGTTAATGGCACCCGTGGTATCCAGAAGCTCAGCTTCCACCATCTTACAGGTAAGACAGAATTACAGGATGGGGACCGGATTCAGCAGACGTGAGAATGGACACAGAAGCTGACATACAGTGTATTACATAGGAAACACAGACAGATGTAGACAGCCCACTGCACACAGTAAAAAATGGAAAATAAGGGAAAAAGGGTAAATGTGATTATAAAAATCACCAATATAATAATGCAAGGGTTCAGAAACAGTGGCACTCTTGTTCACGGGCTGTGTCTGGTATTCAAGCTCAGCTCCTACAGCTCTCAGCTATTTCAGAACTCCCCTAAAAATTAATGGAGGGTGGCCACTCTTGTGCAGTGCACTCTCCTTCACTTTAAGGGGGGTATTCCAGAGATATGAGCGGGTCCCAAAGGTGGGACTGCATCTATATGACATTGATGGAATACCTCACAATTCTTTTTACTAAGTACTTTTTACTAAATATTCTGTTCTATCAGAGTATATCCGAATGGGCCACATAAGCACCAGGTTAATTTGTGGCATGCTTATGTGCTCCAAATAAGGCTAGGGCTACACGGCGACAGTTGTCGCACGACAGCCGTCGCAGCCCGATCCCTGAGTAGCGGGGATCCCATAGAGATGAATGAGATGCTGCGGCAGTCGCAAGAAATCCAAAACGAATGGATTTCTTGCGACTGCCGCAGCATCCCATTCATCTCTATGGGATCCGCGCTACTCAGGGATCGGGCTGCGACGGCTGTCGTGCGACAACTGTTGCCGTGTAGCCCTAGCCTTAGGCCTCATGCACATGAGCGTGTGCTCGCTGTGGCCGTATTGCCGGCCGCAAACAGTGGGTCTCCCCGCATCACGGATACGGACCCATTCACTTGAAGCCCATAGAAGCCCACGGAAGCACTATGGGACAGTCGGATGAGGATCGCGGACCCTTTGCAGTCCACGGTCAGTGCCCATGCTTTGCAGACCGCAATTTGCAGTCCGCAGCATGGGCACGGGTGGCACATGTTCGTGTACATGAGGCCTAAAGCAGATTTTGTTGCAGTATTTTCCGTGACTGAAAATCAATTCCAGTCACCCGATTGGGGCTCGCAGAAACCTAAATCTCGCCGTCCTAATGAACTGAATGGAACCGATTTTCAGTCATGGTAAATTCTGCAACAAAATCTGCAGCGTGTGAAGGCAACCCATCAAAGTGTGGCAGTCCAGCACTTCACTCCCCAACCTGATGCCTGTTCCAAATTGACGGCAACTTGCTATCTGTGCTCTCTCCATATGGTGTGAACAATCTTTTTAGTAGTGCTACAGGGATCTTTAGTCTTTTCTCATACATTCCGTATCCATTAGAGAAGAAGAAATCCCCAACCTACACAGCCCTACCGATCTACATATAAAGCTGGAGATGGATTTAGGAGTGCACTTGCATTGAGAGCCTTGATGCATCTATCACTCGCTGTCAATTAGAGCTTGGGAAAATTTAAAGAATTAATTTAACTATTGTGATTTTTTTTTTTGGTAGAGAAAAAAAAGACAATTGTTCTAAAAATAAGCTATGTTCCCAGGACAGAGCCTCATTGAGGGGACAAGCTGACGTGCCCAGTGGGAAGAGCCTCCTACAATAGCCTCTGTCATTGGCAATCAGGTTCTGCAGCCCCGGTCTTGTTAGTCACCCCCGATTGTTGACCCTCCTACCTACTCCTTCCTGGCTGAGAAACTCCCTTCTGGACTTTAGACCTTTGTTTTTGTGTGCATTGCTTTACTACTGGTGGAGTTGTGCCAGCACTATTGTGTTTTCTTCCCTATCAGACAAACAGATAAAATAAGAACATGTCTCTATCGCTGGATAAGCGCACTGGTTATACAGGTTTGAAACTTTAGCAAACAAAACCTGTTCACAAAACAGCATACATTTTTTTCCCCATATGAACAGAGCGCATTAAAATGTCAACATTTCTGTGAGCAGGAACTCGCCTACCAAGTATCTTATAGCGCACCTGTCTTTTGCACGCTCGGCAGTCCACCATTTTGTGCCTTACGTCAAGTGAATATTCATTTAGCTCACAAAATGGCAACCTGTGTTCGTTTTCAGAGATTCTGGCTGGAGGGATTCATATAACTAAGAACGAGCAGCTATGTTACACAGATACCATCGACTGGAAAGACATCATACGGGATCAGAAGGCTCAAGTTGAAATTACAGAGAATGCTGCCAATTGTAAGTTCTGCTCGACATGAAGATTGATGGACTGATTTGATAGAAGTCATTGGTTTTACTTTGCTTCCATCCTTCTTTGCTATCTGCCTTTATTTTGCCTATAAGCTCCATTATTTCATAACACATGTAAATTCTGTGCATGAACCAATTGTACGTGATCTTCAATACATACATATACTGCATCCCGTGGCATACATAGAGAAGTAAGGGTCCCATAAAAAGGATCAAACCAGGACCCCCACACAGGACAGAAGGGTTTCTGCCTAAACCTTTTTCAGTGACCCTTGGGCCATTTTTCCACTGCCTCATTTGTTGTTCCTTTAGAGAGTAGAGTCTTGACCAAGTTTTCTTGGTCCCAACTAAGACTGGGCCCCCTCTTGCCATCGGCCCCATAGCAGTCGCATGGCCTGCCACTATGGTTGTTACGTGTCTGACTGCGTCAGATAGTGAGACAATAGTATGTTATCTCATACAGATAGGAAAAGGCCCCTTTACATGTGCCGACAATTGTGGCAATTATTGAAAGAAGTATCTGCTGCTCAGAAACAATGATTCTCCATGGGGATGAGCCATCACAGTAGAGATCCCTTGTCCTCATACTGCAGAAGTGATTGCTGCATGTAAATGAAGCTCTCACCTCCTCTGACAAGCAGGCAATTATTGGGAATGAACGGTTCATTCTCGATTATTACCTGCTATGTCAGCCCATGTAAAACGTCTTTTTCTGGTCCTGAGAAAGGTCCATAGAGGCTGTCAAAAGACAGATGCAACTCCTCTGGAATCTCCAAAGTGTAGGTATGCTTCAAAATATGGATAAAAACAAACTCTCCTCCAGAAGAAAGAAAATCTCTCTCTCAAACCACCCTGCAAGTTAATTTCTGACCTATTAAAAAGCCTTGATATATGACTAGGAATTCTAGCCAAGCCAGAGTGTGCCCCAAAAAAAGAGACTTGCCCCTTTTGGCAGGTAATAATGTCTATGCCTAATGGTGGTCTCCTCAAGAAGAAACTCCATTAGCTACATCAAATATAGAGACAGATTGTAGATACATTGCTGAAAACAGGACAACACTAAATTAAAAAGAATTTAAAACTGAGGCAACACTAAAGATCCATTTCTAATGATTTCTTCAGAAAAGAGGGGTCTCAGGCACTACGCTCAGTGTATTTCAGTTACAGCCGTTTGATTAGAAATGGAAAGAGTATAGACCTGGAGTTTACACACAACACCGAGCCCGTTACTATGTATCCCGAAGCGTCTGCATCCAGTACACTTCAGAACTTGGCAGCCTCACTTGGACCAAGTCCAGATGTGTTATCAATAAGATTAAAAGTGGCCGAGTAAAGATTTCAATAGAACAACGTGCAAATCGTCATATAGGTGTCAAGGGAAATAACCTCCACCCTGTGTATTTGGTTTCTATGTCGGGAACCTGGACAAGTGTGTATGAAACCCTATGCTCTCTGGTATCTACACACCTCTGTTTACTTTCCTTATAACCTAGGACATTGGAGCCACATTGCACAAGTGAATAACAAATCACTGAATTCATATTTCACTAATGTACATTGACTCATCAGCCATGATCAAAACACTGATGTTTACCCCCTGGTGAGCCATTGGCTCCATTTTTACATCAGTCTGCAGGGGCTGCTTACCTGTTGAGGTCCAGCCGCACAGGTACAAAGGGATATTTCCATGCCAAATATCAAAACCAAAACTTAAAAATGGCCACCTTATGACAATATATTACTCCTTGGTTTCCCGTGGAAAGAAGCAGCATTGTTTTTTGGCACTTAGCTTTAAGGGAGAGTTCTCTTGCAGTCATTTGCATCTGCCGTTGTCACCTAAGGCCACTTTCACACTAGCGGCAGCACGGATCCAGCGGGTGAAGGGTCCTGCCGGATCCGTGCTGCCGCAGGTGCACGCGTGGGGCCAGAACCGCGCTCCGGCCCCACACGTGTCAGACACAGTCTCACTAACATACATACATACACATACATACACATACATACATACACTTACATACATACATACTTACATAGGCCCCAGCAGCTCCGGACAGCACAGGAGGAGGAGGACAGCGCGCACAAAGGAAGGGAAGATTCCCCACAGCGCCCCCTGCTGGAGGGAGGAGGGAGCTGTGGGGAAAAGTGCAGGTGACGGATCCGTCATGAACTCCATTGAAAGTCAATGGAGGACGGATCTGTTTACTATTGTGTCACACCAAACGGATCCGTCCCCATTGACTTGCATTGGGGGTCTTTCCAGATCCGTCTTGGTGCGGATGCCCAGACCGGAGAGCACACTGCAGCATGTTGCGGTTTGCTCTCCGGTCTGGAGACTGAAGAGAACTGAACGGAATGCATTTTGGAGCATTCTGTTCTCTTCAGTTCAGTTTTGTCCCCATTGACAATGAATGGGGACAAAACTGAAGCGTTTTATTCCGATATTGAGCCCCTATGACGGAGCTCAATACCGGAATTTCTAAACGCCAGTGTGAAAGTAGCCTTAATGCATGCATGGATTGCTGCAATGCAGTGGTCTAGGCCATATCTTTCTATGTAGGTTATGTGTAATGCACAGATGCAGCGCCCTCCAGGAAAGCTGCCTCTATTACTTTCATATGAACTAATAGAGAGTGGGGTTGTCTAATGAGCCCATAACAAAATGGAAGAGCTGTGGGATGGAAGAAAATTAGATAAGAAATGTTTAAAGGGAATCGATCACCAGTGACCTCCAACTGTTTGCATAGACACATAGCTGTAGTTCGCCTAAGGCTACATTCAGATTTACGGTCCACAAAATACCGTTCGCGTGCGTTCAAATTTTGTGGAACGCATAGGGCCAGCCCTATATATAAATTCTTATTCAATTGAGGACAAGAATAGGACTTGCTCTATATTTTTTTTGCGGGGCTGGGGAACGGAACTACAGACGAGGACAGTACAAGGTGTGCTGTCCGCATCTTTTGCAGCCCTATTGAAATTAATGGGCCCGTTACGAAAAATTGCGAAACGGAAGTGAACCCAGAAATACAGTTGTCTGAATATACCCTGTTTTTCTATTGTTGATCTGCAGCTCCATTCACAAGTTATGATACTTTTTCTTAATATGCAAATTAGGCCTTTGAAGAAATTAGGTTGTTGCCCTTGCTCCAATCATTTCTGTGACCCGCCCCTCCCTCTTTGCCTTGATTGGCATAGCCAGGCAGAAAAGGTCGGCGCTTGGGAGCACCAAGAGCAACAGTAACACCCTCATTGCACTACAGGCGTTATTTGCATATTAAGAAAAAACATCATAACTCGGGAACGGAGCCTCAGATCAACAAAAGAAAGACAGCATTTTAATCAGATCAACCACAGCTATGTGTCTATTTAGTGACAGATGACAGATTCCCTTTAAGGGTTTTATTTTCCCAGAACTTTTATATTGATGGTAAGTCACAAATATCTAATCAGCTGTTTTTCAGCAGCTCCAGTGATGGAAATAGGCACCAGAACTACATAGCTCCATCCATGGTGTAGACGACGTGGATGGGGGAGCGCTGCAGTAACCTGCAATGTCTACTATACAGTGGACAATGCTATGCATTTCCAGTGCTACTGAAAAACAGCTGATCCATTGGGGTGACAGGAGTCAGCCCCACCGATCACATAATGAGAGCCTGTCCTGAGAATAGGCCATCAATATAAAAGTCCTAGAAACCCCCTTTAAGGGATTTTCAAGTTTGTAGTTCCCTAGAACACAACTGCATTTCCTTTATTTTTTAATTCTCTTATTGTATTCTAAGTCAAGCCACTCATTAAGAAAACTATATACGAAGGCGTTCATTATCGCCTTGTGTACGTGCTGTACCATTACTACAAAGCACTGACCTGGAGCATTGCTTTACTCTAAGTACATAGGAAACAGGAAAGTAGCTGACATTAAAGACCCTGGACGGTGACAGGTATCAGCAGTGTCACTATTGTCACTACTGTAACACCGTCATTTACTTCTTCCTCAAGGGCAGTATGATGGATAGGCCCTGTCCTGCCATCCTGTAATATGCTGCAGCGGAAGCATTCACTTTCAGTGCTGATACATGTAAGTGGCAGTCTGACACCCATTCACTTTTAGGCTGAAGCTGTGGAAACCATTTTGAGTATTAAAAAGGATTTTCACTCACATCTCACATAATTGGTTCATTAGACTGTAGGTTTCTTTCTTCTTTTTTTTTTTTTTAACCAAAACGAGGTTATTACCAAAATTACTGTGTGTGAACAAAGCCTTCAAGGGGTTATGTGAGACTAAAAAATGTCCCCCATATGCCTGGGCCCCTCACACTGACTATACTTACCTGGCTCCCTGCACCGCTCCTGGTCCCTGCACCGCTGCTGCAGCTTCTCCCCATGCAAGGATGAAAATAACCTGTGTCGGGGGGAGCAGCCAATTGTGGGTGACGCTAGGGAGGCTCATCCCCATCCCCGTCTGCCACTGGTGTGGGGACCAGGAGCAGCACAAGGAGTGGGGAGCCAGAAGAAGTATACTCAGTGTGAGGGGCCCATCATATGGGGGACATTTTTTTGTCTTAGATAACCCCTTTAAAGTCATGCTGCAGTTCCAGAAAAAAAATCACATTTACTGGAACACATACAGAACACATATGGTGCCTTCTTTTTTATTTTTCAGCTGCAGATCCACCAATTCCCAGGCTTCTCTTCTATCTTCCAAGATGGCCGCAGCACCTGACGCACTCCATGCTTTTGTAGCCTAAGACACTTCCTGTTGTCCAGCCCTGCTCTTGGATTGGCCAGCATCGTTCACATGAGCTGCGCTGGCCAATCCTAGGGGAAGTGCCTTGGACTACAAAATGCACAGGATGCATCAGGTAGTCTTAGAAGCAGTGCGGCCATCATCGATGACAGAAGGGGAGCCTGGGATCTGACCACTCTGCAGATGAAAAAGGGGGTCACCATGCAAGCGTTCAGTCCGTTCTCTGGTAAATGTAAAGTTTTTTTCTTAAAAGGTCTCTTTATGATGCATGTACATGCCTCCTACAACCTACTCTGTTTCTTTCCCTTCCTTTTGGAATAGTAAAATATCGTACACGGCTTTTTAACCTTGTGTGTCTTCTTGTTATCTATTGTGAAAACGTAAGAATTTGCCTTTCAGTTCCCAGAGCAGTGACCACCTTTCCTGGGATACTCCAAAAGATTTCACAATCCTAAGTGTTTGCAGTGGATTATCACATTGTTAGCTATAAAGCCCACTATGTGCTGGAACCAGTGTATGCAGACTATTCTGCAGTTAACCCCATTCCAACTCTTCTTATTCGGTGGCATCTTTATTTGAAGCAGATGTCACAGATGTCACTGACGTACATTATGTGTACCTCACCATGTACTGTATGTCTGTGGCGACAATCACAAGTTCGTTCCAGGTGCCATAGAGTTCAGTTCTACAAACCCTTTTAACAAATATTAGCTCATGCCACACGGTTGCCAAGATAAACCCTGCTCTGGCAAAACTTCTGCCATCTCTATCCTGTTTCTAGAGGCCAGCCATATTTCTGATTTAATGTAAACACTTGACAAGGTGCATACGAGTCTTTATTAAAAGACATTAATAACCCTAAAGGTAATGTCACTGGCACCAGCGGGTTACTGAGGTAACGTTATGTGACATCTTGTTTGTACAGCTCCGTGAGGTTTGTCCTTAAACTGTAAGGATGTTTAAGGACATCCTAAAATAAGTAATATGTGGTGCCGCACATTACCCCATGTTACTCGCAGCAGATATCAAAGAAGACATACGTTACGTTCCTTGACAGGCATGGACGACTGTATGTATTTGGGCTGACAGCTGAGGCACTCATCTCTCATTTTCTCCACATACGGGGGATTTATTGCAGAAATTTCTGTGACTGTCCCCTCTATCTGAATGGGTTGTGTATAGATCCACACACGTACTGCCGAAACATCCCCATTGACATGTTTGATAGGGTCCATTCACACGTCAGTATTTTTCTTTTACAGATTTTCGTTCCGTTTATTGTGGATCCGTGTTTCTGCAAAAACCTTCAATTTTTACCAATTGTACATCCTCATCCGTTCATTAAAAAAAAAAAAAAAAAACGAAGGAGGAATATATGTTGCTAGGGTGCTAAAATATTTTTTTCTATTTCCTGGAAACGGATCTGCAATTTCGGATGACATATTGATGCATTCTGCATTTTATCTGCATTTTTGCGGGCTTCAAATTTGCAGATGCGAATTACAAAATACTGATGTGTGAATGGACCCTTAGATGATCTGCCGATTTCAGCAAGGCCAGCCAATCATCTAAGGCTACTTTCACAATAGCGCTAAACTATTCCGGGAGGCTGTTGCGGAAAAGGAACAGGCTGCCGGAGTTTATTGCATCCAGCGTAGCCAGAAACTGCCGGAGCACCACCAGGCCCCATTGAAATTCGCCCTGGCTAATGCCGCTGCAAGCAACTGTTTTTGTCTGACCGAACCCTGGCACTAATGCTGAAAACAGGCCGGATTCCCGCCGGGTCCCATTGTAGTGAATGGACTCTGTAGAGAAAGAGACCTTCCAGCTCTTCCCCCATTGTCATATGTCAAGAGAACAGTCAGGCATAACCCATCACCAGAGGTGTCTGTTAGGGCTTGTTCACATCACCGTTAGGGATTCCGTTCAGTCTTTCCGTTATAACATCGTTATAACGGAAAGAAACGGAATCCCTAGGACGGACATCAAAACGGACACCTTTAAGAGGCATTCTGTTTTGATCCGTCATATTAGAAGCCTATGGCCCTGCATAACGGATCCGTCTGGTTGCCGTTATGCTGGACGGAAAACAAAGTCCTGTAAATTTTATTTTCGGCCCTTGTCATTGGTTCAGTCTGACAATGTGGCTTCCAACCAGAAAACGTTGTACATCCCTGCTCTATAGCCACCTCAAAGTACAGCCACACAGGGCAGAGAAGTTGCAGAATTTCCATCCACAGGATTTACAGTAGCAGCAAAGCGGATGAGATTCTACATGCTGAGTATTTTGATTAGGGCTCATGCACACGGCCGTTGTGCGGCCGTTCCATGCATTGGGGAACGCAATTTGCGGTCCCCAATGCATGGGCAACATCCGCGCAGCGGGCGGGACGGATCGAGACCCATTCAACTTGAATGGATCCGTGATCCGTCAGGACAGCAAAAAAAATAGAAAATAGATTTTCAGCATGGATGTCAACCTTTTGTGCAACAAATCTACAAAAATTCTGCATGCAGATCCATGGCAAAATCTGCGGTGGATTTTTTAGGTACAATTTAGGTCTCATGTAGATATACCGGAAGAAACGTCATTAGTGCATCCACTGACCTTTGCATAAGCAACATAAATGTCTAGTTTTCCTAACTTGTATCCTACACAGTGGAAGACTTTGATTGTTTTTAAGCATAAGTAGTATTTTCAGGAATACTCACACACCCGGTGCTTTCCAACCTGTTATCTCATTACCCAAAGGCCCTTTTTACCCAATGTCGGTAAAACACCAACATCACAGAAAACATATGACAAATGAAGGCAGATCAGTAAATAATAGGAAGCAAGCAGTATGTTTCATGCAATAAAATGTAACCACTAAGTGATCTTTATGTTATTTCAACTAATTGCAGATCTTGTCTTCACAGGAAAACTTTGGGAGCTTTTCAAATATATTTTAGTACTTGCAGCGATCTTAAAGGGGTTGTCCGAGTTATTTTTTTGTTCTTTATATGTTTCTAACTTGTCAGGTATAACAACTTTCCCATATACTTTGTGTTTCTAAAGCTGCTGGTTTCTCAGAGTTGACTGAGGGTCACGTGACCTGTGATGTCACCTTATCTCCCTGGTCTGTGATGTTTCGTGTACAAGCCTCAGAGTTCAGATAACAGTCTGTACACGAGACGTCACTGGCCACGCCCCCTTTCTTTGCCGGGCTCCTGCTATCTGCTCTCTCCCTGGATTCCTTCAGTTAAAACATTAACCCCCTTCAGCCAGAACACACTGAGGGCTCAAGGCTTTACAACAAATAGTAGCTGCAGCAGTGAGAGGAGACAAATGCTGGGCAAGGAGCTATAGAGGAATTGTACAAGAACAGGTAGGGAGAATTTCCTGTGTGTATCAGCAGTGTCATTGTACAGCTGGGACTTGTAGTCCTACACAAACAACATGCTGCTGAGTATCCCAGCAGGCAGACATGTACTCACAGCACTTATATTCACTGCCTTTGCAGAGAAGGGGGGAGGGGCTGAGATTGTTATTACTGCAGGTAAACAAAGGCCAGAAGAGAACCAGGGAAATGAGGAAATATAGATTTTTTTTTGCCTAAAACTTGCTGAACTTAGTTATATATTGCTGTCCATCAGATTTACAGTGCTATAATTTTTTTTTCCATAACTTGGACAACCCCTTTAAGTCAATTCAAAGGGAACTTGCAGGCAGCCTGTACAGAGCAAGAGGAGCTGAGCAGATTGATATATACAGCCAGGGTCGGGTGTCTAGGAGGGCCCACTGTAAAGCTCACTCTGGGGGCCCACATGCATATGCTACCTGCCCACACTATCCAGTCTTTTATATGGACATAGGCAATGTACTGCATAGCATCTTAGGCAGCCTATTTATAGGTCAGTCTACTGTGCCATGTGTCACTTGTGCAGGAGGTGGGGGACTAGAGGCCTACCTAGCTCAGGGGCCCACCGGGGGATTCACCTGTTCCCCTGTGGGCCAGTCCGAGCCTGTATACAGCAGTTTTATGGGGAAACCTTTAATTTACACATTTACTTTTTACGTCTACATTTTTTCTTTTGTACATGGGGTCTTCTTATGACTTTTCCTGCTCTATAACATGCTGCCTGCAGATTACACTGCATTTTGCAGTGTCAGGTCCTCTGTAATGTAACTGTTTCAATTGGATGATAAAGGTTTATCGCATCGTTAACCAAAGGGGAAAAAAAACACTTTGCGTAATTTGCCCAGGTTTGGAGAGCCCGGCATGCTCCTGTAGAATGGCTGTTTCTATTTTGTCTTGAAAGCTGTATTTAAAATATTTTCTAATGTTTTTTGGGGGGAAGTGCAGTATTTTACATAGAGGAAATCATGGTAGGGTTTTGTACCTTGAGACCCTCGTACTACATGGGATCCTAAACACAGATCAATGGTTATCAACTGAACCATCCTTACAACCATCCCTGTATGCTGTATGTGTTCAGATACCGATGCATCCCTTTGCTGAACCTGTGTTGTTTGCTGCAGGTAAACCTTGTCATCCATCTTGTAATGGGAAATGTTGGGGACCAGGAGAAGACGACTGTCAGAAATGTGAGTTTTTCCATTTTGTCATCAGATGGTGTAAGTAATATTCGATAATTCCCCCAAAAATGAGAGTAGATTCAATATAAGTCAATTCATCCATCACCATGACATCCTCATATCTAAACAACAGTTGGATGTGACATTATCCTCATGGAAGACGTTCCTTTTGTAGGTTGGCATCATTAAGAAATTGCTGTGTTCAATATCCAAATGTTCATTTTAATATGGAGGCCAAAACTAAAAAGCAAATACAAACAGAACATGAGGATAACAATAACCGCAATGCCCACACAGTAGACCTGCATGGTAAACTACAGTATTATCACATAGTGCCCACACAGTAGTACTCGACTGAAGTGCACATAAAGTAGTGCCATGTAGTGCACATTGCAGCAGGTATTACTGCTCTTATGATACAGTGCTGGCAGCCTTGTATTAACACACTGGACTGCCATGGTATCATGGTACCCATACAATAATTCCAAACACAAAGCAGTACCCATACTGTAGTTCCATGTGCCCCAATAGTAACATCATATACCGGCAGATAGAAGAAATGTCCCAAAGCCATAAAATATGGCCGATAAAGTAGTGGTAGCAGCACTATAATTCCTAAGCTATACCGCCATTCACAGTGCTCAGATCACTGGGTCTTCCATCTAGTAGTGCCCACATAATATTAAATAAATTCTCACATATGATTTTACCATCAACAGTTTTCCCATATAGTAGGCATTGCTGAAAGCATGGATAATGGATAACATTGTATCTGTATGTTTACCTGCAGTGACAAAGAACATCTGCGCACAGCAGTGCAATGGACGTTGCTATGGACAGGCGCCCACTGAATGCTGCCATGACGAGTGCGCTGGGGGCTGCACAGGTTCCCTAAACACTCAGTGCTTTGTGAGTGATGCTCTGTGAATCGTACTTTTCTATCCCAAGCTCAGCATTTTCCCATATTTATAACTGTCTTTTCACATACAGGCATGCCGGAACTTCAATGATAATGGAACCTGCGTCTCACGATGTTCTCAGCTGATTTACAACCCTCTGACCGGTCAAATGGAACATGGTCCTGATTCCAAGTTCCAGTATGGAGGATCATGTGTGAAGAACTGCCCCCGTATGTATAGGCAGACACAAGTAATAATGTCTGACCCTTCCAATTAATTTGAGACAGTCGCAGGGAAGATGAAAAGAAAACATTTTTCATCACGAAAAGTGGTTGAAAAAAAAGTTATGTTTCCCACTGTAATCATTCGTTAGAAAGTCCTTCAGGCTCAGTTATTAATAATTAGTACTAACTGAAGTGACTAGGGATGAGCTGCAGTACCATCAGAGCTGCATGGTCATGTTGGTTCCCACAGAAATAAAGGTCAGGGGAGCTTCAGTACAAAAAAGTACAAATTTTTAGATAAAAATTATTTTATTGTTACATCTCTGTCGTATACTAATGTTGCTTTCGCCTTTTTTAGATAATTTTGTGATAGACCAGAACTCTTGTGTTCGTGCATGTCCGAGCAACAAGATGGAGGTGACAAAAAATGGAGTCAAGATGTGTGAGCCATGTTCCGGCCTTTGTCCCAAAGGTAACCTTTACTTTATAGGGGTTGTCACATTGGGGACATGATGCCGCTGGTGTTAAATAGTCTCTGTTCCTTTATCAAATGTTTTCAAGAATATTGTTATCAACACACGATGTTCTAGATCAGACGTTCTAGATTCTTCTTCATTGATTGATTTCAGGGGTTTTCTGGAAGGAAAATGTTGATGCCTCATCTTTAGGATAGGTCAATATCTGATCGGTGAGGTTCCAATTCCCAGCACCCCTGCCGATCACAGCATACCAAACACAGCACCGTTCACTGTGTAGTGGCTGAACTTGGTATAACAGTCAAGGCCCATTCACTTGAATTTGGCTGAGCTGAGCCTAGGACATGTGACCAATGAATGTGACGTCACTGGCCTTGGAAGAAGCAGTGACACACACTGGAGCGCCGTGGACTCATTAAACAGTTGATCGGTCAGGGTCCCGGGAGTCAGAATCCCATTAATCTGATATTAATCACCTATTCTGAGGACAGGCCCATCTCCCAGATAAGCTCTTTAGTGCAAATAATATACAAATACTTCATTAGGAGAAAGAAATTTCTTCTGTTATACTGGACTAAAATATTACAAAATAAATAATAAAATAATAACAAAATAAAAATGAAATAAATAATAAAAGTATGATTTCTATTTGCTGGAGAATGTATCTAGTTGACTCTTGTCTTCTATTTCTCTCCAGCCTGTGAGGGAATCGGTGGTAGATCCCAGACTGTGGATTCTAGTAACATTGATAGATTCATTAACTGCACCAAGATCTTGGGCAATCTAGACTTCCTTACTATTGGTCTAGACGGGTAAGAAAACATATTTAATATTTTTCCTGTTTGCACTATATTAACAATACACATATAGAAAATGCACGGTGATATTGAATGCTGCACTTTTGGAATCACAGTCATTTGTACTGGTCAGTGGGATATGATACTTTATATTTGTACTACAATTATTTGTCTTTCTTGGCAGATTATTACTTTATTCTTATATTTGTCCCAAATGGTATAAATTTGATAATTTTATCCACATTTTTGGTCTGATTTTGCAGAAGATGGAGCAAAATGTTACAATTATCAGGAGGGTTTGAATTGAACCATTGATTGTGCAATCATCCGTTCTCCTCTACATTAGTGCCAGCAGCACATCCAATTGACACGAAGAGATGTCCTACATCAAACGATAATTTTATGCCATTACAAAAGATATGGTGATCAACAGACGATTGCATGTCGCTCAATCGCTGGTAACCTTTAGGCTGCCTATACTAGATGCAGTCCAGCAGTCGGATCCTTATGAGGATCACCGCTAATTGCCAGGCCCCCTGCTGTACTTGCCACCTACGCCTGTGCATGTTATTTGAAACAAGTAGCATGTGCAGGTGCTGCCCAGAAAGTACAAGTGTCTCCTTACATGAGAACCCACAGCTAGGCTACATCATGTACGGGTAGCCTTATACTGGGCAATCATCGGGAATGAACATTCGTTCAATCATCAAGGCCCATAATTCTGGTATGAACAATATTTGTAAGGTTACTAAGCAATCATACCCAGTTGACTTATGGCCCACCCATAGGTGTGTGCCCATATTTGACACAGTTTTCTTTTTGTGAGTTGATCTTGCTAGGACTGGCATTCAGTTTGAGGACTGGCAATACCATCAAGTGGTAAACCTTGAAACATGCAAAGAAGTTCTTCCTAGTCTAAAATGTCTGGATAACCTGGTATCCATTTTGATATGAAGATAGGTTTATTACAGTGATTGATGCTGGATGAAAATTTGGTGCACCTTTAGTTGAAGACACATCTTTGGCACACTTTTACTGTAGATTACGTGCTCATTAAGCCATGTCCTCAGTTTTGGAGCAAAAATTCTTCCAGAGTTCGTGTTTTGATTTAGTAAATCTCCCCAGTGTATGGTTCCAGAATATTATGGATGTACATGCACATCTACATGGAAAGTGAAGTCTCCGTTGTTGACTGGACAAAGTGACAATTAATACTGGCGGTTATCAAACGTACAGCTGAATTCTTAGCGTTCTTGGACTGTAGCATTCCAGGTTTTTTTTTCTTATTCTTCCATTTTTTTGACTGACCACATGTATGATTCTAGGGATGAGTTTATGAATATCACCGCTCTGGACCCTAACAAGCTGAATGTCTTCAAAACAGTGCAAGAAATAACAGGTAGGAGGAAAGCCGCTGAGATTTCAGATCAGTAAATAATAACTTGTCCTGAAACTGACCAAACTTCTCACCACAGGATACCTGAACATCCAGTCCTGGCCAAAACATATGAATGACTTCAGCGTCTTCTCCAGTCTCACTACCATTGGTGGTCGGACTCTCATGTGAGTATCTTCTGTCTGGAGGATATAAGGGCGCATCAGACTTTCTACAAACTAATTGACTAACCACTTTGTTTTGGAGGAAACTTATCATTGCAGTGCGTTCCTACTTCAGGTTGACCTTTTGATATCATTCCTACTGCTCCTTCCCCAGTGTCATATAATATTTATTTAAAAAGGACCATTCAAGATGCAATCATATTTTATGATGAAATTGAGTAAACATTTCTTGATGTGGTCTCTACAATGGTATTGTATATAGGCTTCAAAGGAATGTGTCATCAGAAAATAACATATGGTTTGCTCGTGCCTTCCCTTCATACAGCTGATCGGCAGAGGTGCCGGGTGTCCTGAGAATAGGTCATTGATATTAAAAGCCCGGAGAACCCCTTTACGCTTAGTGGCCAGTGTCAGGAATTGACAGATTATTTTAAGTATACATAGTGACACGTGAACATTTTTTAAAAAAAATCTAAAAAATTTCTATAATACGTCACTTTTTGATGGCATATTCCCTTTAAGAGAAATCATACATTTCAGCAACTCCAGCTGTTTTTTTCAGGCATAGTGTATAGCGCTGTACACCACCAGTGGCTTGTCGGTTAGACGCTGGTAATGATTTACGGTATAGATAAGGTGTTTTATGTGCGTATTGCAGTCATAATGTTGGCGCTCTACTTCTATATTACTTCACCTTTGTCCTGTATTATGTTTTCTTTTCTTGCATTTTTGACAAGAGACCTGATCTCTCAATGATCTATTACAGACGTGGGGTGTCACTTCTAGTGATGAAGAACAGCAATGTGACGTCTCTAGGATTTCGTTCACTGCGTGATATCAGTGCCGGGAAGGTTTATATTGCAGAAAACGAGAACCTTTGCTATTACAACACCATCAGCTGGAAATACTTATTCCCAACTAAACGGCAGAACTTTGATATAAAGAATAACAAGCTTCCAGACGATTGTGGTAAATCTCTGACCTTTGGTTCTCTACTGGGCAAATAATACAGATATTTTTATTCTTGGTGGTATTAATAGTATAATTTCTAAATCAAAATGAAGAAGAGAAGCCAACATTGCTTTTAACTAAACAAAAAATTTGCCTACAAAAGGCTCAGAATGGAGCCGAGACATCTCTTTCTATTGAAGATGCTGTTGTATTATGTACTCATTTGAGCTGGTCGCGGTGACTGGATATATCCTTGGTAGTAATGTGCATAGTCTCTTAGCCATAGTATAGTCCATTATGACTGTAGTTGCTTCATTGGGTCTGGTTTTGTTTTTGTTCTTCTATAATTATAGCAATTATGCTGGTCGGATTTAGAAAGCTTCCGTGATGGTCATAACACAAGCTTAACATAGTGACTATTACTACAGTAGTTTAGGCAGCATAGTGTAGTGACGGACATGCAGATTTCAGTGTCCTGTCACCTATTTTCAGTACCTTCTTGCCAAACAGTCCATTAAAAGGCCAGCAACAAGTGCTGCAATAAGGAGTCCAGGGATATGCAGGCTCTCGTGTCCACCCTTGTGATGCTGATTGACAGGTTTTCCCTATTAATGTGCATAGGGAGAAGCTTGTCAATCAGAGTCTGGAGGGTGGGGGGCCTGAATGTCAGTGCACTGCACAGTTACTGTACATGTAAGTAGTCAAAAGGCTGAAATCAGCGTGTCTGTCACTATACAATGCTGCCTAGGCCTCATGCACACAACCAGGGTGTAGCTATAGGGGTGCAGAGGTAGCAGTCGCTACCGGGCCCAGGATCCTGAGGGGGCCCAAAGAACCTTGTGCCGCATAAGAAGACACACAAAGCACTGAGGGAAGGGGGGCCCAAGCTGAACTCTTGCACCGGGGCCCATGAGCCTTTAGCTACGCCCCTGCACACAACTGTATGTATTTTGGGGTTTGCAAACCCCAGATTCACAAAATATGGATACAGGCAGTGTGCATGATGCCCAATAGTAGAAATGCCTATTCTTGTCTGGAAAATGGACAATAGGACATGTTTTATAATTTGCTGGAAGAACGCATGGATGTCATCCGTGTGCTGTCTGCATTTGCAGTCCCATAGAAATGATTGGTGAATGGTGCGGTCTTGTGGAAGAGGCCATAAACTGTGAGGTAGTTTTATTTTACCCACATGTATAATTATTCATGGCTTCATGACCAATTATCTCATTTGCAAATAAAAAGGAGTATACCAACTGCACATCTTGTGGAAGACATACACCATGGATGTGACTGATGGGCAGTTTTAGAACAATTCCAGTTCAACATGGAGTACAAATGAAGGACAGCACAACCTACATAAACCACCACGCCACAAATCAGATAATAATACTTTATTGGGTAATACACCACATATAAAAATACACATACAAAGTTAAAACAGCGGATGTCAAAAGCAGAAAGGATACTCGGGTAAGCAAGTAAATCCCATAACATCACCCGCCCACATGTGTAATACCAATGTTAGCCCATATGCACAGTGCCTCAAAAAGGTATGCACTACAGAAAGTGCCTGGTGCTAATTATCAATAACAGTCAACTACCGCAGTACACATTAAAGGGCAGCCAAAGAATGGCTAAACAATCCAATTAAATCACAGATGTTATGGGGTCAAAATAATGCGAACCAAGTGGATACTGACCAGAGTACGCGACACCCTCTCACCCAACGCGCGTTTCGCCGATGGCTTCCTCAGGGGTACTGGTACCCCAGTACCCCTGAGGAAGCCATCGGCGAAACGCGCGTTGGGTGAGAGGGTGTCGCGTACTCTGGTCAGTATCCACTTGGTTCGCATTATTTTGACCCCATAACATCTGTGATTTAATTGGATTGTTTAGCCATTCTTTGGCTGCCCTTTAATGTGTACTGCGGTAGTTGACTGTTATTGATAATTAGCACCAGGCACTTTCTGTAGTGCATACCTTTTTGAGGCACTGTGCATATGGGCTAACATTGGTATTACACATGTGGGCGGGTGATGTTATGGGATTTACTTGCTTACCCGAGTATCCTTTCTGCTTTTGACATCCGCTGTTTTAACTTTGTATGTGTATTTTTATATGTGGTGTATTACCCAATAAAGTATTATTATCTGATTTGTGGCGTGGTGGTTTATGTAGGTTGTTATGTTCGGTTTGACCCCAGCCAATTAATATATTGCTCACTATATAGGTGTTTAAATGAAGGACAGCGCATATATTCCAATGATAGCTCATAGAGATATTGGCCCTGATTTATCATGACTTCACCCCTGAATTCTGGCATCAACAAGGCACAAAATTTTGCAACTTTTTGCATTTTAGGATTTTATGGATTGTGTCAGGATGTGTTCAGTGAAACTCGCACCATTTTGCAAGCAAGTTCAGTCAGTTTTATCTGCAATTGCGTTCAGTGTCTCAGTTTTTTCCGTGCGGGTGCAATCAGTTTTGATGCGTTTGTCACGTGCATTGCACCCAGACAGCATCTAGATTCAATATGTTTTTCACTGATGTCCGATTCACTTCTGTGGGAAGTGCGTGAAAAATGCAGAATATAGAACATTCTCACGCAACGCAAAAATGATGCGTTAAAAACTGCGCTCGTGTACACAGACCCATTGAAATGACTGGGTCAGGATTCAGTGCGGGTGATATCCGTTCACTTCACGCATTACACCCGCGAGGAAAACTCGGTCGTGTGAAAGGGGCCTTACACTACTCACTCCAGTTTTGAAATGTAGGTGTGCTCAGTTATGTTAATATGTTTCACTCCAGATTTATCACTGAGATGTTTTTAAAAGGTTGGGGAAAAAAAGTCGCACTCTCACTCCAGCAGGAGGATGGAGTAGGAAAACTGGAGGAGCTTTTCTAGACAAAAGTGTTAGGTTAAAGGATAAGCCCGCAGATATTCCCCTCATGATAAATTGTCTCCATTGTCTTTTCTTTGCAGTCAAAGAAGGAAAAGTTTGTGACCCGCTTTGTTCTGATAAGGGCTGCTGGGGACCGGGACCTGGACAGTGTCTGTCTTGCAGAAACTTCAGTCGAGATGGGATCTGTGTACCGTACTGTAACCTATATCAAGGGTAATTTCAGAGCCTATAATTACATTTGTATTTCTTTTGCATGTAAGGATATTAATGGCTGGCATTGTATGGTTCTTTATACTAATAGGTTTTCATTGCTTTCCTGTGTAGAGATAGCAGGGAGTTTGCGAAGGATGGTGTTTGCTTGTTGTGCCACCCAGAATGTCAGAAGGTGGAAGGTGCACTAACCTGCAATGGAACAGTAAGTTTCCTAGATTTTTTTGGCCTCTGGATAATTCATCAATATCTGTTTGGTGGGGGTCTGATACCCGGGACCCCGCCAATCAGCTGTGTTGAGAAGTCACTGGCACTCCTGTGAGCGCCTTGCCCTTCTTGCAGCTGACCAACCACAGCGTATATGTTGTCAATTGGCCTAGGAAAAGCAGAGAGAAGGCTGGAGTGCCGCTACCTTCTCAATCAGCTGATTGGGGGGTGGGGGGGTTGGCACCACTGATCAGATACTGATGAACTATCCAGAGGATAGATCATCAGTATAAACATTTGCGGAAAATCCTTTTAAACTATTGCTTGCGCTTCTATTTTTCTCCAAATCATATTCTGCTTTATGCCGTCAGGGTGCAGAATCTTGCTCACAGTGCGCCAACTACCGGGATGGGCTACATTGTGTGGACCAATGTCCTCATGGAGTCATGGGGGAAAAAGGACCAGTCTACAAGTACCCCAGTGTGAACAAGATCTGTCTGCCCTGTCATGAGAACTGTTCAGAGGGGTGAGTTCATCCTCTTTGTAATCATTTTATATCTTGTACATGAAATAGTAATTCTAAGTATTAACATAATACCCAACATTAACCGTAGGGACCCGGAATATAATCTCCTAGAATTATGTACTGTATAGATTTGGACATACAAGGGGGCATTTATCAAACCTGGTGCTAAAGTAAACTGACTTAGCAACCATTCAGATTCCATGTTTCACTTTTCCAGGTTCTTTGGAAAATGAAAGAATCAATCTGGTTGCTCTTGGCAACTAAGCCAGTTTTCCTTCGCACCAGTTTTGATAAATGTCCCCCACAGAGTTTCTATGGGTCTTATTTCTAAAATACTGTTCACACTTTGCATTATAGGTCCTAGAATATTAACACTGGCAGGGGTATATTGTCCAGGACCCACATCAATTAGGAAAAATCAGGGTATATTTTCACCTCCTTTAAATATAAAGGAAGTGTTAGTTCTCCTGATGTTTGTGTTCTAGTAAATGCTTATATTGTGCATGAAATCATGTTGTAGAATCTTTTATTAGAATTGTATGTTGTGATTATCCTGTTATTCCTCCTACAAAAGTATGAATAAATCAATAAATTAACATCTGGTAAAATAACATCTCCCTACACAGTCTTAGCAGAGACTAGATGGTATCTAGGTATGCAGGGACAACAGGAAAGGCCCAGTTGTCAATTTAGGCTACTTTCACACTAGCATCAGGGGTATCCGGCAGGCTGTTCCACTGGGTGAACAGCCTGCCGGATCTGTGCTGCCGCTGGTGCACGTCTGTGGCCGGAACTATGCTCCGTATCCATTCACTATAATGGAGTTCCGGCCGCAGCACGGCAAATATGCCGAGAGGCGACCGGACTAAAACTACGACATGTCATATTCATACGTTTCCAGGAGGAATTCTTATTTTGTGGGGGGATATAAAGTAGTATTTACCAAAAGAAACATACAAGGAGAGTTGACAGATCCTCTTCAGGATCTTTTTGACACAATTTGGATCTATCTGTAGAGCCTGTATGAGGGCCGTGTGCTAATTCACTATGGGGTACAGTACATGTCTGCAGCGCTAACACAGACACTGGAGCACCTGAGCAGCACCAAACAGGTTTTGGGTCTTTGGTGAGTGTTACAGTCTGCTTCAGAGAGGTGCAGTATTGAGAATCCTCAGACCCCTGCTAATCTCCATTGGGTTTTTGTCTGATCTTTAAAGGGGTTTTCTGGCATTACACTTCTATGTTCCCTTAAACATGACCTGGCCATACTAACATATATTGAATATGGTTGTGTTACCTATTTTGCTCCAATTGCTCACTTTAAAACCAGTCATTTTACTTGGTTTGTTGTCTTGCTAAAATCACGTCGATGGGCCACATGTTCCCCCTTCCCCAGAGCTGCACTGCCTGTTGACGTGATGTCAGCATTGAGGGGCAGAGTCAGGGAGGGTCTGCCTCTGTGTATGTGCACGCCCCTTTCCTGTGTGCACAGCCCTGCACCAAATTTCTCTTCACTGACTCCTCCTCATTCTTGACTTGTCCCCACTGTGTATTAGCGCTCTATCAGATGCCACTCGACTAAGGTATGTGTCTCTCTCAGATGTCTCTGTGTCCATAAGACGTAGAGACAGCTGATTGTAATGGTGAAGCAGGGAGCTGTCCACTCCCTGATTCACCATTCACCTAAGCAGCCCCTCCCTGACTCTGCTCCTCAATGCTGACGTCACGTCGACGGACAGTGTAGCTCAGAGAGGGAGGAGCATGTGACCTGTTGACGTGATGTCACAAGACAACAAACCAGGTAACATGACTGATTTGTGAAGTGAGTAAAAAGAGCAGAATAGGCAATACAACCATATTAGTATGGCCAGGGCATGGTTAATCCCAGAAAACCCCTTTAATAGAAGAGCCTGATATAATTTGTCTTTATGGCCGGCATGTGGCCTGAAATTCCTCTTTTTATTAATAGTAATGCCGAAATATTTTTTTCTGATAGGTGTGTCGGTCCAGAGCTACAAAACTGCATCAACATCGTTCTGCGTGCAGAAAGGTAAACTTTCCAAATGGTGTTTATCTGAGCCTCAGCTATAATCAGCCTGGAAGATCTTGGAGGAGAAAGGCTCGGCCCCTATGTGTGATTTATTGCTATATTAAAACACAAATCTGAATGTTACATGAAAGAGAATTTCTGATGATCATGTTTCATTGCTTATAAATTTTATAGCATATCTCAGTGAAAAGCGCACCATTTCTATATCTCCCGCTATGGAGACTGACAGGACATGTATGGATGTCTTTTCTCTAATTCCCTAGCACCTAGAGGCTCATTTGCATATATTAAGACATCATTTTTCTCAGCAATGGGGGCACATTTGAACATAGGGCAGTCAGTTTAATAGGTATAAACCTGCTGACAGATGCTCTTTAAATTACATTTAGCTGGTACAGTAATATGTAATCAGCAGAGCACCCCACATGTGACAGAATAAACATATCTAGCCGATGCACACAATAGTTGTCCACCGTGACAGACTTGCTAATGGTGCTCTGAATATAAAGTACTTGTAGACATTGGACAGCTGTCACATGACCTGACATTTTTGGCAAATTTGGCATGGGTACCATCTGACATGACCAGTTAGCTGATCTAGTAGGAAATAGGTGAGTGAGAGGGATATTTTTTTAGCCAATCGCAATTATTATGCAAAGAATATGACAGTGCCATTATAGGCTTGGACAGGTAAATCCTGCATGTGTGATCTGTTCACCCAGGCTTTTGAAAGGATGAACTACATTTTGGGAGGTGGAGGGTCAATGTCCATAGGCCTAAATGTGGTGTGCACAACAGAAATTAGAGGGGTCATTTATTAAGACTCTGGTCTTAATATCCCCTATAGCTGGCGGTGGAGTTATGAAGAGGCGCTGGCCTCTACATAACTTCAGCGGATCCACCTCTGCTTCTAAATGTAATACAGCTTCCTAGTGAACTAACACTTAGACCATTTTCTATGCCTAAGGGTGCATTCACACGAATGTATTTTTCATCCGCGTCCGATCCGCAACTTTTGCGGACCTGGTGCGGATCCATTAATTTCAATGGGGCCACAAAAGATGCGGACAGCACACCGTGTGCTGTCCGCATCCGTTGTTCAGTTCCGCGGCGCCGCAAAAAATATAGAGCATGTCCTATTCTTGTCCGCAAGCACGGACAAGAATAGGCTTTCTCTATATAGCGCTGGCCATGTGCGCAAATTGCGGAATCTGTGTTTTGCGGATCTGCAATTTGCGGACCACAAAACACTTACGGTCGTGTGAATGCACCCTAAACCAGAAAACGGTCTAAGCGGTAAACTGGTAAATGAGACGGGCCTGCTGGCCGTCCCCTTCTCTGCCACGCCCCATTTTTTAGACCTGCCGTGAGCGAGGAAAAGTCGCAGATTGCAGAAAAGACGCAGAAATATGCCTAATATAGGAGTATTTCTGGTTAGTAAATGACCCCCTATATTTTTATAACTTCTGATACTGCTCTATAACTGGGAAGGACCCTGTGCACCTGAAGCATTTGCACAGGCCGTGTATCTGCCCCTTTAATTGATGTTTCCAGCCAACTTCTTGTAGATAGCAGGGGTCTCCTTGTTCTCTGGTGCCCCAAACATTTGCTTGGTTGCAAAGTCTGACACAGATTTTAACTAAGGTCGGTCATACCCACTCAATATACTCAACCGATCATTTGACTGACTTCCCAATGTCTCCCGACTGCCCATAAATATATACATGTGTGTATGTGTATTCATTGGGGGGAAAGCTACTCACAGACTCTGGCAGTGGCTTATATCCTGGGAGAACAAAAGGATCAGGTGAAAATATTCATCCGATCCTTCTCTCCTCCGGCATCATCTGTCAGGGAAGAGTCGGGAGCTCCCCATACACATTAGAGGTTTCTGACATTACCCTAATGTGTATGGGGCCTTTACCCACAAATTGATGGCATAAGCAGTGATAAAAAGAGAACATTGAGCAGAACCAGAGATATATACCACAGGTGTATGTGTCAGCAGTAAAAGATTGAAGAATTAAAGTGCCCACAGTTTTGGCACTGTCCTGGTATTTCCCTAATCAACCGTGTGGGATAAAGAGAAGTCACAGACTTTGGCTGGATTCCTGTTCTCCATACAAATGAGTACCAGTCAGTGAGAGGAACTGTGGGAACAATCATCCTGTGTTCCCCATATGACCAGCAGGTGATATCAGCTAAAGTGGAATGGTTAGGACGTGCAAGAATCAGAAGAAAAATACCTGCGCCTTACACCCTTCCTGCCCCTATTATACCGCTTCAGGCAGAGGCTTTGGAACATGACTCATCCGATGACATCACTGCAATTATTTCAGCTTTCTCTTTTCCCTTTTAAAATGATTACTTCCCTCAACTCAACATTATGCGTACTGCTACCTGAGGTTACAGTGTGCATGGGTGCAAAGCTCAGTATAAACTTATGATGCATGGACTTGCTAACAATCTATATGGACTGATGTCATGAAGTTTCCCCTATGGCAGGAGGTGTGGGGTATTGGGAATAGCCACCTAAATTGACCTTTTTAATCCCTCATTCACGAAAAGTTGTATCATGCAAATGTTACATGCAAATTACGTGCAAAACAAGGAGAGACGTCCAGCTTCCCATAAAAAAGTACTCATGGTCATGAGTAAGGGTCTCATTTTAAGATCCGAAACGCGTAGACGCTAACGCTGCGTGTCTGTACTGTGTCATTAGATATTTTATCGCTTTAAAGAACAAAGGCTATCACTTTTTTATGGGAAGCTGGACGTCTCTCCTTGTTTTGGATTATATTCAGTGCCTGGTTCTAGGCCTTCCCAAGTGATTGCATGTGAATGGAGCCCTTTACTGCTGTTGAACTTTGTATGCAAGTTACATGTTACATTACTACACATTATTTTTCACAAAAGCTACAAAGTTCATATTTAATAACGCTATGATACAGCGTTAAACTGAACAGATATTGCGATATCAGATATTGAGATTACCGTGTACAGAATTGTACAGAATACTTGTGATTGGTGGTTTGCTGCCCCCTAGAGGATAACTCCTTGTCTGCAGTTTCTGCAAAGTTTTGCTCTATAAAAGTTCCACGATGTACAGAAACTGGGCTATGGACCCTTACTGTGCCGCTGAATACCTTAGATTTCACACAGAGGCATTCCCATATTATTCCTCTACTGAGGCAGAAATAAAATGTTTCTGTATAAAATTATATATATATATTACATAGAAATGGACACCATCATCTGGGGACACCTAGCAGCAAAACATGGCAAGCGTATTGCTCTGTGAGGGAAGCCGAACTTGCTACTGATTATTTCCATGGCAAGTCCACACAGGATCATGCAGATTTGCCATTGCAGATTTTATTGCTGATTTTGACTTCGCCATTGGAGTCAATGGGGAAAATCTGCAACTAATCCATTAACATTACACTTCGCAGGTCAATTGCCACACAGAAAACTTCAGCAGCATGTAGATAAGATTTTTTATGTCACCACTTGCCTGGTACTATAATCCAGCACTTTGTTGTCTCCCTTCTTTACAGTAAAACTCAGGCCATGGTCGCAGGTGCAGTGGTTGGATCTATATTTTTGCTGTGTTGCTGCGCTCTCCTAGCACTTCTATACTGGAGAGGACTGAGAATTCGAAAGAAGCGAGCTATGAGACGCTACCTGGAGAGAGGAGAAGTAAGTATCATAATATGGCTGTCTGAAGCATTTATATTTCATTTTGGAATATCTGTGAAATACAGGAACACTGTAAGTGTTAACAGCTTGGTCTCGTAGAGACTAGAAGTTATCGTCAGACAAATGAAAAAGGTGGAATCAGCACTCCCGGAAGTTTTCTTTCCTTGCATAGTGCTGCATAGTCTATTAGGAAAGATCAATATAGAGGTTCTTGTGTATGGCTTGTACCTTTTGTACTTGATTCATGGGTTGCTGCAGTCTTCATTCCTTTTTACTCTCTGATACGATTCCCCTAATACAGCCTACATTTGCCGTCATGTCACTGGCTTGCCAGAAACAGAAAGAGGGGGTTGAGTCTCATCACACTGCTCTGCCCAAAGTCCTATCTAAGGAAAGCAAGTGATCATCAGTAACATAGAACTTCTGTCACCTAAGGCTAGTTTCACACTTTACATCTCAGGCAAGCTTTGGCCAGATATCCGCCGGTCCCCATCATAGTTAATGGGTCGGGCGGGCCTTCAGTTAGCTTCCAGCAGTGCTAGATCCAGACATTTCCGTCAGGGAGCAACCTGCCACAGTTGTCAAGCGCTAGTGTGAAACTAGCCTAACTCTGTGTGATGCAGCCTTAGCCTTTCTCCCTCTTTCTGCCTTCTGCTTGTGATAGGCAGGGGACAGCATTTTGAAGCTGCATCTCATAGAAATACACTGGAGATTCTGCACACAGCACTCACAGACAGTTAAAGAGTATATGCTCCCATTGTCTTATAGGTGCGGGTCCCATCGCTGGGACCCGCACCTATATCGAGAACGAAGCGGGGGAGCTCTGTACCGGTTTCCCAGGGTCCGGCCACCATCAGGCGCAGCTCCTCGCTGTGCTCATAGAAATAAATGAGAGCGCACTGTGCAAGCACAGCCACCGCTCCCATTCATTTCTATGTAGCTGACGAAAATAGCCGAGCCAGCACTGGATCTCTGTTTGCTGTCATTCAATAGGAACCATCACTGATTACTCACAGTAAGTACCAATCTGTCCTGGACATGTGACGATCAAAGAGGTAGAGGACTGCTTACAATATGTGTGTATATATATATGTTATGTGTCAATACGACGAGCATTGTGTGTCAGGACAGAAGTAAACAATGAAGGTTCCTATTCAATTACAGCAAGCAGAGATCTTGAAAGTTCACACATTTATTTGCTGAAACCAGAGCACCCCTTTAATCTGTTTTTAAACCTAGACAAGGGGGAATTGTGCTTCACTCAAATAATTAGTTGTATATAATATCACCTGTAGTTTTGTGTCTGTTAGGAGTTTACATGAGGTGCCTATTATCTGCTCCCACCTTTATGCTGCTAGTTGGATACAAGATGTAAGAAATTTACATAAATAACATTGTTGCTGTTTCTCATCAGGGTACTGAAATGTTGGATCCATCAGAAAAAAACAACACTGTGCAAGCTCGAATATTCAAAAGCACTGAGCTGAAGAAACTCAAAATTCTGGGATCTGGGGTTTTTGGCACAGTGCACAAGGTATAAAATGTTTAACAAGACATATTAATGCAAAAAAATCCTTAAAGGGATTGTCCAAGTTATATTTATTGATGACCTACCCTGCTGATCAGCTGTTTGAAGAGGAGGCGCGCGCCATGCCAGCGCTGCCTCCTCTTCTTTGTTTACCTGCTCGCCATAATATCCGCAGTGTAATTATACTTAACCGTCCCGTTCATTTCAATGGGACGGATCGCTCCTATACAAGTCTATGGGAACGAGACATCCCATTGAAATGAATGGGGCAGCTTGGGTGTAATTACACCTACTCACCACTGCGGATGTTACGGCTAGGATGTAAACAATGAAGAGGAGGCAGCGCTGGTACGGCGCGCGCCTCCTCTTCAAACAGCAGAACAGCGGGGGTGCCAGATGTCAGACCCCTGCCAATCTGATATTGATGACCTATCCTGAGGATAGGTCATCAATAAATATAACTTGGACAACCCCTTTAAAGTGGTCTTTCTATCTCAGACAATGGGTGCATATTGCCTCATAAACACAGCCGGTAAAGTGAAAGAGGGCACACCACGCGTGAGCAGCCACCCTCCATTCATTTCTATGGGGCCGCCAAAAATAGCAGAGCGCTGGTTTGGCTATTTCCGTCAGCCCCATAGAAGTGAATGGAAGCGGTGACCATGCAAGTTCCTAGTTATCGTTATACTAATTCAGAATAATCTGACAATTAATTGTCCGGTTTTAACATGTCCTTACTCTTAAAGGGGTATTTTCAGAGTTTCAGCAGTACTTACCATTCTACCGCGCCACCGATTCCGCAATCTTGGCTGTAATCCCATGATCATCCGACTGGCTGCAGGCTCTTTGCTGAAGTCCCAACCACATGTGCTCCTGTTTCTTCCTGTTCAGCTCCATGTACATAATGCAGTAGAACGGGAAGAAACAGGAGCACATCCATCAGGACTTCATTGGAAGCAGCCAGTTGGGCAGTGATATGATTACACCAAGACCATGGAATCAGTGGCACAACGGACGTACTGCTGAAACTGCAACTGTCTTCCTTCCATAGTTGAAACAGACCATTTAGGTAAAGCCCAAAAGAACCTCTATAGGACACTCTTCTTATCATATTCTCCATGTACTTTCCTCCTCACAGGGTGTTTGGATTCCAGAAGGCGATTCTGTGAAGATCCCTGTGAGCATTAAAGTCATACAAGATCGCAACGGTTGTCAGACCTTCCATGCTGTCACTGATGTAAGTCCCAATCAGCTATTTTCCAAGATTTATGTGTATAAAACGTAGGTTGACTGTAAGATTACTTTTAATAAACTGTATAGGCGGCAAGGCAAAAAATAGTAAAAGTTAGCAATACATTTGCATTAGCTTTTATGCTGTTCGCCTTCTGAAGTGTCTTCTCCTGATCAGAGCTGGAATGGCATAATCAGGAGCTTTCTGCAAAGCAGTCTCTATGGGTGACATTTATCCGGTGTACTGTATGCTGGTCTTTATTCCCTCTGTGCTGTCGGAGGATGCGCCAAATTTTGCAGAGGCGCACACCTCTGATATATTGGGTGCATCTTCCAACAGTGCAATACGACACACTGAAATCTACAGCAGCCCTCTAGCTGTTGTAGATTTAAAGGGGTTGTCTCACTTCAGTAAGTGGCATTTATCATGTAGAGAAACTTAATACAAGGCACTTACTAATGTAGTGTGATTATCCATATTCCCTCCTTTGCTGGCTGGATTAGGTTTTCCATCACATTATACACTGCTTGTTTCCATGGTTACAGACCACCCTGCATTCCATCAGTGGTGGTCGTGTTTGCACAATATAGGAAAAAGCACTAGCCTATGTGCGCTCCCATGGTCCTGGTCACCAGAGAGGTTGATGCTTTTTCCTATAGTGTGCAAGCACGACCACCAGTGATGGATTGCAGGGTGGTCTGTAACCATGGAAACAAGTAGTGTATAATGTGATGAAAACATGAATCCAGCCAGCAAAGGAGGCAATATGGATAATAACAATACATTAGTAAGTGGCTTGTTTTAACTTTATCTACATGATAAATGCAACTTACTGAAGTGAGACAACCCCTTTAAGTCTTTTTTCATGCCAGAAAACTGGCCTGAAGAAAGATAAATGTGGCGGGCCTGCGTCACCACCTGCTCCCCGCTCACGGCACTCCCCCTTTTCTCGCCACTCCTGAAAAGTGGCGTAAAGGGGGAAATGCAAAAATGGAGTGAGGCAAAATTTGCAACACAAAAGAGGTGTAAATGTCCCCCTATGTTTTTGTGTGTTAGTAAAGTAATGCAAGGAGCTACTCCTAGTACAAGGAGAACATGTCCAGATGTAAGACAGACTGAATGATGATTTCTTCCTTCTGCCATGCCATAGCATAGTAACAGCTGCCTTACTCCACAGCACATGCTTGCCATGGGGAGCCTGGATCATGCTTGTATCGTACGACTGCTGGGTATTTGTCCAGGAACGCAGCTGCAGCTGGTCACACAGCTTCTGCCTATGGGCTCACTACTTCAGTATGTTAGACAGAACAAGGACACCGGTGTCATTGGTCCTCAGATGCTGCTGAACTGGTGTGTCCAGATTGCCAGGGTGAGTCTTGCATTTCACACTCATAAAAAGCTTACATTATATTTACATGTGATTATACAATCAGAGCAGACTGGATATAGTAGTCCTGGGCATACAAGTGCAAAGCTCAGCAGTTATCTGAGCAAATAAGCAATTTTTGAAATTAAGTTTATTACTTGGTAAAAATATATTTGGATGAAAAATCCAATATCCTTTGAGACCTCAGGCTGCTTCCTTGCAAATTAAAGGGTTGGCAGATGACTAATCTGCCCACCACTGTGTAATGTGCAACTATGTATTAGTATACGGCACTATTTATTCGTATATGTTTTGCCCTTTCACATGATGAGTTCATTAGAAATGTGTTCTTTCTTGCTTGTCCAGGGCATGTACTACTTGGAGGAACATCGCATGGTTCATAGGAACCTCTCAGCTCGCAACGTCCTCATGAAGAGTCTCAATCATGTTCAAGTGTCGGATTTTGGCGTGGCAGATCTGTTGTATCCAGATGACAAGAAGTACTGCTACAATGAAATCAAGGTGGTGTTTTATATGTATATTTATAGAATAATCACAGGGGAGATCAATTAAAACTGGTGCAGAGGAAAAGTAGAGGCATTGCCCATAGCAGCTGATCAGAATCAGCACCAATCTAGACGATTACTATGGACGTTATCTCTACTTGTCCTTTCTCAGCTGATCATTTCAATTTGTGATACAAATGAATTATTATTTGGACAGTGCCATAGCATGGTCATATGATTAACAAACTGCATAATTACTTGGTATAAGGATCATTTTCTTACAGGCATTATAACTAATTGCGACTGTATGTGCATTTATTTTGCTTCCTTTTAATTTCCTGATTTCTCTGACTCCTTGCAGACGCCTATAAAATGGATGGCTCTGGAAAGTATACACTTTGGAAAATACACTCATCAAAGTGATGTGTGGAGCTACGGTGAGTCTATTCTCTTATTTCAATTAATGTCCGCTTTCCCCTTGCTTAGTGCATGGCAGTGTTTTCCTTTTCATAAGATTGGGACTCTCCAGCACTAAGGTCATGTGTTGCTTTTGCTTCCTTCCAGGTGTCACGCTGTGGGAAATGATGACATTTGGAGATGAGCCATATCCAGGTATCCGTCTGTCAGAAGTACCAGACCTTCTTGAGAAAGGGGAGCGACTCCCTCAGCCTATAATCTGCACCATTGATGTCTACATGGTCATGGTGAAATGTGAGTCTTGGCTTTTACCAAACCAGTTGCCCCCATGTCTCAGTTAATATCGTTCATGCAGCTGAACTCTGACATGTCTGACTGCCATCTTAGGTTGGATGATTGATGAGAATGTTCGGCCTACTTTCAAGGAGCTGGGAAATGAATTCACCCGCATGGCCAGGGATCCTCCCCGCTACCTGGTCATAAAAGTGAGTGTATCGTAAATCTACTTCAATAACTGTTTTTTGCTTATTAATGAAATTCTTTTGATGGGAGCAGATACTGTAACAAATTGAATCATGTTATGTATGTAGTGACATTGAAGGAGGAAAGCAGATTTTTGATTGGCTATCATAAGTAAGCCTTTGCATACTAATTAGGGGAACTTAAAGAGCCTCTGTCAGCATTAAACCAGGCACACTGCCTGATAGGGTTGATCGTGCTGATTAAAACAATACTTTTCTTTTGTCTGTATGTTAAACAGATGCAGAGATATCTGTTTGTATTCATATACAGATGAGCAAGTTGGAGCACCAAGTGGAAGGGCTTGGAGCACCGCTTTTCTAACACCCCTGTGCTCTGCACGATCCCCCCTCCTCTTGATTGACAGGGCTGTGTCCTAGAGCTGTCATAGCATGTACATGTGATATACTTTACTTACTATAGCCTTGCCATGTTCAGGATAGAGGTTTTCTATACTTAGAAAGCTAATACATATTACTATTTCATTCACAGGCACAATATAAGATTATAAAGACACCAGTAATATGTATTAGCTTTCTTAGAAAGGTAATACATATTACTGGTGTCTTTATTATCATATGTTGTGCCTGTGAATAAACCAGTAATATGTATTAGCTTTCTAAGATAGAAAGCCTCTATTCTCAACATGGTAACGCTATAGTAAGTAGTGTATATGATATGTACATGCTAGGACAGAGCTCTGCCCTCTGCATGCTGATGTCTAGCCCTGTCAATCAAGGGGAGGGAATAGTGCTGAGCACAGGGGTGTTATAAAAGCAGTGCTCCAAGGATTCAGCCCTTCTGCTTGGTGTTCCAATGGGCTTATCTGTATATGAATAAAAACACAGTTTTCTCTGCAGCTGTTTAGCATAAAGACAAAAGAACAGTATAGTTTTAATCAGCACGGTCAATTCTACCAGGCAGTATGCCTGGTTTAACAGGGTTGTTTACACTTACAGAGGTTCTTTAAATTATGTTCAGTCCAATTGGACCGCGCCACAGCCAGGGAGAAGGAGACGCCCACTGAGAAGCATTGCATCTCCTCCTCCCTGTACCAATGCTTATATATTAGCATACAGGGCACAAAAACCGAATGGGGGCACAGTGGGGCAGCCGAGGGGTGTTTGAAAAAAAGAAAAGTTTAAGCTGTGTACCGCGTTTGTGAAGGTACTTTGCTTATTAAAAAAAAAAACAATGGTGAAAGATCCTCTTTAAGTTTTTTTCCTGCTTTTCTCCATACAGCGCGACAGTGATGCGACCCAGATACCTCTCCTTGGGGAAACACCACAAGTGAGTGATAAAGAAGAAGTGGAGGAGATTGATACTGATCTAGGAACAGAAGAAGATGAAGATATGGGACCACATCCGAAAACTCCAAGCACTGTCTATGCATCCCGACCGAGAATAGACTATACTAGAGTAAGCTTTTCACTAACAAAACTCCAGCCATTGGTCAAAATTTCCTATGGATGATTTGGTCTTTTTCTGCTGTTTCTGTTGTATCTGTGCCTCAGTTTTCATACATTAACTATAGTTATGGTTTTATTTGCTACCTCCTTCCCAGCACTATTCTTTTGATTTATGTCCTAGTTGATGGTGCACTATGCAGTAGGAGCGTACATTTACACTTTAATGGCAGATCACGTTGTATAGCCTCCGCCATTAAAGAGATTGTACTGACACTGAAGTGACAGGATCTGAAATGATCAGTGCTCTGTCACAAAAAGAACTCAGCACAGCTCTCAAAGTAAGGCTCCATTCACACGTCCTGTTTTTCTTTCCTGATTCGATCCTGATCCTGATCTGGATCCATTCATTTCAATGGGTCCTGAAAAAATCAGGATCGAATCAGGAAAGAAAAACAGGACGTGTGAATGGAGCCTAAATGTGATGTTTGGCACTGAGACAGAAATGAAGGAGGCGTCCTTCCTGCATTCAGACATTGACATGGAAACCCGTGACAACCAGTGACCCACAATTGTCATCTTGGGGAGAAGAGGATGCTGGAATGACATGATCTGCATCCCCCCAGTATCCTCTGTGTGCAAATCACCGTACTAATGACTAGCAGCCATAAGATCATGTATGATCTGTATGCAAAAGAAGATATATTGTACTGATATTTAATTATAAAAGAAAAAAGATGAACATTTTATTTTTTCTTAATTTGAACATCTGAAAAAATGGCTAAAGTATAAATAAAAGTGTCAGTACATGTTCAAAACAACAAAGAGGCATTACTCACCTTCACTGATCCTCCGCCGCTACCTTCCCGAAGCTGCTCCAGTCCCCGCTGCTCTGCACCTTCTACCCCAGAAGAACTAGCTAATTGATTGGCTGGGTGGGTCCTTCCAAGGATTTCCACCATGTTGAGCAGGGACAGGATGTGTGGAGCAGCAGGAACCAGAGCAGTTTTGGAATAGAAGCAGTGGGGTATCAGTGGATGTGACGTTTCTTTGTTATTTTAAACAAATTCTGGCTTGTTTTATCACATCTCCCTGGAACACCCCTTAAACTGGTTCCCTGAATTGTTAAAAGGTGCATGATGAACTGCAGATCTATGTAGACACAAACTGTCCTTACTTCCCTCTGCTATAATCTGCCATATTCAGAATGTCTTTATAGGGAACACTTATCACTTAAAGGGGTTTTCCAGGTGTTTAATATTGAAGACCTATCCTCAGGTTAGGTCATCAATATGTGATTGGTGGGGGTTGAACTCCTGGCACTCCTGCTGATCCGCTGTTTGAAGACACTGTGACGCTCATTGTTTCTAGGCCTGTGACATCATGTTCATCAGTCACGTGACCTAGGCGCAGCTTAGTCCCATTTAAGTGAATGGACCTGAACTGCATTACCAAGCATGGCCGCTATGCAATGGTCGGCAGGGGTATTTAATACTGACCTATTCTGAGCATAGATCATCAATATTAAACACCCAGAAAACCCCTTTAAATGGAGCACAGAACAGAGCCTTCATTGAGCGATATGTTAACCAGTTATTATTTTTATGTCACATTGGTACGTAATACAAGGATAAATCATCTGAAGAGTGGATTCTGTGGTGCAGATTATTTGCTTTTGTAGGTGACAATATGTTTTGCCGTTTGTGTTTTAGAGTCAGAGTGTGCAGAGTTCACTCGCTGGATATCTCCCTATGAACCAGAGCACTGGTACCATCAACAAGAAGGTAAGTACATCTTATTCATGGTGTTTTACTCCATTTTTTATTTCTACTGATTTGCTTCTTGCCATAAGTTCTGAAGAATTTAACAAATGTAGCTTTTGTGCATTGAATTTGACAATTTCCCTTTGTTTCCAGAGTTCAACCCACCGTGCTGATCCAAGCCCCAGACGTGTGACCAGGAGAAGGCAGGACTCTGTGGGCCGCACAGTGTCAGAGTCATCCGAGGGCTGTTGTACTCTGTCTGACATGGAAACAGCAGAGGAACTATCATTTGGATTTGAAAGCCTGGGTCGTAGCCCTCGCTCTCGTTTAGACAGCGCTTATCGCTCCCAAAGGGAAAGCTTACTTGCTGGTACCCCAGATACTGACAGCGAGTACATTATGCCTGAGCTTAGCCAGGGAGGTACGTATATATCTAATCTACAGCTGTGGTAGATACCACCACTGGTGCCCAAACCTGCTAATGTGTATGAGAGCAGCCTCACAGTTCCTAATGTTGGGGGGATTTCAACATGCTAATTCCTTGTTCCCCTGCTGCCAGAGGTGTCTGGAGGGGACAGAGGCTTCTGGCAGCATCACATTACCTCTCTTCCTGTATCCATGCAAGCTTTGAAGAGACAATCATGCATGCTTATGAGGGCAGGAGATGTTCAGAAGAAAGAGCCTTCAGCCAGAGGCATAACTACCATATCAGCAGACCATGCGACTGCTATGGGGCCCAGGACAAGAGGGGGCCCAGTCTTAGTTGGGATTATCTCCTCTTCTACTGGAGGTGAAATCTTGGTCAGGACTCTGCCCTCTAAAGGAACAACTTTTAGCAAATAAAGCAGTGGAAAATGGCCCAAGGGTCATTGAAAAGGGTTTAGGCGGAAACCGTTCTGTCCTGTGTGGGGCCTGGTTTGATCTTTGCTATGGGGCCCTTACTTCTCTATGTACGCCATTGCCTTCAGCTGATGATGTTCTAATGTATGTGTTCAGGCCAGTGCAAGGCATGGAAATAATGCTTTGAGCCCCTGATCTAGAACATAAAATTCGGCCAAAGGGCTCTAGTCTGGTTCAGGCTTTATGTTCTGTACGTAACAATGGGCATATAACTTTAACCAACCCTTCTCTGAATAGACACATCTTTCTTTTACCTCATGTGGCTTTGATCACCATAACATTATCAATGTTAAGTTATTTAAATCATTTTTGGATATTTTTTTGTGGTGATATAAAACATGGGGCTTTATTTTGATTTTTGTATTTATACTAAAAAGTTTATTTTTTATAACTGGTGTGCAAATGCAATATATTTTAAACAGCATCCCTTTCAATTTCAGTTTTTGTTATATATAGTTTATGTTCACTAGGGCAGGGCTAGAATCTGCGGTGTGGGCTAGTGGTGGTATTTTTTTTAATTATTATTTTGTCTTTCTATAAGGTCATACACAAGACTTTGGGGGCATTTTACCATTACATTTTATAGCTATAGTACCTGAGAAAAACAGCATCCCCTGATAGGTTACCACAGTGGCATAAGTCAGAGGTA
The DNA here is from genome assembly GCA_900303285.1 of Rhinella marina. Taxonomy (NCBI): domain Eukaryota; kingdom Metazoa; phylum Chordata; class Amphibia; order Anura; family Bufonidae; genus Rhinella; species Rhinella marina. The sequence goes on along the minus strand of ONZH01001107.1, from coordinate 56,621 downwards.
TACGTTGGGGAACACTTACAAAGTGAAAAAGAGAAAAGTATCTGCCTGTGAAGAGTAATTGCGCTAATTGTTCTGTATAATAGGATATAAATTCACACATTCATGCATATCTCTTCATATGCTTGCACAGATCTATCAGAGGATGGAACACTGAAGTCCCAAGGATCTAGATCGACAACCCCGTGCGTGGCCAATGAAGAGGATGATGATGAATATGAGTATATGAACAGGAAGAGGCAGCTGTCAGAGAGGTTGGAGTACGAGTATATGGACATTCGAGGAGTAGGGGATGGAAACAAAGATGGCATAAGCTGTACACGGCAGGACAGTACAGATAATTATTACGAATATGAAAACAAGGAGGACTATGAGTATATGAATGAACAGGGGAGATGCAACCGGAGCCAAGAACTAGTTGATGAAGGTGAAGATGAAGGTACAGAGTACACCTACATGAACCGAAGTAGCAAAATCAGAAAGGACAGCAATTCGGATGACAAACAAGGCTACGAGGACATGAAGTTAATTACAAGCCAGCCAAAGTCCTCGAACAAACCCACAGCGGTTCCACAAACATGCCACAGAGAGGCTTTACAAAGAGGTTACATTCAACCTCTGCGAGAACTGGAGGTAAAAGACTGTGCATTTGATAATCCGGACTACTGGCATAGCCGCCTGTTTGTTAAGAGTGACCTGCAACTGACATAAAAAGAATACTAAAGTGCCGGGCAATGCACTCAAATAGAATACCATTGTGATAAGTACCGTCTGCTTCTGAAGATGGGTACAGGAATATACTGTAGTCATTGAGCCAAATGCTAATATCTGCGGTCGTGTACTATTAACGGCTACTGGAACAAAAGTGGATCGGGAAGATTTTTACACATGTCACGCTACACAGCAGTGGCTAACCCTAAGCGATTCCAGGAGCTTAAATAGTCACTAACTTTTCACAAAATTTTGCATAAATCATAGTATATGCAACCACAAGAATATGTGTTATCAGTTCAGTGAAAAATGTCTAGTTTTTCTGTTCAGTTTTGTACCAGCTCCTTCCCCCCTGCTAATTGCTTTTCATTTTCAAAAATTATTTTTTGCTGTCAAGGACAGTATCATCTATCATATTACACATGTCAATGCAAGTCTATGGGGAGGGGAGGGAGAGGAGTGAGGAGGAACTGAGGAGGCAAAGACAAGCTGGACTGCACAGCAGTTTATAGCTCAGAAGTGGTGCTTCAGTCTGCTGGGGCTGCTTCTTAGTGACTGTGAGACAGGAAGGAGATTTTCCTCTACTTCCCATGTGTGCAGTGGATGGCAGTCAGCCTCCACAACCGAGGTATTCAGCAAGCACAGAGGAAAACTGCTAAAAAATGACAGGTGCAAGTAATATTATGGCAAGAAATAGTGTACTCATGTACTGAACTATTGGATACTGCACAGTTTGTTGAAAGCTCAGTGCCACTTTTAAATCATGAAGGGTATAACAAGAGTACTTACAAATACAACCGCTATCTGCGCAGTAAAACCGATAAATGAGAAAAGTAGCATTTCATAATTGCACTCAATTGTACTCCTTTTCTCTGGGATTACAAATATTACATGTTCATGCTAATGACGAATGAAATATTGCCTCATATGAACAAATCAAACATTGGTCCAGCTGAATTATAGAATATGTATAAGCTGCAATATAAATCATTTTGACACAAGTGACAAGGGATTCAGCATAAGAAATAGTAATAACATTGAAGTGTAGTAAAGAGCTGTGTTGTCGATGTCAACCTCTGTAAGCACTGTGCCATGAAACAGGGATTCAGTCTTTGGTGTTCCTCGAATCGTGTCATGAACCCCCACTTTACGTCCTGCATTAGGTAAAACACCATGTATAGGTTTTACCTAGAGTACAGCTTTAAATAAGCATCTCCACTACGTTCCCACTCACCTGGATATACCGTAGCCTTGGGTAACCTTCATACTCACGATCTTTTAAGCACTTACTACTCTGAGTAATGGATTGTATGCAAATTTCCAAGGGAATACCTCTAATAGCCAAAAAAACTGTGAATTGTAATACTGCACCTCCATAGTACATGTAGATGGAGATGGCCTAATTAAGAGAGAACCAGCCATGCTGAATATTTAGAAAAATGTCAGTGTAGCTCTGTAGACTGTTATATGCTGGCAAAAATAAAACCATTATTTTCAATGACCACCTCTAATATATCATAAGTAGATGAAAGGGCATCTGTCAGCAGATTTGTACCTATGACACTGGCTGACCTGTGGCATGTGCACTTGGCAGCTGAAGACATCTGTGTGGGTCTCATGTTCATATGTGCCGAGAAAAATGATGTTTTAATATTCAAACGAGTTTCTAGGAGCAACGGGGGCGTTGACATTACACCTAGAAGCTCTGCTCTCTGCAACTGCTACACTCTGCACCTTGATTGACAGGACCAAGTGTTATGATGTTATCACTGCCTGGTCCTGTCAATCAAAGTGGAGAGGACGTGGCAGTTTCAGAGAGAGTAGAGTCTCTACGTATAATGGTAACGCTCTGGTTGCTCTTAGAGGATCATTTGCATATATATTAAAACTTCATTTTTCTCAGCAATGTGGGCACATATGAACATGGGACCAACACAGATGCCTTCAGCTGCCAAGTGCACATGTAACAGGTCAGCCAGTGTCATATGTACAAATCTGCTGACAGATGCCCTTAGAATTAAAAGATGGATGGTCCTTTAAAGACATATTCCTAAAACTGAAACCACATCTTGTGGTGTCCACTATTCATATTGTACAGAAGAGATACCACACGTGGAGCATGCTCCAGTCTGCTGCACAATGCACACGCTTGGGTATGACGAAATCTCCATTCACTACGATTGCTTCCCTAGCCTTCAATGGAAATATATACAGCATTGACACCTACAGTTTGCCCACTGAAGACTTATTTCACCTTCCATGCAGTAAAATTATGGTTACATTACATATAGAGTTATAGTAAGGGGTTCACACACAGGCGGCACAATGCAGATTTTCTGTCTGTAGTCTTGCACCATTTTGTTTCACTGACACTGTAACACAGATTTTAGGACATAGATATTCCCAGAAGCTCATCTGTCTTTTGGCCTGGATGTAAATAGTTTCATATGTATCAATTAAACCTCCCTGTGCCCACTCCTTCCTTGGCACAAGCCAGTCATCAGAACTACTGCAATCGTTTGGATGCATCTCAATGTGTGGGAGGGAAACCTACTGAAGGTGCTGCCATGAACTTCTGGCTGTGGCTCGCACTGATAATATACTGCAGTATAAGCCGTATTTCTGACTTTAGCCATTGCTGGAGCTGTATTTGATGACAATGTGGATTTTCCACTGAGATGGATTTGGAGTATGAAGTGTAAACCTACTAATAAGATTGTCTTTTATGTTTGTTTTTTTTTTTGTCTTTTTACAAGACAAGTACATACTGTATTTGAACATGCAGAATAAACTGAATGGTGCCATCTCCTCCAGGACTCGTTCACACTTCAGTGTTTGGTCAGTGATTTCCATCAGTTTATAGTGAGACAAAACCAGGGGTCAAAGCCATAGAACAGGTGCAGCTCTTTTCATTATACCTTATCTGTGTATAGGCTTCACTTCTGGTTTTGGCTCACAAATCACAGACCAAACACTGGCCTTAGACTTGCCGCACACATTAGATAGCCGTCATCTGACAGTTATTGCTTTTGACCTCCCCATATACACGCAGGCTCGGTTGAGCCAAATATGTATATGTAAGCAATAGTAGAAGCGAGTAATCTGCTGCCAGACACCTTAGAGAACTGCTGATCTCCCTTGCCAATGAGAGGATCGGGCATGTTGAAATCGTGCTCTTTCTCAGGTGGCACGTCCTTTCTGCTGCAGCTGGTGGCAGTTGAAGAATTGAGCATGTAATGTATGTAAACCTCAGTGAGCTGGGCGGAGAATTTAAATAAAGGGCAAACAGCAGGTGGCGCTATACAGATACATTTTATTGAATAACTCACTGGCTATACTAAATTTTTAATTACATGCAGTTACAAAAGTATTCAGATCCAGGAGCTGGTTTGAAAAACGTAGAGTTATTTTCGAGGCACAACCCCTTTAATTAATGTGTGCGGCTAGCTTAAGTGTGCAATAATGTAATGGTGGATACTGTATGTCGCATAAACATCTTTATAAGGATCCTGTCATTTACACACAATGGCCACCATCAGCAAAACAATCCATATATTAGTGCCATACTGTACATTATAAACTGCGTTCTTGTGGCCATAAAATGTTGAGTTGTGTTTAGTTGTGGCATCTGCTAACGTTCGCACCTTTCTGTGGATACAGTCAGTTGGTTTTGTACATTTGTATGAACATTGTTATCCAGAGTCTATTTTTGTACATTATTTTTGTACCACTGAAACAGTAATGAGAATTGTAACCTTTACATTGCGTGCATACTCCAAGGGTCTCAAAGAGCCGTCAGACGAAAGGGAACTTGTCGTCCTTTGTAACCAGAGGTCAGTTTTAGTTTTCTAAATTGCACTGGAAACTGAAACATGGAGACTGGTTGCTTTGGGCACAGGCAGCTCTGTTCCTGATGGATTATAAAGGGAAATGTACAGCAGGGATCACACGTATAACTAGTCTCATCTGCTCACCTCTGAGTCATTTAATGTATAAAGGAAATGTATCAAATAAAATGTCTTTTTATACAGAAGATGGATGTCAGAGTGTTTTTTGACCAATATACCAGTAATAAACATTGGGTAAAGACCATTCCATACTAGGGCAGCAGCTATCGATTATTTTAGTAATCAAGTATTCTTAACGATTAACCCAACGATTAATCGAGTACACTAATAAGAAAAAACGAATTAAAAGAAGATTTTACTTTATAAAAACTCATCAGCCACCCCCCCCCCCCGTGCCATCAGTCTCCCCAGTGCCATCATGTTCCCCCAGTGCCATCAGTGTTCTGTGCCATCAGTCCTCTGTACCATCAGCTCCCCCCAGTGCCATCAGTCCTCTCTGCCATCCGCTCCCCCCATGTGTCATCAGTCCTCTGTGCCATCAGCCCCACATGTGCCATCAGCTCCCCCCATGCCATCAGTCCTCTGTGCCATCAGCCCCCCAAGTCACCAGCTCCCCCCAGTGCCATCAGCCCCCCATGGATCAGTCCTCTGTGCCATCAGTTCCCCCACCATGCCATCAGTCCTCTGTGCCATCAACCCCCCATGCCATCATCTTCCCCCAGTGCCATCAGTGCTCTGTACCATCAGCCCCTCATGCCATCAGTCCTCTCTGCCATCCGCTCCCCCCATGTGTCATCAGTCCTCTGTGCCATCAGCTCCCCCATGCCATCAGTCCTCTGTGCCATCAGCCCCCCATGTCACCAGCTCCCCCCAGTGCCATCAGCCCCCCATGGATCAGTCCCCTGTGCCATAAGTTCCCTCCCCCCATGCCATCAGTCCTCTGTGCCATCAGCCCCCACATGCCATCAGTCTTCCGTGCTCTCAGCTCCCCCAGTGCCACCATCTCCAGCTCCTAGCCATCAGTCCCCAGTGCCAGTGAAATACTTATCTTTCCTGTAGGGGAGCCGCCGACACTCCACAGCTCTTCTAGCCTCTTCTTCGCGCACTGAACTGGGACCTGATGTCACACAGTGTCAGGTCATAGTGCAGGCTTACATGCACTATGTCCTGACGATGTGTCAGAATCCAGAGTAGCGCGGTGCGGGCTGGCGGGTGACCACGGAGAGTGAGTGATAGGAAGTACTTCACTCACGCTCTGTGGTCACATGACACAAACGAATCATCGATGCATCAAGGATTTTTCTGTGTCGTGTTACTTGATCTACTCGAGTAATCGTTGGCGCCCTATTCCATACATACATTGGGCTTCATATGTTTCAGATCAAGGTTTCCTGGGTATACATGTTTCAAATCCACTATAAAAATGAATAACTAATAACTTTTACTTTACATAAACTTTTGATATATCATAGCGACATATCAAAGCACTATCCGAGCACTGAGATCACTAAAAGATGGAATTAAAGGCTGTCTCACCTCACTGCTGGAGACGGTCTCATAGATTTTCTACTGATGCCGTCTACAGTAGTGAGAAGAAACTGCGTTCAGTGCTCGGACCCCCACAATCAAAACCCTTGATGTGTCACTGACATATCATAAGTTTATGTAAACTGTACTCTTTAAAGACATTCAATATATTTAAACGTAACAATATGTAAAGTATTTTTATCTGGAACTGCAATATAATATAATATAATAGAATTTTCCGTGTAGGAAAATCCTTGGATTAAGGGGCCACACACTCAGCACTATTACAAGTATGCACCCTCTCCAGTGGCACACCAATTCACCACAGGTCCCTAGACCACAGGCATTTTCTTCCCTAGAAGCAACTACTACTAAAACCTTAAAATTTATAGAACCTTATAATTTTCTATGAGAATTCAGAATATTTCATAGTCTACAACTTCTAACATCTGGGTTTAAATAGCCTTGATGACATCATAGAAGCATAGAAACATTTTTGATGTTATTTTTAATTTTCTATGTCACTTTTTATATTTTTAACTAAAGCAAAAAATCCTGCAGTTTTCGCACTGATCACTATGTCTAATAATTGGCGCCACTTCTTGGTCTGTAGAGATCACTTTACTGCATTTATATATTCTTCTAATCCTGCCTGTAATTATATCACCTCTGGGTATAGATAAGACAGGACCCAACATTCACAATAGGTGATTGTCAGAGCTTATCTATTGTACAATGACCTCTGCACAAGTCACAGAGGATGCCGAGAAAACTCTCCCATAGAAGTCAATGAGGTCCCCTCCGACCATTGCGTCTGTGGCTCATGGGGATTTTTTAATGCTGTGAAGAACAGCTCAGGCAAGATTGCAGCCCCCATAATAAAGTTAAGTAAATAAATTTAAAAACTCCACAATGAGAAAATAAAAACAGATTAGAAAAAAGGGATGTGTTACTATCTGGTTTTAACTGGGAGATAACAATTTTGGTTGCAAATTTCCTAATACATCACAGTAAGGCTACTTTCACACTTGCGTTGTGGTTTTCCGGTATTGAGATCAGGCAGAGGATCTCAATACCGGAAAAAAAATGATCAGTTTTGTCCCCATGCATTCTGAATGGAAAGAGATCCGTTCAGGATGTATCAGGTCTTCAGTTCAGGCAGCTTTCAGTTTTGTGACCGGACACAAAACCGCAGCAAGCTGTAATTTTGTGTCCGTTCATAAAAACTGAAAGAAACTGATCAGGTACTGAAACCAATGTAAGTCAATGGTGACGGATCAGTTTTTTTAGGAGACTAAAAAAACGGATCCGTCACCCATTGACTTTTAATGTATTTAGTGCCTGATCAGTTTTCTTCAGTTTTGATTTCACACAACTGCATCCTAACTGAACTGATGCATCCTGATGTGCAAAATCAAAACGGATCAGTTTAATTCAGGTATAGAGATCCTCTGCCTGATCTCAGTACCTGAATTAACAACGCAAGTGTGAAAGTAGCCTAAGGCCTGAGATGGTACTTCAATTGGAATATCTGGTAGATCGATGGAGCGTTACCATTCCATTTTGGAATCCATGACCTCTCCCCCAGGCCATTGGGAGCTCCTGACTCTAACCCCCGACAGATGATGTTAGATATGTGAATAGGGGAGTAAGAAGGGAGTCAGGAGAGAGAGCCTGATAAGCAGTAGTTTCCAAATTCTTGTGAACCTCAGTCCAGATGTATTAAGTATTTTGACCAGAATATTCAATTGCGGGAGCAAGTGGCTCATCTGAGATAAGCAGATGGTAGAAAGAGAGGCACTCAGAGGGTAGGAACATCAAGTGTATTGATCCCCTACAGCAGTATTCCCTAACTCCAGTCCTCAGGGCACACCTAACAGTCATTACTTGAGGATATCCCACAGAATAAATACCTGTGGTAAGTCATGATTCAATAATACTCACCTGATGAATACTAAGGAAATCCTGAAAACCTGACTGTTAGGTGGGCCCTGAGGGCTGGAGTTGAGGAACACTGCTCTACAGGATGAAAGCTGCTCATCTGTTTATGTTATGCCAATAGGCACAACACTAGTGAAAGCAGATAGACTGGTTTGATGGGTTGGCGTCTTCCAAACCCCTTCATGTGGATGCCAACTGCAGGACAAGGAAGAATTCATGGGAAAGAACGCTCGGCAGTCAGACCATAAAGGTCTGACTTGGAACAGACATCTATTGGCGCTCTTTATGGAATAAATGGACATAAATAACATTGTGTTGAGTGCTGTGATTTTTGTCTCTTTTGGTGTGAGAGGAATATTCAGGCTTTGTCTATAGACAGCCTAGAATGGCCTAGAAAGCCTCAGAGATATGGCTGTTTTGGGCTAGCTCTGCCCCAGGTAGCAGTTCAGACCAGTCATCCTGATGAATATTGACACAAATGTGAAGATACTGCCCCAGGACTTGATTGATCTGTTCAGTCTAGCCATTACTTTCAGGATGGTGTCCAAAAGGGAAGCCCAAATAAGTACCCAGTGCTCTGCTGAAAGATCTACAGAATTTCAAAAGAAATATCAATCAACTTAGGCTACTTTCACACTTGCGTTTGCAGGATCCGTTTGTGAGATCGGTCACAGGCTCTCATAAACAGTTCTGAACTGATCTGTTTTTTCCTAATGCATTCTGAATGGAAAAGGATTCGTTCAGAATGCATCAGTTTTGCTTCAGTTTGCTTCAGTTCAGTCTCCATTCCGTTTTGGAGGTGGACACTAAAACGCTGCTTACTGCGTTTTGGTGTCCGCATGAAGAAACTGACACTTTCAATGGAGTTCAAGACGGATCCGGCTTTGCTATGTAAAATATAATACAAACGGATCCGTTCATAACAGATGCAGACGGTTGTATTATCACGACGGATCCGTTTGTGAGAGCCTGGGCGGGTCTCACAAATGGATTCTGCAAACGCAAGTGTGAAAGTAGCCTTACAGGTACGTTTATCTCCAGGGTGCCCTGACAATAAAGATGAATGGGCCCTGGATAAGACTATAAAGAAACATCCTCTAGAAGAAACTTCTAGAATGATATTAAACCTTTCCTGACATGGCAATTTTCTGTTTTTGCTATTTCATTTTTTTTTTTCCCATTTAAATTTTATTGAAATTTTTCTTTTTCAATACAAATCAGATGTTGCAAACATGGTAAAGGTATAGCAGATACAACAGCATAATAAATCAGTCGTCTACAATACAACATGTCTTCCTTATTTTTTTGTGTCCGAAAAAACAAAAAAACTAAAAGCTTTTTGAAATAAACAAAAAGAAATCAGACAATAAAAGAAAAACAAACAATACAAAATGTCTCTGTGTTCCTTAAACAATCAGATGTTCTCGGGTGTCCCACGGATACCAACACTTATTGAACTTATCCACTGTGTTTCGCTGTAAAGCGACAGAGTATTCTAGAGACCTGATCAGCTTTAAACTGCCAATAAGGTCATGAATCGTAGGGGGAGAAGGTTTTTTCCAAAATAAGGCAATCAAACACTTGGCAGCAGTAAGGATATGGAGGAGCAGCCTGGCACCCTGTCCCCGCAGTGTAGGCGGAACAACATTTAGTAAAAAAAAAGGACGGATCCTGGGGAAAGGAAACCCCCAAAAGAACCCTTATAGTATGTCTCACTTGCAACCAGAATGGGGACAGGGCAGAACAGGTCCAAAATATGTGGAACTGTGAGGCCCCAGAGTGGGAGCATCTCCAACAGAGGTCCAGAACCTCCGGGTTCATCGCATGTAGAACAGCCAGGGTATGATACCAAAACATTAAAATCTTCAGCTGATTTTCCTTATACCCTACTGAAGAAGAACTAAGATGAGCTCTTCTCCATATGGTTCTCCAGGTCTCTGGGGAGATCTCCCTTTGCAACCAGTCCTCCCACCTCAACATATAGGGATAAATCCCGCTGGATACTCAAAGGACAAAAGTATCTGATATATGTCAGATATCAAGCCCTTGGAAGAGGGACTCTGCGTGCAGAGTCGTTCAAACGGGGAAAGAGTAGGAACCGTCTGGGAACCCAACACTCCCTTACAATAGTGAAGTATCCTCTGATATTGAAACCGTAAATCCCGAGATATAGGGAATTTAGACTGTAGGTCCTCAAATGATAGGACAGCATCCGAGAACTGGTCTTTAAAATCAAGAAGGCGGTATAAACCCGCTCTGGACCAAGGTCTCACCATGTCCGCATCTGAGCTACCTGGAAGTAGCGGAGTGTAGAGGAATAGTGTAAGGGGGGATCGAAGTGTTGCCAGATTATACTTAACTCAAGTTCCGAACCATACTTCTCTGGTAAGCCTCATAGGCCCAAGGAGACTAGAGGGAGGAATGTCAGTGGGCGGGCCCCATATCAAGGTCCCCAAACGAGTGGGTGCCAGCCAGAGTCTCTCAACTTCAGTCCACCGACTATAGGAATGAAAAGTCGACCACGATGGAATCTGACGTAAGTGGGTGGCTAGATAATAGCTGGCTAGGTTTGAAAGGGCTAAGCCTCCACTCATGACAGGGGCCGTCAATATCTTAGATGAAATCCGATGTCTTTTATAATTCCAGACAAATCGGAGGAAGCTTGTCTGGATGGAACGAAGGACTGCGGCAGGCACCCTCACCAGGAGAGTCTTGAATAGATACAGAAATTTAGGGAGGATTGACATCTTAATAGCTGCTATTCTACCCAGGAGTGAAAGTGGTAACGACTTCCATTTTGCCAACAGGGAATGAACTTCAGCTATTAATGGGGGGAAATTGACCTTATATAAGGTGGAGTAGTGTGGGGTAAGGAAAATGCCAAGGTACTTAATGGAGTGAGTATGCCACATATATTGAAATTGTCCCTTCAGCAGCAGAAGTCTATCTGGTTTAATAGTGATAGGTAAGGCCTCTGATTTTGCAGTGTTCAATTTATAGCCTGACAATCCACTATATCTGTCCAACACCAAGTGGAGATTGGGGAGAGAGATAAAGGGATTTGTCAAAGTCAGTAACACATCATCAGCAAAGAGAGAAATTGAAAAGGATTTATCCCTGACCATAATACCCTGGATATCCGGGGTATTCCTTATGAGTGCTGCAAGGGGCTCTATACTAAGCACATATAGAAGAGGGGACAAAGGACACTCCTGCCGAGAGCCATTATATATTGGGAGAGAGGCAGAATGGGCGTGGGGTAGTCTGACTACCGCAGAAGGAGAGGAGTAGAAACCTCGCAAGGCGGTCAAAAACGGCCCCTTGAAACCAAAATGATGCAAGGTACGAAACATAAAATCCCAGTTCAACCGGTCAAATGCTTTCTCAGCATCAAGACTAAGCAATAAGGCCTCCACTCCTCCCCTATTCGCGACCTCAACCAGGTCAATAACTCGTCTCGTGTTATCTCCTGCCTAGTGAAATCTGACAAATCCTACCTGGTCTTTGTGTATTAAGTGGTGTAGCCAGGCATTTAGTCTATTAGCCAATAGTTTGGTAAATATCTTAAGGTCAGAGTTTAGAAGGCTGATGGGTCTATAACTCGCGCATTCTGAAGGGTCCTTCCCAGGTTTGGGAATAACTGTGATGTATGAGCTAAGCATGGTGTAAGGGACCCTCTCACCCTGCAAAAACCCATTAAACAACCCCACTATATGAGGGATCAGTACATCCCCAAACGTCTTAAAATAAGCATAGTGAAGACCGTCAGGGCCAGGAGCCTTCCCTGTGGGTCATTCAGATATAGTGTCACTAATTTCTTCAGCAGTAATCGGCTGGTTCAAATGGGCCAATGCAGTCGGAGAAAGGGAAGGGAGATGACAGTCAGAAAGAAACCCGTCCAAGAGCGCGTTACGAGCTACCTCATCCTTGGGAAATGGAGAAGGAAGGGAATATAGGGTGGAGTAATATTTGTGAAATAATTCAGCAATAGATGATGGACTATTTCATTTTTTTAATACCATAACTTTTTTTATTTTTTCATTCACATCTGTATAAAGGCTTGTTTTTGTGGGACTAGTTGTACTTTCTAATGGCACCATCTAATATTGCATATGATGTAGCAGAAAGTTGGAAATAAATTCCAAATGGGGTGGAATTGGATAAAACACAATTCTGCCACAGTCTTAGGCCTCGTTCACATCTCCATGCACGCAAGTGTTTTTGTCTGGCAAAACCCGGCATTTATGCCGGAAAGCAGTCAGGTCACCGCAAGACCTCATTACAGTCAATGGAGATTTGCGGTGAAGTACATAGTCCAGCATACTACTCTGTGCTGGAACAGCCTGCTGGATCTCGTTCACAGTTCCATCTGTGGTAAAATTGACCTCTGCCCTTTATTCTCTGAGTCAGTATGATTACAGTGATACAACATTTGTATAGTTTTTCTTGTGTTTTAATACTGAAAGAAAAATTGAAAAAAATTAGAAATAACTATTTTTTTATTTTCATTTCCATATTATGACCCCCCCATAATTTTTTCATAGTTATATCTATGGATCTGTACAATGACTTTTTTTTTTAACAATATATAGTTTTTATTAATACCATTTTGGAGTATGTACAAATTTTTGAGAATTTTTTTTATTGAATTTTGTTTTTTTTAAGTGAAGCAATGAAAAAACATTAAAGAGGCTCTGTCACTAGTTTCTAACCTATGTATTAAAATACATAGGTATATAGGTGCATTACACATAATCCCAGACATACCTTTATAGCAGAGATCATTGCAGCAGTTGTTGAGGAAAGTGAACTTTTAAAAATATGCTAATTAGCCTTCGGAGCACCGGGAGGTGTGCTCTTCCCTTCTGAGCACTGCACCTTCACCGCCCTCCCGGGTCCGAGGCATGCCCTCCTGCCTGTAATCAAGCCCCTGGAGTAAATGATAGACAGCGCAAGACCGTTCGGTCTAGCGCTGAAATCCCGCGCCTGCGCATTATAATTGTCCCCGGCGCATGCGCAATAGCGCTTGCAGTGCCGAACACTGCAAGTGCTTTCTTTCCTCTGCGCACGCGCCGTCACTTCGCTGAACCCGGAAGTGACGACGCGTGCGCAAAGGAAAGAAAGCGCTTGCAGTGTTCGGCACTGCAAGCGCTATTGCGCATGCGCCGGGGACAATTATAATGCGCAGGCGCGAGATTTCAGCTAACATTTACTCCAGGGGCTTGATTACAGGCAGGAGGGCGTGCCTCGGACCCGGGAGGGCGGTGAAGGTGCAGTGCTCAGAAAGGAAGAGCACGCCTCCCGGTGCTCCGAAGGCTAATTAGCATATTTTTAAAAGTTCACTTTCCTCAACAACTACTGCAATGATCTCTGCTATAAAGGTATGTCTGGGATTGTGTGTAATGCACCTATATACCTAAAATACATAGGTTAGAAACTAGTGACAGAGCCTCTTTAAATCAGCTATTTTGATTTTTTTTTATGCCGTTTATCGTATGGAATAAATATTTTTATATTTTATTAGTACGGCATTTTGGGAAACATTGATACCTAGAATGTTTATTTTTATTTTAGGAAAAGGGGGTGATTTGAATTTTTTTAAAAACATTTACATTTTTTTAGGTCTTCAAAAATCATATATTCCCATGCAGTGCTGCCACCTGTAGGCCTGTTGAAATATACTAGTAATAAGCCTAAAAGCATTGGTCAGGTTCTGGCCTATTACTACTAAGGAAAGCTTTCCCCGATCTCAGTGAGGGGAAGGCATTGCTGCTCGGGAAGAACGCACTTCCAGGTTTTTTACCTCTCAGATACCATGGTCACATTTGACCATGGCATCTGAGGGGTTTAATGTCTGCAATCTGCGTCATAACTGATCATGGACATCAGCCCCCAGTGCCTGCTGTGTGAAACAGCAGGTACTTGGTGGCTATGGTGCGCGGCTCACTCTGGGGCGAGCACTATCTTTAAAAACCCGACATCCACCATACATGTAGAGTGGATGTCGGGAAAGGGTTAAAGGCAAAGTATCACCATGAAATGTACTGTTAAACCACAAACAATGCCTTGTAGAGCTAGCTCAGCTGAATGTAATGATATCTTTCACTTAGCAATCCATTGCTTACTTCTGGAGAAGAAGTACTTTTAAATGCATATGCAAATGAGCTGTTAAGTGCACCAAGAGCATGCCCAAGTCACTCTGTGACCCTTGCTCCTCCTGCCCTCCCTCCCCTTCCTGACTGACAGGGTTAGACAAGGTGACTATACAGGAACTTAGTCCTGTCAATAAGGAGAGGAAGGAGTTCACAGGGTACACAGACTGGTGTAGGCTTGCCTTTCATGCACTTAACTGCTCACCTTTGCCAATGGGAAGGTGCCTGAGCAATAGGTCCCTAGCTTGTTAGTTCCTGCAAAGGTCTGCTGTATTTGTCTGTCTGTGTACCGACTTCTGTCTTTCTCTTGTATTTTGACCCTCCGCTGTCTGATCTAACCTCCATATTGACCATTCACTGCCTGCCCTGACCTCAAATTGTTTATCAAATTGCTTGTGCTCTGCCTGCCCTGACCCCAGCCTGTCCACGACTACAATTTTCCCTGACCCCTAGGTCCTCTGCACTGGGGTCTCTGACTCCAGTAGGTTAATCACATAAAGACTACTCCAGGAGGTAGCTGCCTGGTGTTTCCCCTGCAGTGAAATCAAAATCTCTGTACAGGGGTGAAAGGCAGGGGACTGCCTGGATCAACCCTTAGGAGTAGCCCAAAGCCAAATCTGTTGGTAGAAACAGTGGTTCCATGCCCACTGCTAACCATGCCCTTTTTTAACTGAGTTCTTAAACCCTTGAGTGCACCATAACCACCGGTGTCTGCTGTTTTAAACAGTAGACATCTGGGGCTAATGTCTGCAATCGATGATAACATTGATCACATATATTTAAGGCTACTTTTAAATCTGTGTTTTCCTTTCTGGTTTTGAAATCCGACACTGTGTCTCAAAATCGAAGGAAAACGCTTCCATTTTTTTTCTCCTCATTCGTTGTCAATGGTGACAAAACTAAACAAACCGGAACAGAGTGCACCAGAATGCATTCCGTTTAGTTGCTTTCCCATGCATGAACATGCCGGATCCAACATAAAAAAACATGTAAGTCAATGGTGCCGGATCCGACACCTATTGACTTACAATGGTATTTGATACAGGATCAGGCATGCTCATTTTCGATATAATACAACCGGATTTGCTCTGAATGGATGCAGCCGGTTGTATTAATTCAAACGGATGCGTTTTCCTCTGGTTTTGAGACCCTCTGCCAGATCTCAAAACCGGAATGGAAAATGCAGACGTGAAAGTATTATAATTGTCCATATTGCCTACTTTGCTGCTGGATTCATATTTCAATCACATTGTACACTGCTCGTTTCCAGGGTTATGACCACCCTGCAATCCATCAGTGGTGGTCATGCTAGCACAATATAGTAAAAAGTGCTGACCTCCCTGGTGGGCAAGATCGTGAGAACTCACATAGGCCAGTGCTTTTTCCTATAGTGTGGAAGCATGACCACCGCTGATGGATTGCAGAGTAGTTGTAACCATGGAAACGAGCAGTGTATAATGTGATGGAAAAATTAATCCAGCCAGCAAAGGAGACAATATGGATAATAACAATACATTAGCAAGAGGCTTGTATTAACTTTCCCTACATAATAGATGCTATTAGCTGAAGTGGCACAACCCCTTTAACCCCTCAAATGCCTTGGTCAAATGTGACCACAGCATCTGGGAGCTAAAAAACTAAGGAGTGCGGAAGAGTCGCATACTGTGTGCGGTAAGGGAGCTTTTAAAAAGGGCAACAAAAAAAAAAAAAGATTTTTTAAAAATATAAAAATTCAAATCACCCCCTTTCCCTCATATCAAAATAAAAAAATAAACATCATGGGCATCACAGTGTGCAAAATATTTAAATATAAAAATATTGATCCCATACAAAAATTGCTAAACAGAAAAAAAAGTGGACGATTTGTGTTTTTTTTCCATCACATCAGCTAAGAAAATTTTATAAAAAGTTTTGAGAAAGTCATGCACATTCAAAATTGTATCAATAAAAAGTACAATGGGCATAAATGTTGACACAAAATAGTGTGATTTAGAGGGTTAAATAAGTTTGGGCCACTGACCTTGCACTATGACCACAAAGATGTTGGTACCCCGTATCATATTCTATTGCTATTAGCCTGGCCCAAACATGTTCTGGGCACAGGAACTGGCATCACAGTGGGCAGATGCACACTTTTCACTGAATTGAATAAGTAACTGGAATTTTAAAGAGGTTATCCCATGATTAATGTAAAAAATGAACATCAGGCATCACATAGAACATGACACTCTCTAACAAAGCTAGAACCAGCCCTATACCTCACATGGATCCAGAGATTTCCTCATTCATTGCTCTGCTAGATTTATATCAAGCTGAGAGCTCAAAGGGAATGTCTTTTCTGCTGCAGCTCAGGAGGTGTGTCCATGCGCTGCCTATCATAGCTCAGGATGCAGTTGAAGGATAAAACTGAGCATGTGCAGCCTTCTCATTAAGCAGGTCAAAGAAATGAGAAAAAGAGCAAACAGCAGGTGGTGCTATACAGATACATTTTATTAAATAACTCAGTGGCTATACTAAATTTGTAAACACATGCAATTACAAAAGTGTTCAGATCCAGGGGCTGGTTTGAAAATGTAGAATATTTTTCGTGGGACAAGTCCTTTACATGGTTAAAGGTTTTTTCCCATGAAAAATATTCTAGTTTTCAAAGCTGCACCTGGATCTGAATTCTTTTGTGGTTGCATGTAATTAATAATTTAGTCACTCAAGGAGAGGCCAGAATTTGCAGAAGTGGAAGCAGCAATGGTGCACAGTGACCTGAGCCCGTCCTCTGTGCACTTAACTGCATATGGATTAAAAAGTACTTTACCCCTTCTGGCAGATGCAGGACCTTATACACCACACACAGGTACCACTGCACTGGTATTAGCAAACGTGACCGTGCCCTCACATACTGCAGCTAGCCACACTCCCAGTGACAGCCCTCAGATAACCCTATCCTCCTCACTAGGCGCTCAGCACGCCGTACTATACGTCTGCCGGCACAGAAGAACTACAGCTCCCGGCATCCACCGCGAACAAGCGTTGTTCGGTCACTTAGCACGCGCCCAAAAGTCCTTCACGTTCAGCGGAGCGGCTGTGAACTACAGCTACCGAAGTGCTTTGCGGCTAACCCGCCTGACCCTCAACCCTACGCCTGCGGTGTGCTCCCGCCTCCTGAGCCCTCGCTCTCTCTCTGTGTCTGTCGCACGCCTGTGCAGAAGGGAGATCGTTGGACGCCAAAATGTCGGGTGACGATGAGCAGCAAGAGCAGACGATCGCTGAGGATCTGGTGGTCACCAAGTACAAAATGGGAGGCGACATTGCCAACAGTGAGTGCCCGGCTGTCAGCAGGGGGGATGTGGCTTTATTTTTTGCCGGGCTTTGAGTGTCAGCACATGAATGCCGGGTAACACCCGGCCGGGGCGCGGGGACAGATGGGCGTCGTTTCTGGGTCTCCCTAGTGTGCGCCCCGCGTGTACCGGTGGCCGGTATAAAGCTAAAAGACAGTGGGGGAGGGGATCGCACGTGTCCCGCCTGCCATGTGCCTCCCCGGCACCCGTACATCTCCCGGGCACCCACGTGTCTGCCGGGCCCGCCGTATCCCATCTCCCTTTACGTTGGTATGGCGGGCTCGTCGTCCTCTCAGGAGCTATGTGTTCGCCGTGACCCGGTGCTGAGGGCGGCTGCAGCCATGTCTAGAAAGACAGATTGTCCCAGATCTGAGGACTGGCAGCTGGCCGGTTATTATGTGAACAACTAGACATAGCGCTCATTGTAGCCCCTGCAGCCCTCACCCCTACCACCAGTGGGCGCTCTTCTGGACAGGTGGATAGGCTCACTAAACCCTGTAGAATGATTGTTTTAGGCAGGGGTCACATGAAAGATGCCAGTGGTTAGAAGAGTTGTCCAAAAACCGCACCACCCCTGTCCACAGGTTGTGTCCGTTATTGTAGCTCAGCTCCATAAGGGCTCTTGTACACGACAGTAGTGGCTCTGTACTCATTTATTATGGACCATACACAGCTGGTCTGCAATATACAGACACTGGCCGTGTGCGATCCGTGGTACAGATGCGCTGACCCACTGACTTGAATGGGTCTGTGATCCTCAAGATACGACTGAAGTTGGGACTTCGCCTGTCTTTTGCAGAGTGGAGGTACAGATCAGAACCACTTCTGTGGACTTTCAGGTCCGTGCCTCTGCACCGCAAAATGATAGAACATCTTTTATCTTTGACTGTATCTTGCAGAGTGCACCCGGCCGGTGCCCATGCATTGTGGTCCGCAGCAAGGGCACTGAGCCATTACGCGTGAACCCTTAGTCAGTGGGGCAGAGCTGCAATACTGCACACAACCTGTGGACATGGATGGTGCTGTTTTTGTCTAATCCTGGACAACCCCTTTTACCCTGTGATATTAGTTTGGAGTAAGGGTCTGGTAGAAGAAGCTCCATTGCTGCCCCCACAGTGCAGATCTGAGACTGACATATAGAGTGAGATACAGTACAGCAGAGGGGCTGGGAGGGCGTGCAGGTAAGTGTCTTTTAGGTTATAACTTGAGGCCTCTTGAAGTAAAGCGTTTCTGTCACCAGGACATTCACTGATAAATCAGACACAGTTCCCTGCAGGGCTAGCTCTGCTGAATGTAATGGCAGCTGTCACTTAGTCATCTGTTTCTTCATTCTGGAGCAAACATATTTTTAATCCATATGCAAATGAGCAGTTAAGTGCACTGAGGGTGGGCCCAAGCCACTCTGTTCACCCTGGCTCCCTTTGCTTCCTCTGCTTGCTCCTCCCTCTCCTTGACATGGCCAGATGAGATGACAGTGCAAGAACCTGACCCTGTTACTCAAGGAGGAGGGCTGCACATAGTGACTTGGGCCTGCCCTCGGTGCACTTAAAGGGAGTTTCCAGGCTTTTAGTACTGATGACCTACCCTCAGGCTATGTCATCAATATCAGACAGGTAGGGGTCCGGCACCCAGCATACCCACCGATCAGCTGTAGGAAGGAAAGGTACATGCCTTCCCTTCATACAGCTGATCAGCTTGGGTGTCACATCCCTGCTGATCTGATATTTATGACCTTTCCTGAGGATAGGTCATCAGTATTAAAAGCCTTTAACTGCTCATTTGCATAAGACTTAAAAGTACATTTTCTCCAGAATTACAGGATCACTGCGTTAAAAACAGATACATTGTTTTTCATGGTCGTTATGAATACATGTGCACATCCACTTTCTGACCCTCTGTCCGCCTTTAACGGCTATTTTGCTGCTGTTTTTAACAGCCGCCCATTAAAAACAGATGTTCATTGGCTTTTTTCCCCAAACCACTGCAGACGTAATGCCCACTCATAGTGCTCCAGTATATATTATGGCCCCCCCATAATGCTGACAGGTACACCACTTATACAAGAGTGACCATGTGACGTCAGGTCCTGCTGCCTCCAGTGTGGAGCAAGTGTTCCCTTGCATGCGGGTAGTGAGGTGAGTAGTAGTATATTTTATTTTTTTTATTTAACCCCTGAAAGGCAGTTTGTACTTTGTGTAAGGTTTTAACAGCTGTTAGACAGGTGTATTCATGTCTAAATGGCTCTTAGAAAACAGTCAAAAATAGGACATGTGACTAGCCCCACAGACTTTAAAGGGGTCCTCAGACGTGTTTTATGAAGTCCAGATATGACTTCTATAGTTGGTGCATTCTGCAGCCCATAGTTGCCGTGAACAATATTCCGGTAGGTCAAAATTATCAGATTGGTGGGGTTCCTACTGGTGGGACCTCCTCTGATCACAGGACAAGTGCCTTGTACCCCTGGAGAACCCTGAAAAGAACATAGTGGCCAGTCGCGCATGTACATGACTGCTCCATTCATTTCTGTGGGAGTTCCAGAGAGTACAGCGCTCAGTTCAGGGGAGCAGCAGGGGTTACGGGGCCCCCCTATCTTGTGGTTACAAGGAGTTATCTACATATCCGGAGTACTAACCGTAGTTGGCGAGAAGCATTATTTGCCAGTGCTCGGCACCAATGTAGGGTCCATGGTGGTGTGCTGCTGGCCTAGTGCGTGCTGATTGCTGACTTGAGTGCTTTCTTGGCCATAGACACCCAAACCTCTGGTGGTCATAGGATCCCGCAGGCCGTGCTCAAAACTGATGCCAAATTTACGGCATTGGGGGGTTGATTTTATTTTTGCGCTACTGTGCTGTATAGCCTCAAAGAAACATTTAGTGTAAACCCCCACTCTTTTCTGTCTTGTGCAGGGTGCTGGGGGTGGAGCATGACACAGGATATTCTTGCTTTGGTGTCCCTTAAAATACAGAGTCATTACCCCTCCTTCATGCTCTATAGACATTGATGTATTACATATATCATACATTAATATTGTTCAGTGCAAGTATGAGGTGCCGAGTGCACTCACCATAGAAGAAGTCATAAGAGAGTTTCTGAATTTGTTGGGCTGATAATTTTCTGTTCATAAAACAGGTCTGAATGTGATCTAATCTGAAGGAGGAGACGGAGTTAAGGACAAATAAAGCGTGAACCGGTCGTGTGAGTCGTCTGTGGGTGTGGTGGGTAGGCAGCAGTACTTACCTGACTGGTACCTTACATGGGAATGAGGAGCAGATTTGCTTCTGCTTAGAAGTAATGAATTAAGTGTGTCTGTCACCGGGGTGGACACAGGAGAGGACTCCTTGCTCTCACACTGCAGTACCTTAGAATGACGTTTATTAGCTCCGTCCATTACATACAGTCTGATAGGGAGCTTTAAAGGGGTGGTCCGCTTTATATATATATATATATATATATATATATATATATATATATATATTTTCCGTCCATAGAAGTGAATGGGATGGCAGAGCTGTAATTACACCTGCTCACCACTGCAATGGCAAGCAGGTAAACAGGAGAACATAGGGTTCGTGTATAGGGCAGATGTGTTTGTCATAGGACATACCCTTTAAGGAGGACCTGTCTGTAGCCATTTTGAAAAGGAATCTGTGGACACACACAGACATGGATAAATAACCTCTTCAGGACTCAGTTAGCTGATAGTATTGCTCTGAAGTCATAGAGAAGCCACAAGCTGCATGATCCCTCCATGCCTCGGGGAGCTGATGACAGGTTGATGAAGGTCCTACCTCTAGGAAGCCCTCTGGTCTCAGGGACCAGGTGTAGGGCACACAGATATGCTGCTAGTGCCAGCCGAATCTCTTCATTCTCCCAACAGGTTGGTGTCTTGTCTCCACAGACGTTTTTGCTGTATCCTGTGGAGCGTGCCTCTTTTAAAGGACGTGTACACCTTCAAGTTTTTTCAGCAAAATCAATGAATAAAAACATTTTTAGGCCATTTAGAACATTTTTTCTTAGGACTACAGATCAAACTGTCAGGTCACCCCTGTGCTGCATTGACTGTTTACAAATGAACTGTTAAAAATGTTTTAATAAAGACCAGTTGAAAAAAATAATTTTTTAAAGCCCGAAATTAGTAAAATGCATTTAAAAAATTGCATCCCAAGTTTCCAAAACCTTAAAGACCCATTACTTAATTTCTCATTTTTGGAGGCTTTAAAACGTCCAAATACTTTGTAATATAAAAACTTCTGTACATGATAGCGAGCATCAGCTATCATGGTAACCCTACCCAAGTGGGCCCCAAGAGACATTCTGGGAGTTCGATATTGATGACCTATCCTCAGTACTCCTGGCAATCAGCTGTATGAAGTAAGCCGTGATATGAGATTGGCAGGGGTCTGACTCGTGGAACCCTTCACCGATCAGCTATTTGAGCATGTTGAGATCCTTACCAGAGCTTCCTCACAGCATACCAAACAAGATGCCGTTCGTTGTATAGTGGCTGTGCCAAGGTGCATTCACTGAATGGGACTGACCTGCGCCCCCTACGCCATTTGACCAATGAACGTGACGTCCCTGGCCTCGGAGGAGGCTTCTGCACTCACTTAAAGGGGTATTCCCATCACAGACAACGGGGGCATATCGTTACAACGAGAATGGAGCGGGGAGAGTTGTGGCTGGGGGATCCCGACTGATTGGTGGGGGTACCTGGAGTCTGACCACCAACGATCAGATATTGATCACCTATCCTGCAGATAGGCCATCAATATTATACTACCGGAAAACCCCTATAAAGTAAAAGGGAACAGAAGCCATGAACTAGTGTGAACAGGGCCTCACTTCTCAAAATATTACATTGGATTTCTAAGCCTGTTTTCATATACACTTCACAGTATGTCTGAACTGCAGTCATCGCCTCTCTGAGCTGTGAGTAGGTAAAAAATGACAATTGTCTTGCATCGTAAGAATTTTAGTACCTAGATAGGATTGAGGTAATATATTGCTATTCACATGTTTACTGGTGTTTTTTCATGTAAAAAAAACATTGCCAACCCGCTTTTTGTCCTTTACTTGTCATAAGAGAGGCCTGAATCTGGCTTCCAAGGAATTAATTATCCCCTGAAATGGCTCCTTTTGTAGAGAAATAATGCAGCTTGCTGTGACTCTCCCACGTGAACCCCTGAATCCACAGCGAGCGCTTCTTAGGTTTTAGGCTGATTCATCTTCTGCCTTTGTCTTCTCCAGGGGTCCTGCGTGCACTTGTGGAGGCCGCCACTGCAGACGCTTCTATCCTCAGCCTGTGTGAAAAGGGAGACGCCATGATCATGGAGGAAACTGGCAAGATTTTCAAGAAAGAAAAAGAAATGAAGAAAGGTCAGTGGATGTGGGTTACGTTTTCCTTCTTAAAGGGTTTGTTCACCTCCGCATGACTTTTTCTGCAGGACCCCAGCATGGCCAGAGGGAGTCATACTTACCTGATCCAGCTCAATCACTTCTCCTCAGGTGCCCGCAGGTCTTGGGGTTCCCCTTGTCAGCCTCCATTTTCATGGAGCTCAAGTGGCCAATGACTGCTGATAGCAGTGACGTGACCCAGTGGCCTTCTGCGGGTCCCACCTTGCTGGGTGCAGAAAAGGTCCCCAGAAGTGAACAATTCCTTTAAATCCCCCCCCCCCCCCCTCCCTTAGTATGGGGTGCGGCTGATCATGGTGCCCACTTCCATTGTGATGGTGCCTCAGTTGGTTCTTTCAGCGGCCTCTGGTCTATTCCAGTAGCCACTTCTTCACATTGCCCTTTACTGTATCTGCTATTATTTTAGCCCCTTATTTTCTTTATTGCAGGTATTGCCTTTCCAACAAGTATATCTGTTAATAACACTGTGTGTCACTTCTCCCCTCTGAAGAGCGACCAAGATTACCTCCTGAAAAATGGTGATCTAATTAAGATGTAAGTACTCATCACGTGGTTGTTCTTCACTTCTAATTAAATAAGAAGATAAAATAAACTCTCTCTTATCCCTTATGTAAATCCAAACTTAATGAATGCATAGTTTATAGGTGGCCATTTTTGTTAGAAGGATGTTGACCGGCTGACCACCCAAATCTCAACATAATCCTGTGTTCTTTAGGGCACAATCACACGACCGTGCCCGGATACTGCCCGTTTGCGTTCTGCAATTTGCGGAATTGAACGGTCAGCCCATTATAGAAATGCCTATTCTTGTCCGCAATTGCAGACAAGAATAGGACATGCTCTATATTTTTTGCGGGCCACAGACTGCAAAATGGCAGAACAGATGTGGACTCCTTCATACAGTAGTGTGAATGAGCCCTTAAGGGGAAGTTGCTGCCAGGGGTATTTGGCATCTGCTTACTCCCTTCTCCCCATTGAGAACGTGTTCGCTGGGCTCAGAGAGGGATGGGAGGAATAGAAGTCAGCCAAATGGATAGCTATCAAATGTGTATGGGCCACGTTAAAGGGGTTATCCAATCCTATAAAATGCTCCCCCATATGCTGCTTCTTCCCATGCGCGGATGAAAACATCTGGTGTCAGTTTATGGGAGCAGCCAATGGCAGGGATGAGCCTCCCCGTCCCCGACTGCCATTGGCTCTTTTCGTCCATGCACAAGGAGAATCAGCGGCGGTGCGGGGACCCAGGTAAGTATATTCAGTGCGGGAGGACCGGGATATTAGCGGGGTTTTTATAGGATTGGATAACCCCTTTAAAGGAGTTGAAAGGCAGAGATGGGCTTAAAGGACATCTGTCAGCAGATATGTACCTATAACACTGGCTGACCTGTTACATGTGTGCTTGGCAGCTAAGACATCTGTGTTGGTGCCATGTTCATATGTGCCCGCATTCCTGAGAAAAAAAGAAGTTTTCATATATGCAAATGAGCCCCTAGGAGGAACAGGGGCGTTACCGTTACACCTAGAGGCTCTGCTCTCTCTGCAACTGCCCTGCCCTCTGCACTTTGACAGGACCAGGCTGGTGTGATCACATTTACATTGCCTAGTCCTGTCAGTGAAAGTGCAGAGGGCAGTTGCAGAGAGAGCAGAGCCTCTAGTTTTAATGGTAAGGCCCCCATTACTCCTAAAGGCTCATTTACATATATTACATATATTAAACCAAACATTCTCACTGGCCTCAGCAATGCGGACACATATGAACATGGGACCAACACAGATGCCTTCTGCTGCCAAGTGCACATGTAACAGGTCAGCCAGTGTCATAGGTGCAAATCTGCTGACAGATGGCCTTTAACCCACACTAAGCGATGACTTAGATGGCTGGAGTTACTGGAACGGCTGTGCAGCTGCCCCTCCGCTGTTTCCGTAACTCCATAGTAGTGAATAGGAGCTAGAAAGACAGCATAGCAAAGCCAGGCACTGCCTCCGCAAGGCCTCCTTTTCTTATGTCGGCTTAAATTGATCAAACTGACTGTTTTATTCAGCCCAAGATTGGGATTATGTGCTGCATATGCTTCCACCACTAGAAGGACTGACAACTTGAGATCTTTGAAATAGTCGTGTTAGATGGAGTAGTATTGACTCTGCTGATGTCTTTATATTAATACTGTTCAATTCTGTGTTACAGAGACCTAGGAGTCCATGTAGATGGTTTCATTGCTAATGTTGCTCACAGCTTTGTTGTTGGTGCTTCCAAGGTAAGAGCGATCCTTCCTCATCTCCGCTATTCTACTACTTTTATTATTCAAGCCTATTTTTTCATTTATAGCTGCTTGTCCCTCCATGTTTGCTTCTTAACTTGTGTGTGGAGCTGATTGTAAGAAGAAATACTGCAGTAAACGCACAACCCTAGTTGCACATCTCTACATGGGTATTTCCATCTTCTAAGGTGATGGTGTATCACTAACATATACCATCACTTGATATTAATGGTTGAAAGGGGGGCAGGGGGCGACATCTGGGACATCTGCCAACCGCGAGATGAAGAGGAAGCAGCGCTGCATGCCTTTCACTGTTTTACCTCTGCACAGCCGTGCTCTCACCTGAATGGGATGGTTGCAGTTTACTGCACAGCAGTTGGCAGTGGAGAAACAGTGAAGTACAGTACCCTTTCATACTGTAGATAATATATATATATATTATCATTTTATTATTATTATTATTATTTATTATTAAAGCACCATTCATTCCATAACGCTGTACATATTAAGAGGGGTTAAACATACATAATACAGACAATTGCACTAAGCATGAAACAAGACGAATTACAAACTGGTACACAAGGAGAGAGGATCCTGCCTGTGAGGGCTTACAATCTATGTGGTATAGGAGAAGGACACAGTAGGCGAGGGGAGAGCTGGTCATGGCGGTGTAGAGGCAGCAGGGTTACCAGATGTAGGCTTGTCTGAAGAGGAGGGTTTTCAGGTTTCTTTTGAAGGATTCCACTGTAGATGAGAGTCTGATATATTGGGGTAGAGAGTTCCAGAGTATGGGGGCTGTACGGGAGAAATCCTGGAGGCGATTGTGGGAAGAGGTGATAAGAGGGGAGGAGAGAAGGAGGTCTTGTGAGGATTGGAGATTACGTGTGGGGATGTATCGGGAAAGTAGCTCAGAGATGTAGGGAGGGGACAGGTTGTGGACGGCCTTGTATGTTGTTGTTAGTATTTTGAACTGAATTCTCTGGGCAATGGGGAGCCAGTGAAGGGATTGGCAGAGGGGCGAAGCAGAGGAGTAACAGGGTGAGAGGTGGATTAGTCGGGCAGCAGAGTTGAGGATAGATTGGAGGGGGGGGGCAAGAGTGCTAGATGGAAGGCCACAGAGGAGAATGTTGCAGTAGTCTAGGCGGAAGATGATGAGGGCATGTACTAGCACTTTTGCAGACTCATAGTTGAGGAACGCGCAAATCCGGGAGATATTTTTGAGTTAGAGGCGGCAGGTGGTGGAAAGGGCTTGGATGTGTGGTCTGAAGGAGAGGGCAGAATCCAAGGTAACTCCAAGGCAGCGGATTTGTTTGACCGGGGAGAGTGTGCAGCCGTGGTTAGTGATAGATAAGTCTGTTGGAGGGAAAAATGATAAATTCTGTTTTGTCCATGTTAAGTTTTAGAAAGCGGGAGGAGAAGATATATATATATACACATATATATATACACATACACACACATGCGCTCACACACACACTTGTTGACAAAAAAAGACTGTTTGTGGAATCGAATAAATCTTTCTACGTGTGAATATATAATGTTGATATAGTAAGTGATTACAATAACAGAGCAAAAGGATAAGTTTATTGGGAAAACTGTACAAGTCAAAGGAGGCTCTAGTGTCCTATTGGGTGCCTCTAACCTAGATACAAGATACAGGTTCCATATGGTATCCTGCAGCACATTTTCAGCTGGGGCCTGTAGGTCCTGCTCTTGCACCTGCAGCAATCCAACCATTCTACCTGGGTGCATTATTTTGTCAATAAGTGTGGTATTTCACTGGGATTCTCCATCACCTTATGACCTTGTGGGTTGGCCTCTTGACTCCATTTTGACAATGATGAATTTTTAAACTTTTTGTGCTGAATTTTATTTTCCTGTCTCTTAGGATTCACCAGTCACTGGTCGTAAAGCAGATGTTCTCAAGGCTGCGCACTTGTGTGCAGAGGCAGCCCTCCGTCTTGTAAAGCCAGGAAACCAGGTGAGAATAGTAGTTCCGTTTTTTTGGGTGGACACTATTGCATACGTAATACTGTCACAGCATTTATCTCCTGTGTATTTCATCTTTTAGAACACGCAGGTGACTGAAGCATGGAACAAGATTTCTCCGTCTTTTAACTGTGTACCCATTGAAGGTAGGGGCTTATTCAGAAATATTTCCTAATAATGGTTTGGTAATTCTGTGTTTGTCTAGAACTACAAAAAAAAAACCTGGAAAATACAAGTTTACATACTAAGGGTGCAATCACACAACTGTATAAATGGATTGCGGAACGGATGCGGACCCATTAATTTCAATGGGGCTACAAAAGATGCGGACAGCCCCGCAGACAAGAATAGGCATTCTCTATATAGCGCTGGCTATGTGCAGACTGCAAAACACTTAAGGTCGTGCTAATACACCCTAAGGCTGAGTTCACATCACCGTTTAGGCCGGGTTCTCGTCTGCGTTGTGAACTGTAATCCGGTCACTGTATTCAGCCGGATAATAAATGCTACATGCAACATTTTTTTGTCCGACCAAAAGTCGTCATATATGCCGGAAAGCAGCCGGATTACCGCTGACCTATCATAAGTCTCAGAAACCCGTTAAAATAATTTCAGCTTTTCATAAAAATATTAATTCTCAGCTTTATGAGTATCTGTGAGAACTTTCTCTGAAACCTGTTGTTTTTTTCCTCCATGCAGGGATGCTTTCTCACCAGTTGAAGCAGCATGTCATTGATGGAGAGAAGACCATTATTCAGAACCCAACTGACCAGCAAAAGTATGTTCCTTCTGTGTATCTAAAGAGAACATGTCACCAAAAATAGTTGTATACAGGTTTATTTGTTTTATTTAATGCTCACATCAGTCATGCGGGTCCTCCAAACCTGAGAGACTCACATTGGAACTGCTGTCCCTGAGTTTTGGCATGGTCAGCAAAGATATGACCACAACCCAAAACTTTCTAGAATGAATAATGCACTTTGTCACCTCAGGGCTAAAGGCCCTTTTAGACGGGCCGATTATTCTCCCTGCCCGAGCGCCGATCAGCGATATCGGCGCTCGGGCAGGGAGCCTTTACACGGCCCGACAAATCGAGCGCCGGGCAGCACGAGTGATCGCTGTATCGCTCGTGCGGCCGGGAAGCTCCATACTGTCAGGCGCACATCGCCTGTTTACACAGGGCGATGTGCGCCCGACAGATTGGATCTTTTGGTTTCTACAAAAGATCCAATCAGCCGACGAACGAGCGTTTTGCTTGTTCGTCGGCTGATTAGGGCCACTTTTACACGGGCTGATTATCGGCACTAGCGTTCCTAGGAACGACTTTTCGGCCGATAATCGGCCCGTGTAAAAGGACCTTTACTTAAGTCACTGTACAAACTGAGGCTCTTTTAATAAAATTAGCGTAAAAGGTCTGAGCAACCATTTAAAGATAAACCTTTTAAAAAGGTTGTCCGGGACGCAGATATTCATGATCTTTCCTCCAGGTGGGTAATTAGTATCTGATCAGCAGAGGTCACCCCTGTCGCCATCAGTTGTTGGCAGGGCCCCTGGCACTCAGACGAGAGCTGTGAATTTCTTGGCTTGTGATGTCAGATCCATCAGTCACATGGACTTTCCGCAGCTCAGTTCTATTCGAGTGGGAGTGAGCTGCAGTACCAAGCACATCTGCTATCCAATGGACAATGCTCTGCTTGATATACTATGAGAGGCCGCAGCACTCATTCAAACAACTGACCAACACTAGTGCAGGGAGCAGGCTCTGATCTGGTATTGATGACCTCTCCTGAGGATAGGCCAACAAAATTTGAGTCCAGGAAAACCCTTTTAATTGACTTGTCCCTGCTTCCGATTTTATCTCCAGACTACCACAGTCACTCCTAATCCCCTCATGCGTATGCCTACCCGGCCAAGCCACCATGTGTTCTCAGTAGGAAGTGGGGATATATGGCCAGGTTTATACTCCAGATATTGTATAGCTCACCGGTTCAGGGTTCACATTTTTGTGAAATGAATAAATATTGGCTTTCTTTGGCCTAGGCCTACAAAATTTACATCTAGGTAGGAACCAGCTCTTTACTGCAATAATTGTTTGGAGGGTGCTCCAGCGTTAAAGGACCTTTCTTTTCTTGTAGGAAGGACCATGAAAAGGCAGAGTTTGAGGTCCATGAGGTGTATGCGGTTGATGTACTTATCAGCACTGGAGAAGGGAAGGTGAGGACAGTGTAAAATGCTGCAAAGCTTTGTGGCTTATCTTCACTTTCTAGTCATTTAAGGTTTGTTTTTTGTGATGTTGGAATTAGGCAAAGGATGCTGGCCAAAGGACAACCATTTACAAAAGGGACCCATCAAAGCAGTATGGTCTGAAAATGAAAACCTCCCGTGCCTTTTTCAGTGAAGTCGAGAGACGATTTGGTGCCATGCCATTCACTCTCAGGTAGAGCATTGTTATGTAGCCTTTGCCTGAAAAGATAAGTTGAGGCTTGGGCACTAGCCTTCTGCATATGGTGTTTGCACACAGCTGTATAATTAAACAATGGGCAAAAAAGTTTTTTTTTCTTTTTATTTTGTGTAGAGCCTTTGAAGATGAAAAAAAGGCTAGAATGGGTGTAGTGGAATGCGCCAAACATGAGCTGCTCCAGCCTTTCAATGTACTATATGAAAAGGAAGGTGAGAGTTTTTATGGTAATCTTACATCTAATGGTTTCCGGAGTGCTGTGGCCCCAACTCAAACTCTTCTCTCTTGGAGAAGCAGGAGTTTCAGAATACCTTTTTTTTTCTTTTCTTAAAGATTCTTGTTTTTCTTGATTAAATGCACCAAACTCAACTCGCTTTTCTCATCTCTTTCAGGAGAGTTTGTTGCACAATTTAAGTTCACCGTTCTCTTGATGCCTAATGGCCCCATGAGGATAACTAGTGGACCCTTTGATCCCGATATGTATAAATCTGAACTTGAGGTGCAAGATACAGAACTGAAGGTGAGTACATTTTTAGTGATATCTTGCCTGCCAACCGTGACACAGCACTCTAAAAATGGAATATGTGGACTCTCGCCTTAAAGCGGTTCCCCACTTTTTGTTGAACTTTCTAAAATGCCTTAAACAGAAGTGCTCTGGCACAGAAGACTCTACAGCACATATCTTAGCTACAGGGCAGCAAATCAGCCACAAAATCTGCATGTGTTATATGTGTATTTTTATGTGGATTTCACCCTCTACAAGCCTATAGCTGCATGGCCAGCCTATCACTTCCGGTTCTCTTTTTTTTTCTCTTGGGTTGTAATGTACTCCTGACACATTGTGCCACCTAGGATGGGGGGAGGGGGTAATTTACAACTCTTCAGTAAATACATTTGGAGCCATACACTTCAATGTTGAAGTTTGTAATTTTTAGTTTTTGTGTGCTCTTTTATTGTGTAACAATTAGCTTTTTTTAAATTTAGGCACTACTGCAAAGTTCAGCCAGTCGGAAGACCCAGAAAAAGAAGAAAAAGAAGGTAACTTCTCCAGTGTAGTATACTGCTGCTCTTTCAATGGTTGCTTGTTGCGCATAGAACTAATAGGTTTGAGAGATATTATAAGCATTGACATGTAGAGAACAGTGCCATTAAGGGCTTGTTCACGTCTGCGTTGGAGGCTCCATTTGGGTCGTCGCAGATTCCGTCAAAAAGACCAGAAAAGGACTTCGTTTTTCATTCCTTTCCGGGGCCATAACTTTTTTTTTTTCAGTTCACTTAGCCATAAGAGGACTTGTTTTTTGCGGGACAAGTTGTAATGTAGTTCTAATTCCACCATTTAATATTGCATACAATGTAATGGGGAGCTGGAAAAGAAATTCCAAATGGGGGTGAAATTGAAAAAAAGAAACGCAATTCCTTAAAGGGGTTGTTTGAGTTCAGAGCTGAACCCGGACATATCCTTAATTTCACCCAGGCAGCCTACCTGACAAGATTTTATGCTCTGATGCACTCCTTTGTACTGCGCTGGGGCAAAGGCATTTAGCCCAGTTCCGGTGATGAACCGGGCTCTGCCAGGCGGAGGCTTCCGCCCAGCAGTGAGCCTGGTGACTTTACCAGCACTGATGGGCGGGCTTTAGCGCTGCCCTAGCCAGTAAAACGGCTAGGGCAGGGCAGCGCTACAGCCGGCCCATCAGAGCCAGTGGCGTCACCGAACACACTGCTGGGCGGAAGCCACCTCCTGGCAGTCTGTTATTGTAAACAAAAGAGCCCTTGCCCTGCACGATCCAGCTGGGACCCGCACCTATATCGATAATCGGAGGGGGGAGCTCTGCGCCTTGGTGCCAGTGGGAGCGCTCCACGCATGTGCGGCCACCGCTCCCATTCATTTTTATGTAGCCGACGGAAATAGACGAGCACTGGCTCCATAGAAGTGAATGGAGGACGGCTGCGCATGCGCAGTGCGCCCTCATTCACTTTGGGGGCTACATTCTCAATATAGGTGCGGGTCCCCTTTAACAGTTTTATGGGTGTTGCTTTTACAGCATTCCCTATACAGTAGAACTGACCTGTTACTTTCATTCTCCAGGTCAATACAATACTGAAAAAAAATAAAAACCTTGAAAACTATTGACATAATTTTCTGGTCCTCTCATTTACAGGGGTTTTCTGAGACTTTTACTGATGACCTACCCTCTGGATAGGTCATTAGTATCTGATTGCTGGTAGTTTCACACTCGGGATCCCCACTGATTAGCTGTTTAAGGAGGCACCGATACAGTAGCGCCGCAACTGTCTGAGCTCACCAAGCACAGCGCCGTACATAGTATAGCAGGTGTGTCTGGTATCACAGCTCAGCCCCATTCACATCAATAAGGCTGAGCTGCTCCTAGGCCATTAGACTGATGAACGTGATGTCACATGGCCTTGGCTAAGCTATGAGAAGGTCACTGCGCTACTGTGAGCCCCAGTGTTCTCTCAAACAGCTGATCGGCAGGGCTCCTGGGTGTTGGACCCCCACCAATCAGGTACTGTTGACCTGTCCAGAGGATAGGTTATAAACCGCTTTAAATGGAGGAACCCTAATCAATGCTAAAATGTTGTGCATTATCCATTACAGGCTACAAAGAATGCTGAACAGGCCACTGCTGAGGATAATGAAGGCACAGAGTGAGGATAACACCACGTGAAGGTGTTTGACTTCGACCTGCCAGTTTATTTTTTAGTGTCTGTTATTTTTGCCTCTTTCCCCTCTCCCAAGAAGTATGAAATGTTGAAACACAAAAAGCCTCTGATGGGTGATCTCGCAGAGTGCTAATGGATTCAGGCCTCCCCTTACCCTCTTTGGATACAAAACATGGACACTGAGGGAAAATTCTTTTTGGAATTTACACCAGACTACTTAACCAAAAATATATATATAAAAACAAACAATAAAATCAGGCATAAAACCGGTCTTAAGCCCCTCTTTCTCAATAAATGTTGATTTTTCTATAGGATTGGAACAAGTCAACCTTTAAGACTTGTATCATTGCTGACACCCACTCTCCAAATTCTCAATCTGTTTTTTAAGGTGGCTCTGTTACTGATTACAGAACTGCTTTTTTTTCTTCCTTTTTCCTCTTGTTTGAATTTCATGCCAGTTCTGGTGAAACCATTACTGTTCGAGCCCAAATATAAATCACCAGTAAGTAGGGTATGATGAGGCAAACTGTGCACTTAATGGTTCTTAAGAACTTTGGAAATGTTTTGTATTAATATTGCAGAGCAATGGTTTTCAATATATGTCCTATTGCTTCCACCTGAATATTAATTGAAGGTAGAAGCTTAAAACTTGGTGCATTTATTCTGCCACCCTGGACACCACTGAGTCAGTGCCTGCTTATAAGAGTGGGCATGCTTTACTGTGTCTTCCTCCAGTCTATCCTGCAAGCTTTTCCTGCCCTTACCATCATTCTTACTATGAGGAATAAATTGTCTGCCCAGTACTACTTTGGTTATTTGCATTATCTATTTTCTTATTTTCTCATGGTTCTGCAAGGTCAGCAGACTGTCGTAGGCACTTAGGGCTTGTGATCCACAGGTCATATGTTGGCCGCATCTCCTGGACAGATCGGCGCTCCCCTGACCCAAACTAACTGCATTATAGTCATTTATGAGCGTTCATGGCATTATTTCACATCATGTAACAATACTGCAATAGCCTCGCCATCCGATAGGAACTGATTGTATGATAAATTACTATAATATATTTTGGGTCAGGGAAGCCGCTGTCAGCCTGGGAGATGCTGCTGACACACTGACCAATAACATAGTAACATAACATAGTA
This sequence comes from Rhinella marina, assembly GCA_900303285.1. Taxonomy (NCBI): domain Eukaryota; kingdom Metazoa; phylum Chordata; class Amphibia; order Anura; family Bufonidae; genus Rhinella; species Rhinella marina. The sequence goes on along the minus strand of ONZH01001107.1, from coordinate 23,169 downwards.
ACATAGTTTGTAAGGCCGAAAAAAGACATCTGTCCATCCAGTTCAGCCTGTTTTCCTACAGTGCATGAGCCCTTACCCTGTACAGAGCTGTATTTGTTTCCTTCTACTGATTTCCTTGCCTGCTCTAAAATGAATTTAATGCCCACTTTTTTAAACCTATTTTTGAAAACCGCATAACATTGGAAGGCACTTAAAGAAAAATCTTTTCTTTCCCCAAAGACAATAAACTGGATTCTGTTTTTTTCTGTTTTAATCTTAATAGAAGGGAATTAAACCTGAGCCAGTAAAAGTGACCCCAGTGTCGTTAGCTGTGTACTGTTCAGCCATCATATATATATTTTTTTTCCATAAAACTTTTCCTATGTCAGTGACACATCAAAGGCTTTGATCAGTGTCTTGAGTGCTGAGACCAACACTGATCGCTAAAATGATGGGAGGGAAGTTCTCACATATATTTCCTCACTGGAAGAGGAAGCAAGACGGATTCGATAGAAAGTCTATGGGCCCATCTTGATTCTGTCCCTTGCAACGAGAAGTGTGTGTGATATGTGGGTGCTTCCCTCTCCTCATTTTAGTGATTATTGGGGGGCTCAGCACTCAGACCCCACTGATCAAAACCTTTGATATTTAGCTATGAGATACCAAAAGTTTCATGGTGATAGTGCTTCCAAATTTCTAAAAAGTTTTCAAAGAAATGCAACTTTTCTACTCTGCTGACACTTCCTTTGAACCTATACGGAAGCTGGTGACATCATAATGGCTTATTCCCACAGCAGTGTCTGATTATCCGTCTGGGAAAAACGGATGGCCTTCTGTTTTTTTTATTGCTCCCATACATTGAATGGGTGAGTCTGGAAAAACAGACCAGAGTACGACACACACCAATGTATGACTAGCCCTGTTGACTTGCATCTTTGTAAATAAGCCCTACTACTCCATAGTGCATGGGCTACACTGCTACTTTTTGTAGTGCTACAAATTAATTTGAACTAGGAAAATATTCGGTTTGCTGCAATCTTGAGGACTGCACCTAATAGTCAAAATCAATCTGACAAAAAGTCACAGTGTAGCCCAAGTCTAAAGGCTGAGTCACATAGCCGTGCTTGTTCTAGGAAACACAGCCCATTTCTATGCGGCATCTTCCGGACCATAGGCGGCTTCCCTGACCCAAACTGACTGCATCATATACTATGTCTGATCGTGGGTTTACTGTACTCATATCATGTGAGTACAGTACAATAAAGCCTCCATCAGATAGGAACTGACTGTATCATAAGTCGTGTAAATCTGCCCTAAATATGTAGGTTTAGGTTTTCCTGAAAGAAAGTTTCACTGAGAATAATCCTTTATATCTGGTAGATACCCTACCTATATAGCTAACCATAGTGGTTGCAGTATTGACCACTAGATGTATGTGAGACAGCACATACACCTCTCATGAAGATCATGGCTCCAATTTTTATTTTTTTTTTTGTCATGAAGCTTGTTAGGTGATCCAAAAGAAGCCCTATGATCTCATTCAGACTGTTCCTGTGAACATGACTATTATGTAGCACTTTAATGCTGTGTTTTTTTTGTTACACAGCAGGATAGTGGTGGTGGGCCCTTTCCCTTTGACCATTAGGTTTAATACTAAAGCAGACATGCATCCAATTTCCGCACTGTGGTGAAAATGTAGATTTTTATACCATGTAACAAATACGCACCACATATATCTTTCCTGCCTGGGTAGACGTGCTGCAGAGACTGCAACTGATCTATTGTGTGGTAACAGTGGGTCCAACTTACTAAGAATGGTGGCACTATACACCTAGTCAGTAGATCTGAAGAGATGGGATAACACGTTCATGAGAAAAAGGACAGGCGCTGATTGGGCTTTTTTTCTGATAAATCTTTATGGCTTTGGCTTTTCTATGGGGTTAATTCTGGTTAAAGATGGGTGAAATCACTGTGACTGCAAGACGAAACCACATTTTTTACTCACTTTTACTATATATGTATTACTTGGGAAAAAAAAAATAACGCCTGCAAGTAATGTTACAAGTTTCCCTTGCAATCTGTATATTTTCCCAAATAAAATTGCTATTGACTGACTGGTACATGGTTATCAAAGCATTTGTATTGTCACTGTTTTTTTCCAGAGCTCTTATTAGGGTTTTTTTTCCCCCAAGAGTAGAATATTGATGACTTATCTTCAGTAATAGGTAGTAAAAAAATCTGATTGGTGGGGGTCTGGCTCCTGGCACACCTGCCGATTTACTGTTTGAAGAAGCCATGATGATCCAGTGAGTGCTACAGCCTCCTCACAACAAACCAAGCAGTCCCATGGATTGTATAGTGATTGTGCTTGGTATTGCCCAGGCCCATTCACTTAACTGGGCCTGAGCTGCACATAGGCCATGTGACTGAAGAACATGATGTCACTGGCCTAGGAAGAGACCAAAGCGCCTGGTGATCGTGTTGGTGCCTGGGGTTGATGGGGGATGACCTATAACCCCTTAGCTCTGACAGTCAGATTCCCTTAAAGGGAAACTGCTCTCACTAAGGGTGCTATAAAGTAGTGAGGGATGCTTATTTCAGCGGTCTGTTACTCATGAGCAAATAAGTGGTTACTGTGATCATGCTGTATGATCACTGTAGCGTCACTAAATAACCACAAGGTCTCTACAACCACCTAAGGCCTCTTTCACACCAGCGCCAGCACGGATCCGGCGGGTGAAGGGTGCAGCCAAATCCGTGCTGCCGCATGAACGCATGTGGGGCCGGAGCACACACACACACACCCACCCCTCTGTTCCAGCAGCTCCGGACCTGACCAGCGTCGAGGAGGATAGTGCACACAAGGGTAAGTTTACCCACAGCGCCAACTGCTGGAGGGAGGGGAAATTGCAGGGATCCGTCCCCATTGACTTGCATTGGGGGGGTCATGACGGATCCGTCTTGGTGTGGATGCCCAGACCGGAGAGCAAACCTCAGCATGTTGCGGTTTGCTCTCCGGTCTGGAGACGGAACGGAATGCTTCTAGGAGCATTCCGTTGTCTTCAGTTCAGTTTTATCCCCATTGACAATGAATGGGGACAAAACAGAAGCGTTTTATTCCGGTATTGAGCCCCTATGACGGAGCTCAATACCGGAATATTAAAACGCAAGTGTGAAAGTAGCCTAATATCAGCAGATCAGTGACCACTGAAATCTGTGTGTCTTACTACTTTATACTGCTCTCCGAAAGACAGTATAAAGTTGATTGTTTCCCTTTTAAAGCTGCAGATACAATTTCAGTTAGGTGACGTCTATTGCAACTAACTTTAAAGGGAACCTGTCATCAACTTTATTCTGACCATACTAATGGAAGCATAAAGTAGAGACAGGTGAGTTGATTTCAGCGGTCTGTCGTTTATAAGTTAAAAGTAAGTGGTTGCCGAGAATCAGCATCACATCAGTGTAGATTGGGCCTGGAAAAAGAGTCCGGCCACCTGAGAAGAGTCCTGGTTATTCATGAATTCCTGCTCTCCCTGCCCACCTGCTGATGACTGACAGTCTTCTACCTAGTTTTCTCTCTAGGAGAGAACTGCCAGTCATCAGCAGATGGGCGGGGAGAGCAGGAGATTAGGAATAACCATGACTCTTCTCGGGTAGATTTGACTCTTTTCAAGGCCTGTACTGCAATGATTAAGATGCTGGTTCTCGGCAACCACTTACTTTTAGCTCATGAGTGAAACACCACTGAAATCAACGTTTCTGCCACTATTTTATGCTGCCCTCAGTGAGGTCAGCATAAAGTTGATGGCAGGTTCCCTTTAAAACCTAATTCTATACAGAATACATACATTTCTGTGCTAGTCCACACTCTCATCACCCACAGACTGCGAAAGTTCTAAATTTTAAAACTAGCACTTGTCATATATACCAGTGCATCTCAATAAATTAGAATATCATCAAAAAGTTAATTTCAGTAATTCAATTCAAAAAGCAAAACTCATAAATTTATTACACAGAGTGATCTATTTCAGGTGTTTATTTCTTTTACTGTTGATTATAAATTACAGCTAATGAAAACCTAAAATTTAGTATATCAGAAAATTAGAATATAAGACCAATCAAAAAATGATTTTTAATGCAGAAATCTTGGTCTACTGAAAAGTATGTACACTGAATACATGGTTGAGGCTCCTTTTCCATGAATGACTGCATCAATGCGGCGTGGCATGGAGGTGATCAGCCTGTGGCACTGCAGATGTGTTATGGAATCCCAGGTTGCTTTGATAGCAGCCTTCAGCCCGTCTGCATTGTTGGGTCTGGCCAACCTGAGGCTCTCCAGCTGTTGCAAAACTACAACTCCCAGCATGCCCGGACTGCCTTCAGCTATCAGCCTACAGCAGGGCATGGTGGGAATTGTAGTTTTACAACAGCTGGAGAGCCCCAGGTTGGCCATGCCTGGTCTGGAGCATGTGAAACCACACGTGTGGGCAAGGTGCCACGTCCTGCTAGAAAATTAAATTGGCATCTCCATAATTCTTGTCAGCAGAGGGAAGCATGAAGTGCTCTAAAATTTCCTGGTAGACGGCTGCACTGACTTTGGACTTGATATAACCCAATGGACGTACACCAGCAGATGACATGGCTCCCCAAACCTTTACTGACTGGAAACTTCACACTAGACCTCAAGCAGCTTGGACTGAGTACCTATCCACTCTTCCTCCAGACTCTGGGACATTGATTTCGAAATGAAATGCAACATTTACTTTCATCTGAAAACAGGACTTTGGACCACTGAGCAACAGTCCAGTCCTATTTCTTCTTAGCCCAGGTAAGATGCTTCCGACGTTGCCTCTGGGTCAGGTGTGGCTCAACACAAGGATTTTGACAGCTATAGCCTATCTTCTGGATACGTCCGTGTGTGGTGGCTCTTGAAACACTAATTCCAGTTGCAGTCTACTCTCGTCTCCCCCAACTTCCTGAATTACATTTTTTTTTTTACAATCCTTTTAAGGCTGCGGTTCTCCCTGTTGCTTGTGCACCTTTTTCTACCACACTTTTTCCTTCCACTCAACTTTCCATTAATATGCTTGGATACAGCTCTCTGTGAACAGCCAGCTTCTTTAGCAATGACCTTTTTTTTGCGTCCCCTCCTTGTTGAGGGTGTCAATAAGTCAGCAGTCTTCACCATGATTGTGTAGCCTACTAAACCAGACTGAGAGACCATTTAAAGGCTTAGCAAAATTTTGCAGGTTTATTGATTACAGCTGATTAGAATGTGACACCATGGAGAGATTTATCAAAACTGCTTAACAGTAAAACTGTCTTAGCTGAGCGCTGATTGTTTGCTATGGGCGACTAAGACAGTTTTACTGTTAGAGAGGTTTGGCAAATGAAACTCTCTAAATCTACAATATTGAACTTTTTCACAATATTCTAATTTTCTGAGACACTTGGGTTTTCATTAGCTATAAGCCAGAATCAGTTACATTAAAAGAAATAAATGCTTGAAATAAATCACTGTGTGTAATGAATCTATATGAGTTTCACTTTTTTTAAATTAATTGCTAAAAAAAATATTAAAGGAGTATTCCCATCACAAACAATGGAGGCATATCTCTAGGACCCGCACTTACACCGAGAATGGAGCGGGGAAGGTTGCAGGTGCAGCTGCCCTCCATTTCTATGGGGCCACAAAAAATAGCCAAGCGCTGGCTCAGCTATTTATGTCAGCCCCATAGAAATGAATGGTAGTGGTGGCCATTCAAACGCTGTGCACTCCCATTGACTTGTATGGGGAGAGTGCTTGGCGGTGGCGGGACGCCCGGGGTCTTCCAGCCACCACTCTCCACGCTCCATTCTTGGCATAGGTGGGAGCCACACCTATCAGACAATGGGGCATATCCTGCCTGTGATAGGAATGCCCCCTTTAACTTTTCGATGATCTAATTTATTGATGCACTAGGGTGTGTGTGTGTATATACACTCACCGGCCACTTTATTAGGTACACCATGCTAGTAACGGGTTGGACCCGCTTTTGCCTTCAGAACTGCCTCAATTCTTCGTGGCATATAGATTCAACAAGGTGCTGGAAGCATTCCTCAGAGATTTTGGTCCATATTGACATGATGGCATCACACAGTTGCCGCAGATTTGTCGGCTGCACATCCATGATGCGAATCTCCCGTTCCACCACATCCCAAAGATGCTCTATTGGATTGAGATCTGGTGACTGTGGAGGCCATTTGAGTACAGTGAACTCATTGTCATGTTCAAGAAACCAGTCTGAGATGATTCCAGCTTTATGACATGGCGCATTATCCTGCTGAAAGTAGCCATCAGATGTTGGGTACATTGTGGTCATAAAGGGATGGACATGGTCAGCAACAATACTCAGGTAGGCTGTGGCGTTGCAACGATGCTCAATTGGTACCAAGGGGCCCAAAGAGTGCCAAGAAAATATTCCCCACACCATGACACCACCACCACCAGCTTGAACCGTTGATACAAGGCAGGATGGATCCATGCTTTCATGTTGTTGACGCCAAATTCTGACCCTACCATCCGAATGTCGCAGCAGAAATCGAGACTCATCAGACCAGGCAACGTTTTTCCAATCTTCTACTGTCCAATTTCGATGAGCTTGTGCAAATTGTAGCCTCAGTTTCCTGTTCTTAGCTGAAAGGAGTGGCACCCGGTGTGGTCTTCTGCTGCTGTAGCCCATCTGCCTCAAAGTTCGACGTACTGTGCGTTCAGAGATGCTCTTCTGCCTACCTTGGTTGTAACGGGTGGCAATTTGAGTCACTGTTGCCTTTCTATCAGCTCGAACCAGTCTGCCCATTCTCCTCTGACCTCTGGCATCAACAAGGCATTTCCGCCCACAGAACTCCCACTCACTGGATGTTTTTTCTTTTTCGGACCATTCTCTGTAAACCCTAGAGATGGTTGTGCGTGAAAATCCCAGTAGATCAGCAGTTTCTGAAATACTCAGACCAGCCCTTCTGGCACCAACAACCATGCCACGTTCAAAGGCACTCAAATCACCTTTCTTCCCCATACTGATGCTCGGTTTGAACTGCAGGAGATTGTCTTGACCATGTCTACATGCCTAAATGCACTGAGTTGCCGCCATGTGATTGGCTGATTAGAAATTAAATGTTAACGAGCAGTTGGACAGGTGTACCTAATAAAGTGGCCGGTGAGTGTATATATATATATATATATATATATATGAAACCACTCACAAATGCAAATGTTTCCATGTAAAAAGCAGAAAGCTGTTGGAATCTGATGACTCACTTTCAATGTCTTCTTCAGGCTCCTGTACTGTAATAATAATGAAGGTGCAGAGTGAGAGCAGTACAGTGCAGTGTATTAATAGGGTATTCCAACCCAGTAAAAATCTGCCCACAAATGGTTGAAAAAACAAGAGCTTAAAGGGGTTATCAGAAAGTATACAAAGCCCCTCCCCATACGCTATCCCCCCCCCCGAATATACTTACCTGTCTCCCCTCTCCCTGTGCTGCTCCTGGTCCCCGCACTGCCGATGCAGCTTCTCCCTGTGCACGGATGGAAAACATCCGGTGTCGGGGGGCCTTCCAAGCATCGTGGGTGACTCGAGGGAGGCTCATCCCCATCCCTGCCTGCCATTGGCTGCTCCCCCTGACACCGGATGTTTTCCGCGTACAAGGAGAAGCAGCAGTGGCGGTGTGGGGAACAGGAGCGGAGCAGGGAGAGGGAAGCCAGGTAAATATATTCAGTGGGGGGGGCATTTTATACTCTCGGATAACCCCTTTAAACTCTCATCGCTGATCCCCTATTGCTGTAATTTCAGCAGTCCCTGTGCCCTGATGTGCTCCACTTCTTCCTGATGTCTCGACACAGAAGGAAATGGCTGTTACTGCAGCTCAGCCAATCACTGGCTGAGGCCGGTTATCTCTCCCACCATTAATTGGCTAAGCAGTATTCCTAGCCATTTCTTGCTGTGTCGAGATGAGCAGAAAGTATGGTGCAGTAGGACACAGGAAACGTAGCAACAGCTTCGCCCACTGAGAAATCAGCAACCTCTGGCACTCCAGCTGTTCTGAAACTACAACTCCCAGAGTGCTCCATTCACTTCTGTGGGAGTTACAAGAGCTGCCAAGCCGCTGTGTATGCTGGGAGTTGTAGTTTCACAGTAGCTGGAGTGCCACAGGTTGCTGATCCCTGCTCTATGATGCACTGTGGTCAAGCTCAGGAAAAATCCTTATGCTGGCAGTGTGCAAAAGAAACCTTTCCAACCACTGCTTTGTTTCAAATGTAGATGGGGAGACATAAGCAGAGCTTCATCCCTCAATCATTCGCAAGCTGAAGAGGTAGTGGACATGTTCACCTAGGCTGAAAACCACACTGATGTGATTATAGCACAAATAGGAACAAGGTTTTCAAATTAATTTTAAAGAGGGTGCCCAGCCCCTTACATTTTTAACTAAATCTCAAAGGGAATGTGTCACCAAAACGTGTTTCTGACAGTTAATACCAGATAGCGACACATCCTTTTTTATAAAAGTGCTTTTACACAGTCAGTATTTGATCAGTGATTTCTATCAGTGATTGTGAGCCAAAACCAGGATTGGAGACTCCACAGAGATAAGGTATAAGGGAAAGATCTGCTCCAGTTCTGCGTTTAGAGCCGTACCTCGTTTTGGTTCAAAATCTCTGATGGAAATCACTGACCAAACACTGACTGTGTGAAATGAGGCTTAATCTGTTTTTATTTTCTGATTGCACATTTTTCCTGAATGTGATTATGGGGACGGCCATCTTACCTGAGCTGTCATTAAAGGAGTTGGCCACTATCTGGCTACTTGTTGACCAAGTTGATGTAATATGACAATATGGCACTTGGTAATATAGCTTTTGTTGATATTATGTACTGTTTTCCATATTTCAGTCATGTCCCCAGGGGCGTAGCTAAAGACTCATGGGCCCTGGTGCAAGAGTTCAGCTTCATATACAGCGCTAGAGAACATACAGGGTCATACAGCACCACATATGTACCTCTTACATCCGGTGACTTCTCTTCTCTGATGTAGACATTCTCTTTCCTCTTCTTCTCTTGTCAGACCACCACCGCCATGGTGACTTCTTTCAGCCGAGCCTCATCTCTATGGAGTTTAACAAACAGACATCTTACTTTCCTACTTTTCCATCATCCTCTCACCTTCTCTCCCTCACCCCCCCCTCCCCAATACTGTACTGCAGAAACAGTCCCGCTGAAAATACTGGTACCACACAGAAAAACAATACCCCCTTACCTTTCAGATCAGAGCCCTATATCAAACCCCAGATGAGACCCCCACATCTCCAGACCCCCATATAAGACCCCCTATTAGACCTCCAGACCCCCCATTAAACCTCAGACCAGACCTCCAGACCCCCATTACTGCAGAAACAATCCCCCTGAAAATACTGGTACCACACAGAAAAACAATACCCCCTTACCGTTCAGATCAGACCCCTATATCAAACCCCAGATCAGACCCCCCCCATCTCCAAACACCCATATCTGATCCCCCATTAGACCTCTAGACCACCGTTAGACCTCTCTAGACCCCCAATCAGACCCTTCGGGCCCCTAATCTGACCCTTCAGGCCTCCCTTCAGGTCCCCAATCAGACCCCCATTAGACCCCCTTTCAGGCCCCCAATCAGACCCCCATATCAGACATCAGATCATATTAAAATAAATAAACAAACTTACCTCTCCTGCTCTGTCGCTCCTCTTCCTGTCAGGCTGTCTCCCCGGCTCTCACCGCTTCCCGGGGCCCGCGCTGCAGTCACCTGACCTCCTGCAGCATCAGGTCAGGGTGTGCTCTGTATGTCCTGATGCTGCAGGCAGTCAGGACACAGCAATGCGGGCCGCAGGAAGAGCGAGCAGGAGGAGGGGTACAGCGCTACCAGCGCTTCTCTCCCCCTCCTCCTGCAGACTGGCGAGCGCTTCCATTATGGAAGCGTTCACTAGTATTCCCTTTATGAGATGCACTGCATCTTATAAAGGGAAAAGTAAAAGTCCCTCAAAGCGGAGGTGGTGTTTCTTCAGGAGACTCATCTGGATGATGAGGCCTCTTTTAGATTCCTCTCCCGCTTATACCCTGTGGTGTACACGGCATCTCATTCCCGTAGAAAGGCAGGGGTCGCCATTTTAATTTCCACCAACTGTCCTTTGGTGGTCACCTCGTCTCCCCAGGGGAGATACATTATACTGAGAGGCACCCTCAGGGGACACCCCATCACACTTTGTAACCTATACGCTCCTAACACTTCCCAAATACACTTTTTGACCAAGACTTTAGCCAAGGTCTTTAAACACTCAGATATAGGGGGGGGGACTTTAACATTATTTTTTCTGAACAAATGGATAGATTAGGGTTACCTGGGAAACCCCCAAATCCGTCACGGCTTAGATTAGCGAAGGAATTTCGACGTCTGGTTCGGCGTTACTCCCTATATGATCTCTGGCGGATAGCCAAACCGTCTGACAAATCCTTCTCTTTCTACTCGGCCCCTCACGGGACGCATACGCGCATAGATTATTTTCTGGGGACTATCTCGACCCTACGAATCCAAAAGGGAGCGACCTTGGGGGACATCACATGGTCTGATCACGCTCCAGTAATGGTAGCCTTAGATGGCGGAGCAGGTCACACTCGCAAATGTCATTGGCGACTTAATGATTCCCTTCTTTAAAAAAAAACCCTCCCGTAATGAGCTTCGTGAACACCTGAAGCAATATTTTGACACTAATGTGGGATCTGTGGAAGACCCTAGCTCTCTCTGGGAGGCCCACAAAGCAGTCATGAGGGGTCATTGCATAGCATTGAGTTCCCGGTTGAAGAAGGACACGCAGGAAGCCACGCGAGTGCTGAAGTCCCAACTGAGTAGATTGGAGGAGCGTATGTGCGCCCAACCTTCCCGACTCACTTTCAGAAAAATCGTAGATACCAGGGCCCAACTGAGCAGGATTGCACATGAAAAGGCGGACAAGATGCTGCTGTTCACCCGACAGCGATACTATGCCTGGGGAAATAAACCCCATTCCTTGCTGGCCAAACAACTATGCAGTCTCCCCCCTCGGTCGGGTCCTGGTGCTATCAAGAGAGCGCATGGTTCGGTGACATACGACCCGCGGGAAATCGCAGAGCGATTCTCCGCTTATTATTCAGACCTTTATAATTTACCGAACATCTGCCCCGTAATCCTCAAGATAGGGATCTCCTATTAGACTCATATTTACGTTCCTGCAATCTTCCCTCTCTGTCCCCTTCGGACAAGACAGCCCTTAACGAGCCGATTGCATCAGAAGAGATTCTAGAAGTGATTAAACAACTGCCTGTGGCAAAATCTCCGGGGCCTGATGGTTTTACATATGTATATTACAAGACATTTCAGGATTTGTTACTCCCTCATATGCAGTCCCTTTTTAATGGCTTCTTGTCAGGGAAGGCAATACCCGGGACCATGACGCATTCTTTCCTGACTTTGATCCCAAAGCCGGGTAAAGACCATCTTGACCGCCAAAATTACAGACCTATTGCCTTGCTTAACTCGGATCTTAAAATTTTTTCTAAGGTCTTAGCTAACCGGCTGAATAACTTCCTCCCCTCCCTTATACACAAGGATCAGGTAGGATTTGTCCCCTGCCGCCAAGGGAGCGACAATACCAGACGCACGATAGATCTAGTGGATGTGATTGTTCATTCTGGGGAGGAGTCTTTACTCCTTAGTTTAGACGCCGAAAAGGCGTTTGATCGTCTTGGATGGCCGTTTTTGTTTGCTACCCTTTGGGCCTTTGGCTTCATGGAGCCTTTTTACAAGCTATCAGGGGGCTTTACTCCTCCCCTACAGCGACGGTCAAATTGCCACACTCAGAGTCTGGATTGCTTCGTATCACTAACGGCACTCGACAAGGTTGTCCCTTATCCCCTTTACTCTTCGCGCTATGTATTGAACCATTGGCCGCGAAAATTAGGAATCATCCAGACATTAGGGGTATTATGGTATAGGACAAAGAGTTTAAACTATCCCTATATGCGGATGATGTGCTTCTTACTCTCACAGGGTTACATGTGTCCCTTCCTAACCTTCAAACTACCTTGAGGGAATATGGTCATTTGTCAGGATATAAAGTGAACACCACTAAAACAGAGGCGCTTCCGAATAATATCCCAGAAGCCACTCTTGCTCTCTTAAAGAATAACTTTCACTTTCAATGGAAGACTGACGCACTACGATACTTAGGAGTTAATATCACCCCTAAATATGCAGACCTATATAAAGCTAATTTCCCTCTTATTTATGGAGAGATCAGAGCGCTCTTATCTAAATGGCAGACTCTACCACTCTCTTTACTGGGGCGTATTGCGGCTGTGAAAATGACCATATTGCCTAAGGTCTTGTATCTTTTTGAATCTTTGCCTATCCCGGTGCCGCTAGGGGATCTGAGATCTCTTCAGTCCCATACACAAGTTTATTTGGGCCCACAAGAGGCATAGGATTCCCAGAACAGTTCTCTAGTCCAGCAGGGGTCAGGTTGGCCTCGCGGTCCCAGACTTCCTTAAATATTACTGGGCAGCTCAATTACGTTCTGTACCCGCCTGGTCCTCTTTGCACCCTTATTCTGTCTGGATGCAGATTGAGAGGCTGTGGCTGGCACCTGTCCACCCTAACTCCCTGCTTTGGTCTGGCCCTGGTGCTACTCCCGTGGATAAAGACCTGTTGGGACCCATGAGATGTACTAGGATGATTTGGCGCTCATGCAGTGCCAAATTCCCTTTGGCATCCTGTAACTCTGCAATGACCTCGTTTTTGTACCACCCGTCTCTTCCTTCCAGTTTGACGGCTTCGGCCACTAGAGTATGGTTTCGAGAACAGGTCTTCAGATTTGAAGATATTGTTGATCCGATCACCAGGGAATTATTGTCTTTTTCGGCCATCCAGTCTAAATATAACCTTCCCTCAGCGGAATCCTTTTTCTACACTCAACTTAGACACTTTGCACAGTCGACATTTTCGGGTCTTGTTGTCTCTTTACCCACGACCTTTGAACGGATTTGTAGGTCGAGGGTACATACTAAGGGTCCAATTTCGGGAATATATTCCATTCTGGTTAACCCCTATTCGGACAGGCTAGTTCGACATTCTTATATGGTAAAGTGGGAAGAATACCTGGGAAGGGAGCTTCCTGACGCTACCTGGAGTCTCATATGGAGAAGAGCTGCAAAATCCTCTATGTCTGTACTAGCTCAGGAAAATCAATATAAGATCTTGATGCATTGGTACCACACTCCTGCTCTCCTCCATAGGCTACATCTCTCGGTATCGGACAGGTGCTGGAGGTGTCACTCTTACATGGGAACATTGTGGCATATTTTTTGGGACTGCCCTAACATACGTCCATTCTGGGTGATGGTCAGCACCTTACTCAAAAACCTGTTTGAATGCGATTTCCCAGTGGACCCTCTTTCCTTCCTACTAAATATCTTCCCTGGCAACTTTAAGACTACCATCCGCAAATTAATCACTCAAGTCCTGATAGCGGCTCGCTGCCTTATTCCCAGGTTTTGGAAGCAGACCAGCTCTCCAACCCTCTCAGATTTGTATGCTAGGGTGGCGGAGATACACACCATGGAATACTCAACTGCGCTATACCAAGACAAGGTCGACCTGTTCTTCGCCATCTGGGATGTTTGGGACAATTATTGGCTTGATAGATTACCTTGATTTCACCTTGTGCCCTCTCATGACAATTTGTACTCCCTTCCTCTTTCCTTCCCCATCTGTCTTGTGTTTCTGTTTTGTGTTTTCTGTCTTTCGGCAGCCCCTTGATTGCCGAGATGTTATCTTAACCTACTCTTTTTTTTCTTCTTTGATAATTTTTCTCTTTTTATGTTTTATCTGAATCTAATGTTAGATCCGAAAAAATGATCAGACATAGACTCTCCAATTGATTTGGTACTCAAGTTCACTTTATTTTATAACGCCATGTTATCCTACATTCGCTTTACATTGTAAGTAGATTATGATGTTTGATTGTCATAACTTATGTATACCTTGACACTTTACTTTGCTGATGTTTAATAAATACACAATTATAAAAAAAAATAAATAAAGGGAAAAGTAGAGTACCACTGGTACAGGCCCCCCCTGGCTTAGGGGCCCGGTCACAAGTGCGACCCCTATAGTTACGCCAGTGCATGTCCCCTTGTTGGGAAAATTGCCTTCTGCATTCAAACACACTGCACTTGCGTGAAAAGTCCAACAGTACAAGTGGAGATGGTGGAGACATCACTGGAGGTGATTTACCTGATCACATGACCCTCCATCAGCAGCCATTTTATGGACAAGACCTCTGTGTGGACAGCACAAAAGAATTAGCAAACAAGGGAGCATTTGTTAAACAACCATGTCATAAGACACATCCTATGGTCATGGAAAAAGATGATAATCTGTTTCAGAAGGGTCAAATTATTGGCGTGCATCAAGTGGAGAAAACATTTAAAGAGGACCTTTCACCACTCCTGACATGACTGTTTTAATAGCTTCATGCATTCCCCATATAATAGCAATTCTGGAGCATCTATTCTTATGGCTCTACATTGTGTCATTACAACCCTCTAAACACTATGGGGTAATTAAATAGCACAAAAGATTATCTAAAATAATCACAAGTCTTTATTGATACATAATAATAATACATTTATCATATAAGGAGATATGGCAAGATGGAACAATAAAACAGAGAGAACACTGCTGAGGAGGGATACATGAGGGATATGGATCAAAGATGTCCACTAATATAAACAATAATAATTGAGTAGGTAAAAAAAACAATACTCCAAATAATTGTGGACACCAATGTACAATCCCAAATCAGTGTCACTATATCCACATTAAGTATAAAGTCGTCGTATCAGAACTAACAACAACCATAAACCATGTATAGGTATTACAGGGTAGAAGGGACACAAAGATATTCACCAAGTAAACCCAAATGGCTGCAATAAATGTCACTACATAGTATAGTAGTGACATTGATTTGGGATGGTACATTGGTGTCCACAATTATTTGGAGTATTGTTTATATTAGTGGACATCTTTGATCCATATCCCTCATGTATCCCTCCTCAGCAGTGTTCTTCTCTCTGTCTGTTTTATTGTTCCATCTTGCCGTACCTCCATATATGATAAATGAATTATAATTATGTATCAATAAAGACTTGTGATTATTTTAGATAATCTTTTGTGCTATTTAATTACCCTATAGTGTTTAGAGGGTTGTAAAGTTATAAGGTTCTATGGGTTATGGGCATGAGGTATTAATAGGTTTTGTGCTCTATGTTGTGTCATTCCTTTATTATTTATACTAGAAGTTATAATTGAATTGCTATTAGCCCTCAGTAAGGGTACAGAGGGGAAGTAACAAGTTGGGTGTGTGTACTTGCACAGACTCACTCTATCCAATCAGCGTGGCCATTTTCAGCCTGTGCAGGTACACCCCCCCAACTGGTTACCTCTCCTCTGTACCCTTACTGAAGGCTAATAGCAATTCATTCATAACTTCTAGTAGAAATAATAAAGGAATGCTACATCATAGAGCCATAAGAATAGATGTTCCAGAATTGTTATTACATGGGGAATGCATGATGCTATTAAAACAGGCGTGTCAAGAGAGGTCCTCTTTAAGGAGATTGATGAAACTACTTAAAATGTGGTTAAGAACTATCCAATGCATTATTGAAAGGACAGTAGGGAAACATCATCTTCGAGGAAGAAATGTGGTCGGAAAAAAATCTTGAACGATGTGATCGGCGATCACTTAAATGATCGGTGAAATCAAATCATAGAAAAACAATTGTAGAAATCAGGGAACTCAAGGGATTGGGACTAGACAACTGTGTAGCCTAAAGAAAACCACTTGTTAGTGAGGCTAATCTGCAAAAACAGCTTCAATTTGCCAGGGAGCATAAAGATTGGACTCCGGAGCAATGGAAGAAGGTCATGTGGTCTGATGAGTCCAGATTTACCCTGTTCCAGAGTGATGGGCACATCAGGGTAAGAAGAGAGGCGGCTGAAGTGATGCACCCATCATGCATACTGCCTACTCTACAAGCCTATGGGGGCAGTGCTATGATCTGGGGTTGCTGCAGTTGGTCGGGTCTAGGTTCAGGAATGTTATGTGCCCAAAGAATAAGGTCAGCGACTACCTGAATACACTGAACGACCAGGTTATTACATCAATATTTTTTTCCTCCCTTATGGCACAGACATATTCCAAGATGACAGTGCCAGGATTCATCGGGCTGAAATTGTGAAAGAGTGGGTTCAGGGAGCATGAGACATCATTTTCACACATGGACTGGCCACAACTGAGTCCAGACCCCATTGAGAATCTTTGGGCAGAGGCGTGATGAAAAGCAGAGAGGCGTCACTGGATCTGTGCACGAACCATGTAATCCCACCTCCTGGTGCTCAAATAGTTAATTTACATAATTTTAAAAGTTAATTTTTCTCTGCAACAATACCAAGGACAGACATAAGAAACTTATCATTTTAATCAGCATCATCAACTCTACCAGGCTATATCCCTGGTAGGGTAGGGTTGATCTGGGTGACAGAGCCACTTTAACAATAAACTTGAACAGTGGTTTTCGACTGCCTCATGTAGCTGTACTTTCTGCTTGAAATCACACATACAGTTTTTAGCAGGTCTATTTTATTCAGGGTCAGGCACTGTTTAGCCATTTTTAGTACACATTAACCCCTTCACCCCCGGAGGTTTTACGGTTATGCATTTTCGTTTTGCGCTCCCTGCCTTCAAACAGCCATAACTGTTTTATTTTTCTGTTCACATAGCTGTATGAGGGCTTGTTTTTTGCGGGACAAGTTGTACTTTCCAACGCCACCATTTAATATTGCATATGGTGTAGTGGGAAGCGGGAAAAAAATTCCAAATCAGGTGAAATTGCAAAAAAAACGCTATTCCGCTACAGTTCTATGGGTTTTTTATTTACAGCGTTCGATGTGCATTAAAACTGACCTGTTACTTTCATTCTACTGGTCAGTACGAATCCGGCAATACCTAATATGTATCGTTTTTCCTGCGCTTTGATAGTGATAAAATAATTAGAAAGTTGCCCTTTTTTTTTTTTTCCTTGTCAAATCTTGACCCCTATAACTTTTTGGTATTTATGTGTACGGAGCTGTATGGGGGCTCATTTTTTGCGGGGCGATCTGAAGTTTTTATTGATACCATTCTGGGGTGTGTATGACTTTTTGATCACTTTTTATTTAATGTTTTTTAGAAAAAAAAAAGCGACGAAAAACGGCGAATCGCCATTTGGACGCTTTTTTCCGCCACACAATTTGCCGTATTGGAATTTTTTTTTTTTAGATTTTAAAAGTACGGGTGTTTTCGGTCACGGTGATACCCATGATGTCTATATTTATTGTTATTTAGGTATTTATTTTTTCATTATACGGAAAGGGGGGTGATTTGAACTTTTATATATTTTTTATTTTTTATATATTTTTTAACATTTTTTTAAAAAATTTTTCTGACTATTTTAAAGCTCAAATATGAGCTGATATATTGTGTTTTTTTTCTTTTCTTTATGAGCAATCAGGGATTTACTAGATGGAGTTAAATCCCATAATTGCTCATTTCTTATCCTGGCCTGCCATCTAGTGGCCTGCCATCTAGTGGCCAGAATAAAAATTGCAGTTTGAAAACTGTAATCCTCACCAGCGAGGATTACAGTTTTTATATGGTGTACAGACACCCCGATTGGCCACTCGGGGCGTCTGTACACCACCCGGAAGCATACGCTTCCTGGCTCAGACGCATCCTGATGCCATCAGAAGGCCCTAGAAGATGCCGCTGATGGCGGTAAGTAGCGGCAAGTCTCTGCTGTTAGAAACAGCAGAGACTTGCCGGCCATGACGCCCGCCGCACCCGCAAGCGGGCGTCATGTCCCCGCACCGCACCAGCGCCGTACATGTACGGTGCTGGTCGGGAAGGGGTTAAAGGGGTTATCCGAGAGTATAAAAAGCCACCTAATCTGCCAAGCCCCCACACTGAATATACTTACCTGGGTCCCCGCACCACCACTGCTGCTTTTCCCTGTGCGCGGATGAAAACATCCGTTGGAGGAAGGGGGGGGGGTGGGGGGGTGAGCAGCCAATGGCAGGTGGTGACGGGGACAAGCCTCCCTAGCACCCCCGTTCCCAGGGAGAAACAGGTGCGGCAGTATGGAGACCAGGAGCGCCGCAGGGAGCCAGGTAAGTATATGCAGTGTGGGGTGGCCCAGCAAATTGGGGGGCTTTTTATACTCTTGGATAAACCCTTTAACATTGTTGGGCCACTGACAGGGGTTTTGTGCCCTTTTTCAGGAGAAATGCCAGGATTATTATTTTTATAATTTAGTGGTTTTTTTTACTGTTTAGCCTTGGAAAGAAAATAGTAAAAAAAAAAATACAAATTTTTTACATTCAGTTTTTTTCCTCGTAATCAAGTAGTGTAAACCTGAAACAGACCTTTTGTTCGTGTCTGTTAATTTTCATATAAGACATACTGATAGGGAATGCCAGACCGCTTATAATAGATATAAATTTTATTAACAATTTAAATAACTACATGATTAAAAACAGGAATAAATGCAAGGAAAGAAGGCGACATCTACTGGAGGAGATGCCACAGTGGGGTCCAGGGGCGGATTAAGTGCATGATAGGCCCAGGGCTGTCTGCCCAACTTGGGCCCCTCCCTCCATTTTAGTTTACTTTTATTTTGTACGAAGAGGCTGCGGTGCTTCCTGTACGCCCCAGTCTCTTCCTAGGCCATATGACATCCTCAGACAAAAAAAAATACCCCAAATTAGCTTCAAAACTGAAACATTTAGTTGCCAAATTTAAAATATATATAATTATAATAAAAAAGACTTGGAGGAGAATACAGCACCACATACCTCTTACATCCAGGGACATCTCCTGTCATGTAGATCCTCTCTTTCCTCTTCTCCTCTGTTTGACCCAGACCGCCATGGCAAATTCTTTCAGCCGCATCCCATCTCTGCAGAGTTTGTAACACAGACACTTTACATTTCCCAATTTTTCCGTCAACCTCCCCATCCTGGTGTCCCAACGGTGTCATCCTGCTGCCACCCCCAATACTGTGCCCATTGTGCTCCCCAGTGTCCCAGGTACTATACTGCTGAAAAAATAGTGACCCTAATAGAAATAATGGGGGTCATTTATAAAACTGGTGTAAAGTAGAACTGGATGAATGGTGAAATCTGATTGGCTGTTATGGGCAACTAAGCCAGTTCTACTTTACACCAGTTTGATAAATTACCCCAAATAGTGTCCACAGCAGTTATAATGTCCCCTATAATAATAAGAACACCCCATACTGTGCTCCAGGTAATAATCCCTGTATAGTGTCCCCAAAAATACACACTGCCCCTATACAGTAATTTCCTCCATACTGCCCTCATTTAGTAATTTGCCCCACACTGCCCTCATTTAGTAATTTGCCGCCACATGGTAGTCCTTCCCATAATAATTTGGCCACACACAGCCTCCACATAGTAATCCCCCATAAAAATGTCCCCCCACATAGTAATTTCCAACCTATGTACACAATGTCTCTTCACTAATAAGTCCTCCTGGGTGTCGCCCACCCCCCATGTCCCCCAAAGTAGGCACATAAAATAAAAAATGAAAATCTAACTACTCACCTTAGTCCAGGTGCTTGCTCACAGAGGAAGGTGGGATGAGGCAGGCGCGCAGGCTTGCTGCATCCCGGCACAGGCGCGCAATGACGTCATCACGCCCGCCTGCGCCAGGTTTTCACTACCACATAGGCCTCAGGTCTATTAGTATTACCAGATGATCGGCTCAAATATAACCAATAGTGCTTTTATTATAAAATAAAAAAATAGCTACTGAGGAAGAAAACCTTTCGAAACGCGTCTGGTAATATACTCTGTTATACTCAAGCCAACAGATTGACAACTGTTGAGGACTATTTGCAAATAAAATAAAACGTATGGTGGCTCACCTCTATTCAAATAATGGGGACGGAGGTGCAACTATCTTGTGACTATACCCGTAGTCACTGTGTAAGGGAATATCTAGAATATATATTTTGATGTGCACACTTCTTATCTGTTGTGCATGGACATATGGTTGAATGGTCGATGTAATGGTTTAAGGTGGTGGTTTAGTGGCGAATATTCACAACAATAATAGATCTATTGCATAAATGTGCCGTATACCTGTATATAAATGATGGTCTTGAATGAATTAGCGGTTAAAAAAATATTTATTGGGATATAAGCAAATAGGGTTTAAAACTATGCTAGTAATAGAAATGTGTATAAAAAATATATAAAATAATATAAAAAAATAATAAATTATAGTATATATATAAGGAATATGTATATGAAGAACAAACAGTAGTAGTATCAAAAAAAATGAAAATTAAATGTCCAAAAAGTTGTTGGAGCTCAGCTAGCTGATTGGTTTAAGCATGCATATATAAAAAAAGTTTTTAGTACGTTACCGGTGAGGTGATTTCAAGTAATGTACTCCTCTTATCTTGCTTTAAGGCAATGAGTCCCTTAGATGCTGGGCCCCTTGGTTGGGTGGATATTCCCAGACGTTTTTCAGTGGGACATAGTCTGCTTGTAATCCTCTTGGCAAGGATGAGCAGCAGTTTAGATCGCGGCCTCCGTGGCGTCCCACGTGGGCACGCGCCTCGGGTAAGAAGTGCTGACTCAACGTTCTCGCAGGCAGCGCTGTAGAAGTAGGGGCTGTTAACACTGCTCCGCTTCGGATGAGGAGCTGTGTCGGCGTCAACTGATGGTTCTCTGTCCGGACGATATCTTGTCAGCGTTGTAGATGCAGCGGAGGCGCCCGATACTTCATCCAGCGGAGGGTATTTGGCGGCGTGTGTTTGGTCCTCATGCAAGTAGTGCCGCAATTGTTGGCAGATGTTTAGCAGAGGTTTTCAATAACTGTATGCGGGTATACCCTCTGTAGTTGGGGCGTCAGGGTTTCTTTAGTGGGTGCGTGCTGCAAGTCTCCTCAATAGGTCCTCTGGTGATATTTTTTTAACCGCTAATTCATTCAAGACCATCATTTATATACAGGTATACGGCACATTTATGCAATAGATCTATTATTGTTGTGAATATTCGCCACTAAACCACCACCTTAAACCATTACATCGACCATTCAACCATATGTCCATGCACAACAGATAAGAAGTGTGCACATCAAAATATATGTTGAGGACTATTGCTGCAGAAAAGACTTTAATATCATACCATCATACCAACATCCGCAAAGAGCACACGTGGACGAACACCCCGGCGTCTCCAGACGGCAAGTGCGCAAGCGCTTGAGAAAAATACTGGGGATATCGCTGTAAGCGGAGAGCCGGAGTCCAGCTATCCGGCACCCCAGGAGAGGAAGACGCAAGCACCAAACGACCGGTACGGGAAATATCCACAGCGGGGAATGAAGTTTGGTTGTCGGGCATAAGGTCCGGTGAGTTTGCAAAATAATGATAGGTCGCAAGACTAAGTGACACTACAACACCAGTACCGCAGTGACTTTAATCCAACTCTGCAATAAGTAGGCAGAATAGTGGTTAACAATACAACACTAGACCCACTTTGGATATATTATATCAACATCTTGTCATGGACGATTTGAAGTCTGAATTTTGAGAAATATCATCTTCTGGCAATACATATATACAAAATATAAAATACAGAGTAAATTGTATTTCAGGATACTGTGTGAGCTCCACACCTGGAAGATTGGAGGGACTGTGATAACCGCATTTGTTACCATATATGGGATGTTTTAAATGTATACTATGTTTTTGATATAGGATTTTTTTATTGTTTTATGTCATTTTTTTATTTTATAATAAAAGCACTATTGGTTATATTTGAGCCGTCCACCTGGTAATACTTGTTGCACTCTAAGGCTAAATTTGGTAATTAGCAGGTCGTGCAATCTCCAGGTGAGCACTTCAATAATTATAGATTGTGCTCAGGCCTATTAGGCCTGAAGCCTATGGTGGTGATCGATGGCGGGGCAGGGAACTATGCACTCCCGTGCCCTGCCGCAGTATGAGGGCGTTCGGTTCAACGTTGGGCCCCCCAGTGATGCTGGTCCCGGGGCTGCCGACTCAAACGTCCCTATTGTAATCCGCCATTGCCTGGTGCATTCACATCCCTCTGCACAGATCTTGGGTTAGGGTGCACCACTTCTCTCAGGTGCTCCCCCACAAACTTGCGGACTGCCGTTTACCCATCTCACAATGTCATCACAGGTCCTTCAGTTACTGCAGTTTGTCCTGATTCGTAGTCACTGTTGTCCATGGAAATACGGGGCAGGCCTGTGGTTTACGGGCATATAGCATATACAGTACCTTGCGAAAGTATTCAGCCCCCTGGAACTTTTCAACCTTTTGCCACATTTCAGGCTTCAAACAAAAAGATATAACATTTAAAATTTTTGGTGAAGAATCAACAACAAGTGGGTCACAATTGTGAAGTGGAACAAAATTTATTGGATCATTTAAACTTTTTTTATAATAATAAAACTGAAAAGTGGGGCGTGCAAAATTATTCAGCCCCCTTGAATTAATACTTTGTTGCACCATCTTTTGCTGCGATTACAGCTGCAAGTCGCTTGGGGTATGTCTCTATCAGTTTTGCACATCTAGAGACTGAAATTCTTGCCGATTCATCCTTGCAAAACAGCTCGAACTCTTTGAGGTTGGATGGAGAGCGTTTGTGAACAGCAGTTTTCAGCTCTTTCCACATATTCTCAATTGGATTCAGGTCTGGACTTTGACTTGGCCATTCTAAGACCTGGATATGTTTATTTTTGAACCATTCCATTGTAGATTTTGCTTTTTGTTTGGGATCATTGTCTTGTTGGAAGATAAATCTCTGTCCTCGTCTTTTGCAGACTTCAACAGGTTTTCATCCAGAATGGTCCTGTATTTGGCTCCATCCATCTGCCCATCAATTTTAACCATCTTCCCTGTCCCTGCTGATGAAAAGCAGGCCCAAACCATGATACTGCCACCACCATGTTTGACAGTGGGGATGGTGTGTTCAGGGTGATGAGCT
>ONZH01001106.1:0-20672 GCA_900303285.1 Rhinella marina | reverse complement strand
TTACTCTTCCATGGATAACATGAAAACCTTTAGGGCCCTTGCAGACGAGCGGGAGACATGCGAGTCTCCCGCGACGCATCTACTGGCCTGGAATCCTGGCACTGACGGGGATCGCATAGCATTATATTGATTTATGATGCTATGTAACCCATTACAGTACTGAAATGTATTGGATAACAGTGACACACACATCAGTCAGGCCGTTGCCCCTAGTTACAGCCACCACAGTCATGCAGTAGTGGTGGCCGGCTTGCTGTTGTTCAAACCCGCTCTGAGGTATCTACTGTATTGTGAATGCACATTGCATGAGCATGCGGAGACACATATTAGGATACTTTCACATCTGCGTTTTACATACAGACTTTATAAACGGATCCTGCTCCATAGAGATGAATTGATATTGGAATAGGATCTGTTTCTTTGTGTTTTGGAAGCGCAGACAAATATGCTACAACCCTAAGACGTGTCTCTGCATGCTCATGCAATGTGCGTTCACAATACAGCAGTTACCTCAGAGCAGGTTAGAACAAGAGCAAGACGGCCTCCACTACTGCATGGCCACGGTGGTCGTAACTAGGGGCAACGGCCTGACTGATGTGTGTGGGACAATGGAAATACAAATAGGTAAATCTTCTAAATAAATACATTCTATTAGTAATAATATTGGTATTGCTATATCTAACTATACAAACTACATTTGTGAGATGGGAATACCCCTTTAAGTATCCCATCAATCAACTCCTGCTTAGTCCTTGGCTTTGTTTCAGACCTTATAAATCTTTTTAGTTGGGCCTAGAAAACAAGATGATCGTCTCAGGACAATATTCCCAAACCCTCCCATACTATGCTTCAGACAACCTCCAAATTTAAAGGGGTTGTCCAGGTTCATAGCTGAACCCGGACATACCCTTAATTTCACCCAGGCAGCCCGCCTGACTAGGGCATTGGAGCATCTCCTGCTTCGATGCCCTCCTTTGCCCTGCGCTAAAGCCGGCCCATTACTCACAGAACACACTGCTGGGTGAAAGCCCATCTCATGCTCCAATGCCCTCCCTTGCCCTGCGCTGGATCGCTCAGGGCAAGGGTTTTTTGTTTAAATTATACACACTGCTGGACGGAGGCTTCCGCCCGGCAGTGTGTTCGGTGACGTCACCGGCTCTAATGGTCTGGCTTTAGCGCTGCCTTAGCCTTTTTGCTGGCGGGTGAACAGCCTGCCAGATCTGTGCTGCCGCTGGTGCACGTGTGGGGCCGGAACTATGCTCCTGCCCCATTCACTGTAATGGGGCGGGCTGTGGATCTGGCTGCAGCACGGCAAGTTTGACATGAACGCATAGCACCCGCTCTGAATCCTGACCCATTCATTTCAATAGCTCTGTGTACATGAGCATTTTATTTCACGCATCAGTTCTGCGTTGTGTGAAAAATGCAGCATGTTCTATATTCTGCATTTTTCACGCAGCCGCGGCCCCATAGAAGTGAATGGGACTTCAATGAAAAACGCATTGCATCCTGAAGCAAGTGCGGGTGCAATGCGTTTTTTAATGATGGGTGCTAAGAGATGTTGTTTGTAAACCTTCTGTTTTTTATCACGAGCAACTGAACAACAACTGAACGCAAAACTGACTGAACTTGCTTGTAAAAAGGTGCAAGTTTTCCTGAACGCATCTGGACGTAATCCGTCACGCTCGTGTGAAAGGGGCCTAAGTGTCCAGGCCTCATATTTACTGCTTATCTCAACGCTCCAGTCTACATTCCCTGTGTCTTTATTACCTGACTATTCACCTTTGTATCCAGCTGTTCTTTTATTAGTCCCTGATTAAGATAAATAAAGTCCCTCTATTGTTCTAACCTAGACGTGTAAGAAGGAATGTAAGTACATAGAATGTAAGGCTTTACTTCTTCTGAGACACTGGTCTTCATCCAAAATGCAAACTTCCTAAGTGCACAAAACCATATTATACCAGATTGTAACTGATAAAATATTCACTGCAATGTTTTTGCTTCCCACAACTATCACCCCTATTTTCCTGCACTGCCTAAAACACCCTAAATCCCTGCACCCAGCAAGGAACTTCTAATCTCTCCCACCATCTGACCTCCTGCTCAGATCTTCCGGAGATAGTGCGGGAGATGATAACAAAAGCAAGCAGAACTAGTGCAGAGATGTTGGACCATGAAAATGGAGATAGTGCGGGAGATGATAACAAAAGCAAGCAGAACTAGTGCAGAGATGTTGGACCATGAAAATGGAGATAGTGCGGGAGATGATGACAAAAGCAAGCAGATGTTGTACCTGTTGAAGACAGAAGAAATAGCTGTTAGATCCATGCCATGTTTAACTGCATGACACTTAGCTAGGAAGACACTTTGCATAGAAGATCATTGCATGCACCCCGCACCAGTGCAACCCTCAAGTTGTGTCTACATTTATACACAACTCTTCAGGCAGTATCACACACAATAGGTTTAGATGCTCAACGCTGTAGACAGTATCACACATAATAGGATTAGATACACAACTCTTCAGACAGTATAACACACAATAGGCTTAGATGCACAAAACTGCAGACAGTATCACACATAATAGGGTTAGATACACTGCTGATCAGGCAGTATCACACATAATAGGGTTAGATACACTGCTGATCAGGCAGTATCACACATAATAGGATTAGATACACAGTTCAGCAGACAGTATCACACATGATAGGATTAGATACACCGCGAAGCAGGCAGTATCACACATGAGGTTTGGATTTTGGATTTAGTTTTCCTTTATTCTCATGTGTTTGACTTTCACACACTTAATATTCTCAGTAGATCTCACCACATTTGGCTGGGTCTGCCGATAGATTTCTCATATCTGAGGCCAGCAGCTCTAAACAAAAGAAAAAGCAGCTGAGCAATCAGCTAAATTTGGAGCACTCACCGCCCAGTGGTTGTGAGGTGTATTGCAGTTTTTTAGAGTTTAGTTATAATCTCGCAATATCATGTTGTTTTGCTGTCAGGACAAAACTGACACCACTCTGAGTTTGGAGATAAGTTAAGTGTGGATACATCTGTACGTCAAGGGTCCTTAAGGGGTTAATTATATTGTGTATATAAGTAAACCTTGTATACCATCAACTATTCCCTGATGAAGCATTCAGCCAAACGCATTGGGGTGTGGGCCACACTGTTTGGTATTCCTTTTCATGTATTGAATTTGTACTTGTCTGTACTTGAAAGCTGTAGATGATTACCATTTTCACATTCTTATATTGATTAGAAGGCACTTGCACTTTATATTTTTGAGCTGCTATTGTGATGTTGTGCAACAATCAAGTATATATAGACTGAGTCTGGCCAGGGTATGCTCTGGCATTTATTAGTTACTTCAAAACATGCCTGATAAAACCATTATTCATTTTCAATAGTATGTCATGTTAATGATATTGAATAGTTTCATTTATTTATATTCCAAGTGGCTTGGTGTTACATATTTAACCCCTCCAAGCGACAGCCAGTTTGGACCAAATGCCGGAGCCCCATTTTTCAAATCTGACATGTCTCACTTTATGTGGTAATAACTTTGGAACGCTTTTACTTATCCAGGCCATTCTGAGATTGTTTTCTCGTCACATATTGTACTTCATGACAGTGGTAAATTTGAGTCAAAATATTTCAGTCTTATTTATAAAAAAAATACCAAATTTAACAAAAATTTGGAAAAATTTGCAAATTTCCAAATGTCAATTTCTCTACTTGTAAAATACATAGTAATGCCTCCAAAAATAGTTATTACTTTACATTCCCTATGTGTCTACTTCAGGTTTGGATCATTTTGAAAATTACATTTTATTTTTTTGGGACGTTAGAAGGTTTAGAAATTTAGAAGCAAATCTTGAAATTTTTCGCAAAATTTACAAAACCCACTTTTTAAGGACCAGTTCAGGTCTGAAGTCACTTTGTGAGGCTTCCATCATAGAAACCACCCAAAAATGACCCCATTTTTAGAAACTACTCCCCTCAAGGTATTCAAAACTGGTTTTACAAACGTTATTAACCCTTTAGGTGTTCCACAAGAATTAAAGGAAAATGTAGCCAAAATTTCCGAATTTCACTTTTTTGGCAGATTTTCCATATAAATCATTTTATTCTAAGAACAAAGCAAGGGCTAACTGCCAAACAAAACTCAATAATTATTACCCTGATTCTGTAGTTTACAGAAATGCCCCATTTGTGATCATAAACTGCTGTACAGGCACACGGCAGGGCGCAGAAGGAAAGGAATGTCAGGGCAGATTTCACTGGAAAAATTTTAAGTTGCCATGTCACATTTGATGCACCCCTAGAGTAGGAAACTCCAAAAAACTGACCCCATTTTGGAAACTATGGGATAAGTTGGCAGTTTTGTT
Organism: Rhinella marina; assembly: GCA_900303285.1. Lineage (NCBI taxonomy): Eukaryota > Metazoa > Chordata > Amphibia > Anura > Bufonidae > Rhinella > Rhinella marina. The sequence goes on along the minus strand of ONZH01001106.1, from coordinate 16,275 downwards.
AGTACTATTTTAGGGTACATACGATTTTTGGTAGCTTTATATTACACTTTTTGTGAGGCAAGGTAACAAAAACTAGCAGTTTTGGCATTGTTTTTATTTTTTGTTATTTACAACATTCATCTGACAGGTTAGATCGTGTGATATTTTTATAGAGCAGGTCATTACGGACGCGGAAATATCTAACATGCATACTGTTTTTTATTTATTTAAGTTTTACACAATATTTTTGAAGCACAAAAAAAAATCATGTTTTAGTGTCTCCATAGTCAGACAGCTGTAGTTTTTTTTATTTTTTGGGCGATTGTCTCAGGTAGGGGCTCATTTTTTGCGGGACGAGATGACGGTTAGATTAGTAATATTTTTTGGGGCATACACTTTTTTGATCGCTTGGTATTAAAGTTTTTGTGATGAAATGTGACAAAAAATGGCTTTTTTTCGACAGTTTTTATTTTTTATTTTTTACGGTGTTCACCTGAGGGGAAAGATCATGCGATATTTTTGTAGAGCAGGTTGTTACGGACGTGGTGATACCTAACATGTATACTTATTTTTAGTTATTTAAGTTTTACACAATAATATCATTTTTGAAACAAAAAAAATCATGTTTTAGTGTCTCCATAGTCAGAGAGCTGTAGTTTTTTTTATTTTTTGGGCGATTGTCTCAGGTAGGGGCTCATTTTTTGTGGGACGAGATGACTGTTTGATTGGTACTATTTTTGGGGGCATACTCTTTTTTGATTGCTTGGTATTACATTTTTTGTGATGAAATGTGACAAAAAATGGCTTTTTTTAGACAGTTTTTATTTTTTACGGTGTTTACCTGAGGGGAGAGATCATGCAATATTTTTGTAGAGCAGGTTGTTACGGACGTGGCGATACCTAACATGTATACTTATTTTTATTTATTTAAGTTTTAAACAATAATATCATTTTTGAAACAAAAAAAAAATCATGTTTTAGTGTCTCCATAGTCAGAGAGCTTTAGTTTTTTTTATTTTTTGGGCGATTGTCTCAGGTAGGGGCTCATTTTTTGCGGGACGAGATGACGGTTTGTTTGGTACCATTTTGGGGTAAACACGCCTTTTTGATCGCCTGCGTACACCTGGCGGGGTGGACCATGTGGTGCTTTTATAGAGCCGGTTGATACGGACGCGGCGATACCTAATATGTGTACTTTTTCTTTTTTTTTTACTTTTTTTTTACTTCATTTGGGCAAAAAGGGCGCTTTTTTTACTTTTTTTTAAACTTTTTTTTTACACTTTTTTTACTTTCTTTTTACACTTTTTTTTACTTTCTTTTTACATTTTTTTTTTAAATTTATCAAGACCCATTTGGATCTTGAAGATCCAATGGGCTTAATGGCTATACAGTGCATTGCAATAGTCATCTATTGCAATGCACTGTATCAGTGCTACACTAAGGCTGATCAGACCCTGAGGGTCTAATCAGCCTTAAGTACATGGCAGCCCGGACATGGCCTTAGGTACATGGCAGCCATGGTAACCATCCGGCCACTTCCACTGCAGCAGCGGCGGCCCGATGGAAGAGAGAGGGGGCTCCCTCCCTCTTAACCCCATGGATGCTGCGGGCGGCTACTGACCGCAGCATCTATGGGGTTAAACAGCTGAAATCGGTGCCAGCACAGATTTCAGCTGTAGCAGCAGAGTGTGAGCTGTAATTACATAATTACACATCACACTCTCTGCTAATGGCAGCGGCTTCGATCTTGAGCCGCTGCCATCACATAACACAGCGGGGGGGGGGGGGGGTTGGGGGCACTACAAAGAGGAAAAAGAGGAAAGGGGCACTACAAGGATGGGGGACACAGGTGACATCTTCCCTGGTTTCCCCCGGCATTTTAACAATGAAGCCCTGGATTGGTTAGTCTGCAGAGACTAACCAATCGGAGCGCTTGCTGGCAAGGGACCACTCTGATTGGTCCCTTGCCGGCTTCCCCGAGGTCTCTGCTCTCCGGGAGAGCGGAGACTCCGGGGCTGTGACACTTTATAGTGTCACAGTCCCGGTAAGCAGTTTGGACGTAACTGCACGTCCAAATGCCGCAACTTACTTGCACTTTGGACGTACAGTTACGTTCAAATGCTCCAAAGGGTTAATTAGATAAATTTAATCAACAGGTAGAAGAGTCAGGGTATTATCAGGGGAAGCATAGGGAGGGAATAGTCAGTTCTGTGTTTCGTTTTTTTTTTTTTTTCATACAGCCGATGGCAAGTGAAAAGTTCACATTGCACTCGTATTTGGCAATCAAGAAAACCCTGCAACAGCCTTGTTTTTTTATAAATTAACAGCCAGCCTTAATAAAAACAAAACTTATTTCTATAGTTCATAGGAGTTTTATAGGCTTATTGCAATAACTGCATTAATATAGTAGTTTCATTCTACATATTGTATTACATCAATATGATGTGCAATTTTAATGCAATAATTGTATTTTACTGTAATAATTGAATTAATATACCAGTTTCATTCCACTTGAACTTGAAACTTTTTTTTTTGTAAAACTTTATTTTTTCACTTTTTTTTCACTTTCTTTTTTTTTACACTTTTTTAACTTTTGGGGTCTGATCCCCTTTACAATGCATTACAATACTTCTGTATTGTAATGCATTGGCTGGAAGTGTATTACACACAGTAATACACTTCCAGCTTACTGCCTGTGAGATCCAGGGGGCTGGATCTCACAGGCTTCCGTAGATAGCAGCCGGATGCCTAAGGAAGGCATCCGGCTGCTATCTAAGCCATCGGGTTGGCCCGATGGACACCCCTTCCGACCGCCCGTATGTGCCGCGGTCAGCGCTGACTGCGGCACATGAAGGGTTAATACGCCTGCATCGGTGATTTTACCGATGCGGGCGTACGCAGCAGGGGTCCGGCTACTGGGAACAGCCGGCCCCCCGCAGCTGATCTGGCGGGCGCAGCTCCTGCACCCGCCCAATCAGCGCTGGTCGGAAAGTTACTTCCCGCAGCGCCGTACATGTACGGCGCTGGTCGGGAAGGGGTTAACACAATTGCTGTCACCAACTTACCTGTCTGGGCTCCAGCGATGCTGTCTGGGGCTGTGGCGCATCCACGCCGGGTAAGACATGCTTTCAAGCCACGCCCTCCGTGGCAACCTGCCTAGGCACACCACTCAGTAAATTGATGCGTTCATAACAATCGAGAGCTCTCTCTGTTCCTCCTTGCAGTGGACCCATAGTGAGGGAGGTTAACACGTTATTTGGTTTGATGTGTCTGGTTTTGCTTTAGGCTACTTTCACACGAACGTTGTGTTTTGCGGTTCGCAAATAAAACAGATGACGCCCGTATGGTATCCGTTTTTTTTGCAGATCCACTGTAACAATGCCCATCCTGGTCCGCAAAACTGACAAGAATAGGACATGTTCTATTTTTTTTGCAGGGCTATGGAATGGACATATGGGTGCGGACAGCACATAGTGTGCTGTCAGCATTTGTTGCTGACCCATTAAAATGAATGGGTCCGCATCCTATCTGCAAAATATGCGGATCAGAGGCCGCAAAAACAACTGTCGTGTGAAAGAAGCCTTAGACTGAGTTACAGCTCAGTCAGCCTATTCTGCTGCAACTTGTATGTTGGTCCAATGGGGAGCCAAGTCCATGGACCTATCAGGCCCTGATTTAGGGACTCAACGCCCTATTTAATACATTAGTGCCAGTTATAGCTTTTCACTCCCTAGCTGTGCTCCTGGTTCTGTGTTCGTTTGGATTGCTTATTGTATTGACCTTGGCTTGCCTTTGACCACTCTCTGTCATGTGATTTGGTTCTGACTTCAGTTTGGCTTTTCTGACTACCCTCTGTCCAAATCAGATGTACCCTCTGTCATCTGATTTGGTACTGCATTGTCTGCCTGGTTCTGACCCTTTTCTGTACGACTTTGTGTTTGTGTAGTTCTTCTCTCTGTCAGTCTTGCACTTAGCAGAGTTGGGAACGTTAACCAGTTGCAGATTTGCCGCCTAGGGCTTGCACTGCAACTGGGCAGGGAAAGAGGACTGGGTTCCAGTTAGGACTTACTGTCTGTGTGTTCCGGCCTAATATGCTGACAATTATAATACAATAATTTGGTTAGTTACAGCATCATATTGTATCAAGATACTGTGCAGTTTTATTGAACGCATTGTAGTGAAATAACTGCATTAATAAAGCAGTTTTGGTGAATGCATTGTATTGCATTTATATACTGTGCAGTTTTAATAAAGGCATTGGACTGCAATAACTTCATTATTATATAATTTTTGGTTAACATTTTGTATTATGTCAAGATACCGTGCTGTTTTAGTGAATACAATGTACTGCAATAACTGCATTAATATATCGGTTTTGGTTAAGGCTACTTTCACACTAGCGTTTTATAATTCCGGTATTGAGTTCCGTCATAGGGGCTCAATACCGGAATAAAACGCTTCAGTTTTGTCCCCATTCATTGTCAATGGGGACAAAACTGAACTGAAGACAACGGAATGCTCCTGAAAGCATTCCGTTCCGTCTTCAGACCAGAGAACAAACCGCAGCATGCTGCGGTTTGCTCTCCGGTCCAGGCATCCGCACCAAGACGGATCCGTCATGACCCCCAATGAAAGTCAATGGGGACGGATACGTTTGGTGTGACACAATGGTGAATGGATCTGTCCTCCATTGACTTTCAATGGGGTTCATGACGGATCCGTCACCTGCACACATACATACATACATACACACATACAGACATACACAGACATATACACATACAAATACACATTCATACTTACATGCTCCCCGGCAGGTCTCCAGAGCGCAGGAGGAACAGGACGGCGCGCACAGATGACAATTCCACCAGGCGCCCAGCAGAGGGCGCTGTGGGGAATCGTCATGTGTGTGTGCCGTCCTGCTCCTCCGGCGCTCTGGAGACCTGCCGCGAGCATGTAAGTATGTATGTGTATTTGTCTGTGTATATGTGTCTATGTGTATGTATGTACTGTGTGACATGTGTGGGGCCGGAGCACGGTTCTGGCTCCACACATGTCCCTGCGGCTTTCCGGATCCAGCAGCACCCTTCACCTGCCGGATCCGGGCTGCCGCTAGTGTGAAAGTAGCCTTACATATTGTATTATCTCAAAATACCATGCAGTTTTAGTGATTGCATTGCATTGTACTGCAATAACCGCTTTAATATACCATTATTATTCCATGCATTGTATTGTGTCAAGATACCCTGCAGTTTTACTGAATGCATTGTACTGCTAAAACTGCCTTGATATACTGTTTTCATTCCACACATTGTATTACCATTGCACATTGTCTATACCATTGTTCAGTGTGTTTATAGAAGGAGAAAGATATTAAATCTGAAAAATACAGAAAAAACATTAACAATCTTGCTAGTACTGTTTAATAATCTGTATCCCAAACCTGTGACTTTTCATTTATAGGCCTCATAATAAAATATTTTGAAAATGGTAGAAAATAAAACACCCAGGCATCATCATCCAAGAGTCAAAATGAAGCTGACTGTAGTAATGCAAACAGCAGTAGTTGCAACAACCATCTAGCCAGTAGTAGGAGTAGTCAGGGCCAGATTAAGATGGGGGACCCTCAGCACAGAATCTGGTGGGGGGGGGAGTAATTTTTTGTTTTATAATTTATATTTAAGATACCTGTAAAAACAACTAAATATAAAAAAGAATGAATGGATGTATCCATTTCTATTGGTAGGGCACACACAATGAAAGAAAAAATACATATCCTGCTTTCATTTTCTTTAAAATATCACTCAAAAATATTTTGTTCGACCAATGAATATGCAAATTTATTATTATTTATTAAGTTCATTATGATTTTTCTTTCCTCTCTACACATATGCATTTTAATACATTCTTGTTCCTATAGATGTTGTAATATATATATATATATATATATATATATATATATATATATACGGTATATATATTTATATACTGTGTGTGTGTATATATATATATATATATATATATATATATATATATATATATATATATAGATATATATATGATAAAATCCACAGCACATCCAAATAGTGAAGTGACGTCCTTTATTCACCCATGCGACGTTTCAGTCCGCTTACTGGGACCGTTCTGGCTTGAGAACGGTCCCAGTAAGCGGACTGAAACGTCGCATAGGTGAATAAAGGACGTCACTTATTTCACTATTTGGATGTGCTGTGGATTTTATTTTTTATATTCGTGGATGTTGGTCGCATTTAACTGCTGGCACTCCTTACTTGCTACATATGCTGTGTGTGCGGCTCTATTGTTTCTTTTATATATATATATATATATATATATATATATATATATATATATATATATTGCAATGTAAAATGGTGGATAGGGGCAACATATGCATTTCTACACAGTCCATACCCTACAGAATTGGTACATGATAAACCATCTTTATATAGATGTTAATCTATGTAAAAATGGACTTGTTGTCATGTTCTAGGGTCACATATCACAAGCGTACAGAAAACAGTAAAACAGAGTAGGCTTTATTAAACAAGTACCATGCAAAAACAACCAGAATAATCCTGGACAAACAGGTAGAAGACAGTGGCAGATGTAGAACCACTTGGCCAAGTGATCGGTTTGACTAAGGTCCAAACCCTAAGGGCGTTAATTCAGTACTTCCCTGGTTTTCACCCTTTAACCCCTATACAGGGATATGGTCTTAACCACAGGGGAGCGACCAGACTGCTACCTCCTGGGATGGTCCAAAACATAAAACCAGGAACACAGGCAAACAAGCAAGAACCCAAACAAATGCGACATAGGACACTGTTCAGACATAGACCAAGTAACAGGACAAACTCAGAGACATACAGACAACGCCAGGACCCCATGTGGATATGGATACAGGGAGCTTGGCATACACAGGCAGACCAGTACTTGCAGACTGCACAGAAACATGCCTGGACCCCATGTGGAACTATGTGCATGGTGGTCACCGAAGAACATGAAGACATAGTAAAATTCCTGGACCCCATGCGGAACTGGGTTTATGGCAATCACAGATGGACCTACAAACATGAAGACAATGTAAGACTCGATGCAGAACTGGCTGCATGGCAACAGACATACAAAATACTGAGAGAAAGAAACTCCCAGAGTAAGACATGGTGACATAGTGCAAACTCTTAGAAAAACTGGGACCTGGTGACAGTGGTGAAATATCAGGCTGACCACACAAACACACTGGTCAGTAGAACGCACCCTGCATACAGCATTCCTGGAGACAGACTGATCTCAGGTACACAGCTCACAGGTCTAAAATAGCCTGGTGATTACAACACCTGACCACCTGATATTCAGACATACAGATCAGGGAAATAATAACACTATGTGAACACAGCGAGCACACAATTCACAGGGGACCGTTCACACTATAGGAAACCGCAGCATTCACCACGCAAGCAACCAGCATAAAAAGGAATGAGAACCACTGCCAGCCTACACAGCAGTACAGTGTAACGGTAAACTGAACTGTGATACATACAAGACACAAGGAGTACACAATTCACAGGACACAGTTCACACATTATAAGGCCGCAGTCGGCACGAAGCACCCAAGCAACCAACATACACGGGTAATGGCCCGCAGTCAGTACACAAGAGTGCATGCAGCCAGCCTGCACAGCAAAAAGTGTCACAGAGAACTGCACTGTCTTCTGGCAGTCTGTGTGCCTAGACTGAAATATGCTCCAGTTCTTACACCGGAAACTAGTGTAAAAGAAGATAAATGTGCTGAGCCCACTGGTCCTACCCCTGTCCTCATCATGCCTCTTCTCAGAAAGTGGCGAGGGTGGTGTAGAAATGCCAACTGTGACTAAATTTAGTACCAGTGGTGTTTAAAAAGCTCCAAACACAACTTCTTTTTTTTTTTTTTTGTAGACATGCTGTAGGGAGATGATAAATCTCCCCCTCAGTCAGATTGGTCAGATTGGTGGTCTGACCTGATGTCTAATGAAATATTTTTTCTTATTGTCCTCCTCTAAAACCTTGCAGGATAACAGGCTAAACTAGATGGATAGTTGTCTTTTTTCAGCCTTATAAACTATGTTACTATGTCTTATGGGCCGGTGCATCTTATAGGGTAAAAAATACGGTATATATATATTTCTGAGCAGCTTCATTCACAGGATTCACTGCTCTGTTTCTATTTGTTGACTTTAATTCCAGTGGTGGTTCAGAGATGTGGATCCAGCTTGTAGGATAAAATAGAATAAATTTTTATTAGGGTTTTTACTGCCTTTGACGGCTCTCTCAGCCCCTTCCTCAGTGGTCAATGTTGTGATGATTCCCTGATGAAATATATATTAAAATTTACTGATTTAACATACTCCACATATGTATCAAAAATGTACCTCCCAAAAATATATATTAAAAATGTGGATTTAAGTCATTATCCTTATGTTTGTGTTGTATCAATATTGTTTATTATGTGTTAGTTATGTCAAAATACTAGTGTCTTTTTCTCTTTTTTTCCCCTCTTTCTTTATTTTCTCTCTTCCACCTTCCCTATTGTGTCCTACTATACACTATTGAGTATTATTCATTAGTATTTTATTTCTCATATGTTTTTGTTGCATTTCTAATGCATTTTTAATATGATAATAGTAGCCTTATAATACATTAATTCAGGTTTTTTTTATTTGGATTTTATTTTATATATTTGGTGTATGTGTGTAAATTTATATATATATATATATATATATATATATATATATACTGTATTAATCTTATTTTGCATCCTATATATTTTATTTTATATCCAGTATTTTCTCTGCAATATCACTGAACAGCTGATAGGTGAGAGTGCCAGTCTGATTAAATATTATGATGATTTTATTTTGTTATTTGGCAGTCAATAAGATTAGAGCACCCACAAATATCTACCAGATGTGGTGAGCAATAAAATAAACACCGGGTGTTCAAACACAAAAGTACCGTATTTTTCACCCTATAAGACGCACTGACCCATAAGAAGCACCTAGGTTTTAGAGGAGGGCAATAACATAGTAACATAGTTTGTAAGGCCGAAAAAAGACATCTGTCCATCCAGTTCAGCCTGTTTTCCTACAAGTTGATCCAGAGGAAGGCAAAAACCCCTGTGAGGTAGAAGCCAATTTTCCTCACTTTAGGGGGAAAAATTCCTTCCCGACTCCAATCAGGCAATCAGAATAACTCCCTGGATCAACGACCCCTCTCTAGTAACTATAACCTGTAATACCCTCCAGAAATACATCCAGGCCCTTCTTGAACTCTTTTAGTGAACTTATCATCACCACCTCCTCAGGCAGAGAGTTCCATAGTCTCACTGCTCTTACCGTAAAGAATCCTCTTCTATGTTTATGTACAAACCTTCTTTCCTCCAGACGCAGAGGATGTCCCCTCGTCACAGTCACAGTCCTCGGGATAAATAGATGATGGGAGAGATCTCTGTACTGACCCCTGATATATTTATACATAGTTATTAGATCTCCCCTCAGTCGTCTTTTTTCTAAAGTGAATAACCCTAATTTTGATAATCTTTCTGGGTACTGTAGTCCACCCATTCCAGTTATTACTTTAGTTGCCCTCCTCTGAACCCTGTCCAACTCTGCTATGTCTGCCTTGTTCACAGGAGCCCAGAACTGTACACAGTACTCCATGTGTGGTCTGACTAGTGATTTGTAAAGTGGCAGGACTATGTTCTCATCACGGGCATCTATGCCCCTTTTGATGCAACCCATTATCTTATTGGCCTTGGCAGCAGCTGTCTGGCACTGGCTTCTACAGCTTAGTTTGCTGTTCACTAAAATTCCTAGGTCCTTTTCCATGTCAGAGTTACCCAGTGCTTTACCATTTAGTATGTACTGGTGACTTGCATTATTCCTTCCCATATGCATAACCTTACATTTGTCAGTGTTAAACCTCATCTGCCACTTTTCTGACCAAGCCTCTAGTCTATCCAGATCCTGCTGTAGCAGTGCACTGTCCTCCTCTGTGTTAATTACTTTACACAGTTTAGTGTCATCTGCAAAAAATGATATTTTACTATGCAAACCTTCTACAATATCATTAATAAATATATTGAAGAGAATAGGGCCCAATACTGACCTCTGTGGTACCCCACTAGTGACCCAATCTGAGTATCTACCGTTAATAACCACCTTCTGTTTTCTATCACTGAGCCAGTTACTTACCCACATACAGACATTTTCTCCCAGGCCAAGCATTCTCATTTTATATACTAACCTTTTATGTGGTACCGTGTCAAACGCTTTGGAGAAGTCCAAATATACGACATCCATTGAGTCGCCGCGGTCAAGTCTAGAACTTACCTCCTCATAGAAACTGATTAAATTGGTTTGACATGACCAATCCCTCATGAAGCCATGCTGATACAGAGTTATTTGCTTATTTTCATTGAGGTACTCCAAGATAGCATCTCTCAGAAAACCTTCAAACTGTTTACCCACAACAGAAGTTAAACTTACCGGCCTATAGTTTCCGGGTTCTATTTTTGGACCCTTTTTGAATATTGGCACCACATTTGCTATGCGCCAATCCTGTGGAACACTCCCTGTCAGTATAATATTTTTCATTAGACCTCAGATCAGACCAGCAACCAGACCCCCAATGTCAATCAGACCTTAGCTCACAGCCCCAATCAGACCCTGAATGTTAATAAGACCCTTAATTAGACCTCATATCAGACCCACAATGTTAATAAAACCTCAATATGACCTCAGATCAGACCAGCAACCAGACCCCCAATGTCAATCAGACCTTAGCTCACAGCCCCAATCAGACCCTGAATGTTAATAAGACCCTTAATTAGACCTCATATCAGACCCACAATGTTAATAAAACCTCAATATGACCTCAGATCAGACCCCCAATCCGATCTCAGCTCAGACACCAATGTGAATGACCCCCAATTAGACCTCAGCTAATAGCCCCAATATAAATAAGACCCCCATTCAGACCTCAGATCAGTCCCCCCATGCCTCAGATCAGCCGCCCATGTCTCAGATCAGCCATCAGCCATATATGAGCCCACAGCCTTCAGCCATATATCAGACCCCGGCCATAAACCATATATCAGACCCCAGCCATATATCAGCCACCAGCCATCAGCCTCATGTCAGCCCCCAGCCATCAGCCTCATGTCAGCTCCCAGGCATCAGCCTCATGTCAGCCTCAATGTCAGCCCCCAGACATCAGCCTTAATGACAGCCCCCAGACTTCAGCCTCATGTCAGCCCCCAGCCATATGTCAGACCCCAGCCTCACAGCAAATAAAATAAAAAATCAATTTACATCTCCTGCTCCGGATGCTGCATCTCCTCTCCCCAAGTGCGCTCTGTATTCTTCCTGCCGCGGCTGTGCTGTGACCTGACGTGCTCAGCGTGAGGTCACAGAGCACCCTCACGCTGTGCACAGCCACAGCACAGCCGATAACCAGGAAGCGGTGAGTACAGAGCCTTCAACGCTTCCCGGGCCTCCGGTACTAATGAGTGCTTCCATAATGGAAGCATTCATTAGTATTCACCCCATAAGATGCAGGGACATTTTCTGCCCACTTTGGGGAAACAAAAGTTTGTCTTATGGGGAAAAAATACGGTAGGCACCACGGCTCTATTGCAGATAAGGTGGCATCACCAGATCCTGTGTGAAAATAGAACTTATCACCAGCTATCAGAAAAAGTGTGTCTTCCTTCTTCTGGTCTTATTTGCAGCAGCCAGGTCTCACTTACAGTGTCCTCGTCATCGTCATCATCACTTACTGCTTCTCTCGTTTCGCTCAGACTATTCCTCCTCCCCTCCACTGACATCCATTGATAACAGAATGTGTGGCCAGGAAACAACTGTACACACCCGAAAGCTTAACTCCCACCTGGCAAAGTTGCTGGTGGTTCATTAGCTGATTTGTGACTTTGTGGATTCTGCTGTGGACTGTGAACTAATGGACTGTGCTAAGTCATACTTGAAAATACTTAGCCATCATTATTTCTCCAAAAAAGCTATCCCTGCCATGTACTGTCATAGGGAAAAGAATGTGGGCCGCTCCTTGCAATTGTCACTGTGCAGCAAGGTGCATGCCACAGTGGACACCTGGAGCAGCTGTTACAGGCAGGGACAGTACATGTCCTTTATGGCCCACTGAAACATTGAAACTCCGCTGCATTCAGAGAAAATAACACATCCTCCCTGCATGGCACACGTGATAAATTTAGTTGTGCAAAACTTTTTGAATAAGGCCCATGGCTTGCAGAAGGTACTAGATATGTTCAGGAGACTGTCCTTGTATTTCAGCCATTCTTATGTAGCAAAGCACACCCTCCTGGACTTGCAGTGACAGAACAGTCTGTCATTGCACTTCTTGATCTGCAACTTTCCAACTCATTGGAATTCCACCTTGCATATATTGGAGTATCTGTACAAGCAGCGTAAAGTGGTGAATAATTTTGTCATGCACCAGACTACCACAACACAGAGCAGGTTATTTTGAAGTCCGGCAGTGGCAGCTCATCAGGGATGCACTTTGTGAACTCAGGCCCTTTGAAGAGGCCACTAGATTTGTCAGCAGGCACAACTGTGGCATCAGCGACGTCATCCCCTGTTATTTATCTTAGATAAGGTACCTCATTCCCTATCCTACTCTCACCTACTATCACTCTCTCTACTCCTTCTGACTGCTGGAGACATATCTCCTTATCCCAGACCCTCTTGTCTAATCTCTTCAACCTTCTATCACTGAGTCCCTACCACTAACTGCTCTCACTCCTCTAACCTCATACCCATTCACAAATAGCCATCATCTACCATTCACCAGGCCCGCTACTGCCTTTTTCGACCACTCAATACCTGGCTTCTACACTTCATCTCCGCTGACCTTCCCACCATCATCATGGCGGATTTTTACATCCTTACTGACACACACAACTTCTCCAAACTCCTATCTCTTACTTCCTCCTTTGGCCTCAAACAATGGCCCTCCACAGTCATTCACAGAGACAGACACACAGCACCCACCTCTGCTCCCTATCTGATCTCTCAAACTCTCCTCTCCCCATCTCTGACCAGAATCTTACATTCTCAACCACTCTCTCTCCAAATGCCCCTCCCGTCCATAAACTAGCAGATCCTTGTAGAATCCTCAAACATTTCTCCAGTCACATACTCTTTGACTCTCTCTACCGCTGCCCCCCTTATCTTTCATTCAGGATGCTAACACAGCTGCTGACTGCTACAACACCACAAATATCTCAGCTTTTGACTCAGTCACCCGCTCACACATTCCACAATCCTGGCACACTGACCAAACAAAAAAACCGAGACAAGCTTCCAAAGTCGCAAAACGATGCTAAAAGAAGACCCACTTCAAGAAAGATCTAAAAGGGTTTTCTGAGACTTTATTACTGATGACCTGTCCTCTGGTCTTGGTATTGCAGCTCAGCCCTATTCACTTCTATGGGGCTGAGCTGTACCAAGACCAATGAACTGGCCTAGGAAAAGCTGAGAGAAGGCCACTGCGATACATGTGAGCGCTGCTGCCTTCTCAAAAGGCTGATCTGCATGGGTCCGGGGTGTTAGACCCCCACCAATCAGATACTGATGACCTATCCAGAGGATAGGTCTTCAGTATTAAAATCTCAGAGAACCCCTTTAATTTCATTCAAACAATCTGTCCTCAACTTTAAGTCTGCACTTACCTTTTCTAAACAGGATTACTTCACTACTCTTATATTATCTCATTCCTACAACCTCGAACTATTATTTAATACCTTCAACTCTCTACTCCATCCCCCGATGCCCCCTCCTACACTCCTCATCTCCGCCAATGACTTTGCCTCATATTTCAAAGATAAAATTGACACAATCTTTGAAAGCAAAAAGCCTCAAGTATTGAGCGAATTGAAGCATCTGAGACGGTGGTAAAAATCATGGTAATAAATCAAATTTTTTCTAAAATGGCTGCTGCACATGTTACAAAGTGAAAGAAAGAAGCCTGGTAATGAGATATGACCGATAATGCTGTGCAGCTAGCTAAACAGCTGATAGTCACCACCTGTGATGTCACAGCCCTATAAAAATCCTCATCCGGCATTTCACTGTGAGCTGAGCTTAGGGAGGAACGTGACAAGCGTTAATGCACTAGGGAAAGTGTCGCCGACACCTTTTAATTGTAGAATTTTAGATAGAAATTAGATATATAGATATATTGCCGTCTGCATCTTGTTGAACTGCTGACACAATCCGCATTAATCTCTTACTTTATATATAGAATTACTGTGCCTTAATATTAAATGGCAGTCTAATATATTGCCGTGTGCCTCTTGTTCAACTGCTGCGGCATTCATAGTTAATTTGTTACATTACCGGTACAGTTACTGTACGCTATGGCCAAGAGACAGTTATCTGTGCCCTCCAAAGGAAGCACTGCATCTCTCACTGGCCTGTATCCCCTCTCCAGCAGTCAGGGCTAGCCAACATCAGTAGAAGGAAGCTGTTGTTCCTTCCCAACTACTTCAATGTCATCTACGGCCCCTGATGCTCCTCCTTCTCTTTGTTACTTGTTTTGACAGCAATCGATCACCGAGGTGATTGCAAAAAGTCAACAGTATGCATTCACTCATCTAATTATGCAGATGCTGAACTAGCACCTGGCCAAGTTACTGGTACTACAGTCCCTCCCTTTGAATGTAGATGACTTTGGAAGCAGTATGTAGTAGAATATGGAAATCATTAGAAATGAGCGAGCATACTCGTCCGAGCTTGGTGCTCGTTCGAGTATTACGGTACTCGTAAGTGCTCGCTGCTCGGACGAGTATCTCGCCATGCTCGAGGAAATGGCAACTTCCGCATCGTGCTTTTTTGGCGCCTATAAACTCAGCCAATCACAAGTCAGGAGACTCTGCGGTACACCCAGCATCACGTGGGGCCCTTACATGTCGATAGCAGGGGTTGGCTGGCCTGATCAGGTGACCCTGGAATATACTAGTGACTGGCCGCGGTGCTCGGCTCAGATGCTGTCTGGATGTCGTTAGGGATAGAGCTGCTGCGTTTCAGGGAGAGTGTTAGGGCCTGCATTTAGTTCTCTGTTAGGCAGGAATCACCCACAAAGAACCCAACAGCCCTTCTAAGGACTACAAGAATTTTTTTTTTTGTCTCCTGGCTTGGCTGGCTGGCTGGCACTAGTAGTGCAGCTATCGCCATATATAACCCCTTTTTTTTAATTGTTATATCTCAGTGATACAAATCCATTGCACACAACAGTGTGGAACCATTCTGTGTGTCACAGTTCAGTACACTCACTATTTTCTGTCCAGGTGACACTGTCTGTACGTCACTTAATCCAACCAGGTCTTTTGCTCTCACGTATATAGCTTGATCACAAAAATCTCTGTGCGACATTTGTCTGGGTCGCAGTCAAAATAGCCACCATTAACAGGGTGTGAGTTAGGTCTACGATAGTTTCTGTACGTCACGTTCCAAAAAAAAACAAAACTACAAAAAAAATATATAAAAAAAAATATATAAAAAAATAGTTTTTTGTTGTTTTAGCTCAGTGATACAAATCCATTTCACACAGCAGTGTGGAACCATTCTGTGTGTCACAGTTCAGCTGTCCACTCACTCCAATCCGTATTTTCTGTCCAGGTGACACTTTCTGTACGTCACGTAATCCAACCAGGTCTTTTGCTCTCACGTATATAGCTTGATCACAAAAATCTCTGTGCGACATTTGTCTGGGTCGCAGTCAAAATAGCCACCATTAACAGAGTGTGAGTTAGGTCTACTATAGTTTCTGCACGTCACGTTCCAAAAAAAACAAAACTACAAAAAAAATATATAAAAAAAAATATATAAAAAAAAAGTTTTTTTGTTGTTTTAGCTCAGTGATACAAATCCATTTCACACAGCAGTGTGGAACCATTCTGTGTGTCACAGTTCAGCTGTCCACTCACTCCAATCCATATTTTCTGTCCAGGTGACGCTTTCTGTACGTCACGTAATCCAACCAGGTCTTTTGCTCTCACGTATATAGCTTGATCACAAAAATCTCTGTGCGACATTTGTCTGGGTCGCAGTCAAAATAGCCACCATTAACAGGGTGTGAGCTAGGTCTACGATAGTTTCTGCACGTCACGTTCCAAAAAAACAAAACTACAAAAAAAAAATATAAAAAATATATATATAAAAAAAATAGTTTTTTTGTTGTTTTAGCTCAGTGATACAAATC
>ONZH01001105.1:0-26410 GCA_900303285.1 Rhinella marina | reverse complement strand
GCGTACTTCCGCCTGCGTCGAACGCCTGCGAGATGGACAGTTGTTGGGACGAGGAGTGTGAAGGTCAGGCGAAGAGGCGGGGGAAGGGGCGGGGGAAGGGAGGCTGAAGGAAGGCCCAAAGTGCAGGGCAGGGCAGAGGCAGATGTGGAGGTGTCCTGGCTGGAGGTCTGGACCGCAGTGGCAGCACACAACAAAGGGGAAAGGGCTGGCAGCAGACCGGGCGCAGTTTGTATTGCGTTTGCTCTCTCCCACTCAGCCAGTGCTTGAATTCCAAGTGAGCGCATGCTGAGGTGGTCAGATTGCTCTTCTCAGAGCCCCTACTCAGTTTGAGTGGCAGAGTGTGCAAACCGCGCTCAGTTTGTCATCCGCACAAACATTAAAATATCTCCACACCACAGAAGTACGAGGCCTCGATGGGGGAGCTTCGCGCGACTGGCGCTGGCGGAACAGCTTCGGCCTGCTGGCTGTGGCCTCACTTCTCTGTCTGAACTGTCCTCTGCCCCTTGGTGGCCATCCCTCTGCCTGTGGACATGCCTCTGCCTGTGGACATCCCTCTGCCTGTGGACATCCCTCTGCCTGTGGACATCCCTCTGCCTGTGGACATCCCTCTGCCTCTTGCTGCCTTTTCGGTGCTGCGCAGACCACCACCTCTCCACTGCTTTCCTCGCTGGACATCACCCCTGGCCAAGTGGGGTCGGTCATTTCGTCATCCACCAGCTCCTCTTCCACTTCCTCACTCTGCTCCTCCTCCTGCCCACTGGACATTCCAACAGCCTCCCTTGATGGCAACTGCGTCTCATCATCATCATCGCTCATGATAACAGATGCTGCTCAGGGTCCACATCAGCAGGAGATGGCGAAAACTCCAGTGTTTGGGCATCACTACAAACAAATTCCTCTGCTAGCTCCTGGGATTCTTCCGGCACATCTGAAAAAGGACCCGAAAAGAGCTCCTGGGAGGGGT
Source organism: Rhinella marina (assembly GCA_900303285.1). Lineage (NCBI taxonomy): Eukaryota > Metazoa > Chordata > Amphibia > Anura > Bufonidae > Rhinella > Rhinella marina. The sequence continues at coordinate 25,446 of ONZH01001105.1, read as the reverse complement.
CAAGGGTGGGATGACTCTGTTGGCCAGGTGTGGAGGAAGGAGGGTCAGAGTGAGACTGTGTGGATGACTGGCTGGTGGACAACTGTGTGGAAGCGCTATCGGCTATCCATTGCACCACCTGTTCAACCTGCTCAGGCCTCAACAGCGGTTGTAACCCGCCCCCTGCTTAACTGTCCCATAAAGGCAGGGATTCTGGATGAGCGGGATCCTGGCTGATCCTCACCAGCACACATTGTATCCCCACTGGCTTCAACAAGGCCCCCAACAGCATTTCCGCGCCCCCGTCCTCGTCCACGTCCACGTCCTATTCCGCTAGCCCCCCTCCGCATTTTATTTTTTTTTTGTTGCAAATACAATATTTGGGTATATAATTAGGTATGTGAAATAATTTAGCAAGAGAACGCACAGTACAGTGGCCTATTAAAAGGCCTAGATATTGTATATTTCAAAGTACACAGCCGTGTAGTAACTGAACAGACGGTGGGTATTTACACCAGGTATGTGAGATAATTTAACAAGAGAACGCACAGTACAGTGGCCTATTAAATGGCCTAGATATTGTATATTTCAAAGTACACAGCCGTGTAGTAACAGAACAGACGGTGGGTATTTACACCAGGTATGTGAGATAATTTAACAGAGAACGCACAGTACAGTGGCCTATTAAAATGGCCTAGATATTGTATATTTCAAAGTACACAGCCGTGTAGTAACTGAACAGACGGTGGGTATTTACACCAGGTATGTGAGATAATTTAGCAAGAGAACGCACAGTACAGTGGCCTATTAAATGCCTAGATATTGTATATTTCAAAGTACACAGCCGTGTAGTAACTGAACAGACGGTGGGTATTTACACCAGGTATGTGAGATAATTTAGCAAGAGAACGCACAGTACAGTGGCCTATTAAAATGCCTAGATATTGTATATTTCAAAGTACACAGCCGTGTAGTAACCAGAACAGACGGTGGGTATTTACACCAGGTATGTGAGAATAATTTAGCAAGAGAACGCACAGTACAGTGGCCTATTAAAATGCCTAGATATTGTATATTTCAAAGTACACAGCCGTGTAGTAACTGAACAGACGGTGGGTATTTACACAGGTATGTGAGATAATTTAACAAGAAACGCACAGTACAGTGGCCTATTAAATGCCTAGATATTGTATATTTCAAAGTACACAGCCGTGTAGTAACTGAACAGACGGTGGGTATTTACACCAGGTATGTGAGATAATTTAACAAGAAAACGCACAGTACAGTGGCCTATTAAATGGCCTAGATATTGTATATTTCAAAGTACACAGCCGTGTAGTAAAGAACAGACGGTGGGTATTTACACCAGGTATGTGAGATAATTTAACAAGAGAACGCACAGTACAGTGGCCTATTAAAATGCCTAGATATTGTATATTCAAAGTACACAGCCGTGTAGTAACTGAACAGACGGTGGGTATTTACACCAGGTATGTGAGATAATTTAACAAGAGAACGCACAGTACAGTGGCCTATTAAAATGCCTAGATATTGTATATTTCAAAGTACACAGCCGTGTAGTAACTGAACAGACGGTGGGTATTTACACCAGGTATGTGAGATAATTTAACAAGAGAACGCACAGTACAGTGGCCTATTAAAATGCCTAGATATTGTATATTTCAAAGTACACAGCCGTGTAGTAACTGAACAGACGGTGGGTATTTACACCAGGTATGTGAGATAATTTAACAAGAGAACGCACAGTACAGTGGCCTATTAAAATGCCTAGATATTGTATATTTCAAAGTACACAGCCGTGTAGTAACTGAACAGACGGTGGGTATTTACACCAGGTATGTGAGATAATTTAACAAGAGAACGCACAGTACAGTGGCCTATTAAATGCCTAGATATTGTATATTTCAAAGTACACAGCCGTGTAGTAACTGAACAGACGGTGGGTATTTACACCAGGTATGTGAGATAATTTAACAAGAAGAACGCACAGTACAGTGGCCTATTAAATGGCCTAGATATTGTATATTTCAAAGTTACCACAGCCGTGTAGTAACTGAACAGACGGTGGGTATTTACACCAGGTATGTGAGATAATTTAACAAGAGAACGCACAGTACAGTGGCCTATTAAATGGCCTAGATATTGTATATTTCAAAGTACACAGCCGTGTAGTAACTGAACAGACGGTGGGTATTTACACCAGGTATGTGAGATAATTTAACAAGAGAACGCACAGTACAGTGGCCTATTAAATGGCCTAGATATGTATATTTCAAAGTACACAGCCGTGTATAACTGAACAGACGGTGGTATTATACACCAGGTATGTGAGATAATTTAACAAGAGAACGCACAGTACAGTGGCCTATTAAAATGCCTAGATATTGTATATTTCAAAGTACACAGCCGTGTAGTAACAGAACAGACGGTGGGTATTTACACCAGGTATGTGAGATAATTTAACAAGAGAACGCACAGTACAGTGGCCTATTAAAAGGCCTAGATATTGTATATTTCAAAGTACAAAGCCGTGTAGTAACTGAACAGACGGTGGGTATTTACACCAGGTATGTGAGATAATTTAGCAAGAGAACGCACAGTACAGTGGCCAATTAAATGGCCTAGATATTGTATATTTCAAGGTACACAGCCGTGTACTAACTGAACAGACGGTGGGTATTTACACCTGGTATACAAAAGGGTATTGCAGGCACACAGAACCCAGAACACTAGAGCCAAATAAACTGTATTTAAAAAAATAAAATAAAATTCACAGCCGTATACTGCCAGATCAGATGGTGCATATACACACTAGTTATATAACAGGGTTTTCAGCCTAAAAGAACGCTGAACAGTAGTGCCAAATATAGTTTGGTATGTAGCAGAGCACCTAATACACCACTAATGCCTCTCTCTGTCCCTACTCCAGCAGCTATCCCTGAATACAGCAGCCGTTCTCTGTAAAGTCTATATTGTAGTAAAGCTATCACTGAAGTCCACTGTAGTAGCCCTGATAAGGGCTTTTAATCACGCTCCTGCCTGTCCAACAGCTAAAACCTATCTGTCCCTTCTCCAGCCTCTGTCCCTGACTAAGTTCACGCAGCATATGCGTACGAGCAGGAAGAGCTGAGTTTTTATGATTCGAGGTCACATGGTTTTTTCCAGCCAATCCATGTAGACGCTGTTTTCGCGCTGCCAGCGTGCTCAGCGTGCCTGTCATACCCCCCTGCATGTTGATTGGTGGAAAAAGAGCGCCAGGGAAGGTGGGAGGGGAAACGAATTCTAAGTGCGCCATCGCCGTTATACTCGATTGAAATCGAGTATGCCGAATATCGTAGTATTCGATCGAATACCGGCTCGATCGAACACTACTCGCTCATCTCTAGTGAACAGGTGTACTTATATCTTAGCCATCCCATTCACTTTTATGGGACGGCTCCTTCCTATTCACTTGAACAGTCGGTAGCTGTCCCCTAAAAGTGAGTGCTAAGGTGAGTTGATAAACATTGAAGAGAAGGCAGCACTCAGATGAGCACTGCTTTCTCTTCAAACAGCTGCTCAGAAGGGGGTGCCGGGATTCAGACTCCCGCCAATCTGATATTGATGTTCTCCAAAGAAAACAACTACACTCATCCACAAGCACACTTGAAAGAAACGATAGGTCAGGCAACCCCTTTAATGATTTTAAAGTCTAACCTTTTTCAAGTTGCCAATTACAAGTTAATATGATGGAAATGCATTTGAAACTGGAATGGTTGCAAATTTTACTTTTGGAAAGTGAAAAGCACAGTGTACATGATAAATGTTACCCGCTTCTACAATACACATTCAGCAGAATCAGCCAAGCTTAACTGGTATGGAACCTCACAACCACAAACTCCATTTATTGGTAAGCAAGTCCAAATCTCAGACTCCTGAGGTCAAAATCATTTTATTGAGTGAAGCATTTGTATTTAAGAGTTTGAAAATAAGCTATATCGGGGTATAATGGGGACGCTAAGTGCCACCTACGATAAGGTAAATAAAAATATTGCTCAGTAAATGTTCTATTTTATAGAGTTTTACTAAATTTTAACTTTGTTTGTGAATTTTATCACAGAGCCTAAATGATTGCTGAGTGCAAGTCTGTCACAAATATACATTTTTACATTATGATTACTTTTATACAACCTTTGCAGCTTTTTACTTCAGAACCCCTGCTGATCTAAAATTGATGACCTATCCTCAGGATAAGTCATCAATATTAAATACTCAGGAAACCACTTTACCGTGATATTTTTGAGTATATACTGTCTGCTGCATGTTGTGTTATTATACACCTAAATTGCTGTGTTAAGTGAAAACACTAGACCCCGACAAATTAGAAAAGCACTAACACATAAGCTCCCCTCCCCTGATGAAGCCATCTTGGTGAAACGTACGTTGGGGTGACTGACATACTGGTTGGTATCCCTCATATATATTATTTATCTATATGGTCACAGCTGTGGTTTGGTGCAATGTGAGGTTGCACTTATCTGGTTGACTGTTTTTTTGCACTATGCACTTTATGTATATGACGACATACGTATATACTCACCTGTGTTGGGATGTTATTTGTTTCCATCCAGCATTGTCCGTATTTGTTTGTGCTTGTTTCTTTCCACCGCTATTTATTATCTGATTATGATGTCATTTTAGTATGAGAATTGTATTTTTACCAATGTTGTGTTATTAGCAGTTAATAACAATTTCAAAAATAGAATTTATACTACAGATGAGTGAATCACTCACGATTAGTTTTGGGCCCAGTTCATCGAATTTTTGAAAAAGTTTGGTCCGGACCCAAATCAATTCTGACTAAAACGAAGTTGCTCCAAATGACCTGAAAGTTTGTATATAACCCCCTCTAGCCTCCTAACTCATTGGCCACTTTTTATGCCTGTTTTAGGTGTAGAAAATGGTCTAAATGTAAGACATATCAGAAGCTATCTTACATTTAGAACTGGCGCTGGATGCACCAAAGTTATGGAGAGGCACCTCTTCATAACTTCGGCGGATCTACCGCCTGCACAGGACCTTTATTAAGATCGGGGTTTAAAACGCTGGTCATAATAAATGTGCCCCACAGTGTGTATAAAAACACACCGGTCCAGCATATTTGTTATGCTTTTTCATATTCCAAAGCTTCCAAAAATTGTCTCTATCAGGGGCAGATGATGTTTAAACACACGCTGTGTTATGGAATTAAAGAAAAAGATAAAAAAGTGGCTTGGGGGACCAAACATCCAAAAATTATGACAGGGTCGGAATGCCAACCTGTATGACACGCACAAGTGTTGACTGTCAGAAGAAAAAGTGGCTTGTTGTGAACAAGCCCCCCAAAAATTCTCCCTTTTAAGTGGGAGCAGCAGTAATGCAAAGTAGATGTGGAAAGGGTACAGTATGGATATAGCGTCATGCAGCCGCAATAGTGGCGGCAGCAGGGGCAGTATAGCATGGAACATAGAAGGCTGTCCATGAGTAGTAGTAGCAATAGTAAATGTATTGTAGTAGTAGTAGTAATAGTGGTGGCAGATGCTTTGCGTTAATGGTGGTGACAGTAGGGAGTTAAAAGCGAGGAGCAGCAGCAGCTGAGACAGCGGAAGCTGCAGCAACAGTCATATGATACCGTACATTTTGGCAGAAAGGCAGCAGTATGATTGAGGAAGTGGCAACAGCAGCCATAAAGAATGTAAATGTAAGCAAGTCACAGCAGTGGCACAATGGAGGCGGCAGCAGCAGCCATAAAGAATGTGATGGTAGGCAGGTCACAGCAGTGGTATGATGGAGGCAGCAGCAGCAGCCGTACAGAAAGTGATGGTTGACAGATCACATTAGTGGCATGATAGTGGTGGCAGCAGCAGTCATACAGAAAGTTATGGTAAACTGACATACATCAGTGGTATGATGGTGGTGGCAGTAGCAGCCATACAGAATGTGATGGTGAGCAGGTCGCATTAGCGGTATGATGGAGGCAGAAGCTGCAGCCATACAGAAAGTGATGGTAAAAAGCCAGACAGCAGTGGCATGATGCAAAGAAAATAAAATTGAGGGTTATTAATTTTTTTCCCCCAGTGTGCAAGTACATGTCGCCATGGCTGGAAGCACAAAAGCAAAAAACATATTTTACACAAAATGGCCATACTCACTATAGAAAATATAAACTGCTAATGCTTCATTATAAATGTGAGATTCTTGACAAACACATTTTGTATAAATTTATTTGTGCCTGTCCGCCGGCATCAAGGCGATCTCTTTTGGACTTGAACCTAACACTAAATACCACATTCACTGGTGCCATACCGGCCTCCATTAAATTCAGGGAATGCAGGCTCCACATGTATGCCACACTGGCCACTGTTATGTTCAGGGAATGCAGGTTCCACGTGTATGCTGAGCCCACTCTGAATTCCACCTCTCTTGGTGCCAAATGGCCTCAAGAAGTATAATATATGTGGGCTCAGCATGCATCTGGAACCTGCATACACTGAATTTAATGAAGGCCTGTATGGCACCAGTGAATGTGGTATATAGTGTTAGTTCCTGTCCTAAAGAGATCACCTTGACACCGGCAGACAGGCACAAATAATTGTGTACAAAATGTATTTGCCAAGAATCTCACATTTATAATGCAGCATTAGCATTTTATATTTTCTATAGGGAGTATGGTACTGTTTTTACTTTGTTATTTATGTTTGCAGAGTGCTGTTGCATTGTGCTTGTTTTTTCAGCAGTGGCATGATGTAGGTGGCAGTAGCAGCCATACAGAACGTGATGGTAGGCAGACAGAAGTCAACAGTGGCAAGATGGAGCACCGCTAGCAAGGCAAGATCTATTAATCGTTATCAACCGTAGGAGTGTGAAAATCATCCCGAATTCAGGTTTACTTCATTTTGACAAAAGTTATGTTTTGGACATTGGCAGAGGACAACTTGGTCCTATTTGGGTGTCACCAGGCCCCCCGTATAACTAAACATTTGAGTAGCATTAATACCAAGGATGATACACCCCTCTCCAGACATGTAAGGAATTTTCATCCAGGTAATCCCTCCAATTTGAAAATATGGGGAATACAGAAAATAAAAACAGGCCCGAGACAAGGAGATATTGATTGAAAACTGTAACAAGAGGAAACTAAATGGATTTATCGCCTCAAGTCACTGTCACCTCTGGGACTTAATGAGGGTTTTATTTTTTTGTCTCATTTATAAAACCATTCAATGTACTGACACCACCTATAGCAAATAAAACAATAACAAATTCAGCACTGAATGATAATGGAATAACTGTGTGAAATTAGGACCACCTTAAATCATTTGACTTGTTGCATAAAGACATAACTAAGTTCATAAAAATTACAAAGGCTCTATAAGGTCGTTTTACTTATAAAATAGAAGAAAGAAATAGAAATGAATAGTCTATTTTGATTCTCTAATTACATACTCATAAATCTACAGATAGAAGTAGAGTTTATGCAATACATCTAACCCTGTACTATTTGTAATATCTATAGGTTTAAATTACTGTAAATCATGCACGATGTAGGATGCCAGTTGTTGACAATATGGTCACTAGGTAACATATAAGTAACTAATGATGGGATATATCCAATTAATCTCTTAAAAATCATGAAGAAGCTATGAAATGTATGAATTATGATAATGATAAATAAAAATAAATAAAAAAATAATTTTTAATTTAATCACTATACATCATGGCCAATAAATAAGTAATAATCACAAAAAGTATACTAAAAATAAAAATAATTATAAAATAAATATAATGAATAAATAAAAATAAAAATATTTTTAGATTAATAAATAGATCATAGAAAATTAACTCATCATAATTAGGTAGCACATAATTTTCAACACTAATTTATTTACTGTATTTTTCGCCCTATAAGATGCACTGGCCAATAAGACGCACCTAAGTTTTAAAGGTGGGCAATAAGAAAAAAAAAGTTTCATTAAACCTCTGGTCGGACCACCAATCAGACCCCCAATGTTAATCAGACCTTAGATGACAGACCCAATAAGACCCCCAATGTTAATAAGACCCCAATAAGACCTCAGATCAGACCCCCAATCAGACCTCAGCTCAGACCCCAATGTGAGTGACCCCCAATCAGACCTCAGATAAGAGCCCCATGCCTAAGCCCCCATTGCCTTTCATTAGCCCCCATTTCCTCTCATCAGCCCCCAGCAGCTTTATATTAGCCCGTATTGACTCTCACCAGTCCCCAGCCATGTTATATCAGCCCCCAGCAGCATCATATTTTATAAAATAAAAAAAATATTTACCTCTCCTGCTCCTAGATAACGACGCTCCTCTCCGCCTGCGTTCTTCTTCCTCCTACTGTCGGCTGTGCTGTGAACTGGCATTCACAGTGTGAGGTTACAGAGCACCCTCACGCTGTGCGCAGCCCTGCACAGTCAAGCAGAGGACCAAGAAGCGGTGAGTACAGAACCTTCACCGCTACCTGGTCCTCCAGGGCTAATGAGCGCTTCCTTAATGGAAGCGCTCATTAGTATTTACCTCATAAAACGCAGGGGCATTTTCCCCCCACTTTTGGGGGACAAAAAAATGTGTGAGCGAGAAATACGATTACTGTCATGATTGTGCGCTATTCATAACTTCATGAGTATCATATTAGTGTAAGTACAGTATTTAGAATGATGATACTATTCAATTAATATAAATTATAATTAATGTAACTGGTAATCATGCGAGTGCCACCATGATTTGTTCCCATACTGTGCATTAAATAAGACATAAAGGTGTACAGACATATAAATAATAATAGATCTGCCTAATTGATCTAGTAGAGCAAGTGAGGGGGTGGCACATGGAGACTATGCTAGCGAATCATCGCTAGCTTTATACCCCTCTGAACTGCGACTAGGTAAGAAAATCTCCCCCATAGGATAATTGCAAGCTTACATCATTTACCTACTTTATCATTTACCTACTTGATAAAAAAAACATGTCGGGAGGCAGAGAGTGTGTTTTAAAAGCAGTAGGAGGTGCAAATAGCCCTCAACATGGGATATTATATATAGAGAGTAGTGAGGTGAGGTGTGTAGTAATGTTAGGGGTGGGGTGTGTATCTCTCCTGGTTTGTCAGTTTAGCCAGGTGAGAACTGAAATCCAGAAGTGGTATAGCTTCAGCAAGCATAGTTGCTGGAGCTGGTTTTTGTTTAATGTTGCTTGGGCTGGAATTCTTGGACTGGAAGACAGGTTGGAAGTGGGAGTCTTCCAGTCCACACACCCTAATCCGTCACAGGTTTTCCCTGGCCCCAGGTGAGGCCAGCTGGATTAATCAGGCAGGGATAAGTTAACCTGCACTGTTTGTTAGAGAGAGAGGGCCCCAGGGAACAGACCAGGAGAGGGCCCGTGTGGTCCCAGCCAGCAGGGCTGGGAGGGCCACAAGGCTGAGGAAGCCTGAGAGGAGAAAGGCTGAGGAGGCCTGAGAGGTTAGAGCCTGCTGTGGCTCTGTGTGGTCTCAGCCAGGAGGGCTGAGGGGCCACAAGGCTCTGTGTAGCCTGGAAGTTTGGGGGGCCCAGTGACCCTAGGAGAAGAGGGTCACACGGTCATAGTCTGGAGGACTATTGGACCATTTCCCCCCAAAGGAGACGGTTGGAGTCACAGCCAGGAGGCTTCTGGACTGAACGGCTGAGGAAGCCGCACTTAAAAGCTGTGTGTGAACAGCGTATGTATTTAGGTGAGTTAGCTGAACTATGTTTAGTCAGAGCCCAGCCGGGCAGGTGTTGCTTTTATAATTTGTTTTGGTGTACTGGTGCCAATAAAACTGAGTTGGACCTGAAAATCCCCGTGTTTTGAAGATATTGTGTGATGTCGACCCCCTGAGAGGATACGATCCCTTACAGTAGTGACAATGAGGAATACGTATCTGGTAACTGTGCATGAGAAACCGGCTACATTGTTGGTATTATTAGATTAGCTTGCTGGAGAGAAACAATTGGCAACCTAGTCTATCCCATACAGACTATATTGATTGTAGATTTCTAGAAATGGCGTGGCTCCTAAAATATAACTTTTAATAAATCATTAAAAATTCTAAATTGCACACGTCACTTCATTATTCAAGGAAGGGGTGTGAAATGGGGTGGAGAAAGGATAATGGCCCTATTGAGCCCTAAAATAAATCCTCAGCCCAAGGATTACCTCCTCATGGTACCCTGTCCCCGAACCTACCCTGATACACTCTAAACAAACCCTACAAAAAGAAAGGGTCACGTCGATTTGTGTAAATCCCAACGCGTTTCACCCAAAAACTGGGATCATCAGGGGGTGATAATATCCAAAAGTTGTAGGGAGATGGGAACAAATGATGCAAAAATGATAAAGCCAATGTGGGGTGTTATCATATAATTGACACTGAAACACTGAAAGATTATTGTAGTAATATTCAATTCTACTTGCCCCTGTCAAGATGGTTTGACTAAAGATGAGTGATGACCCAATGACTCTTATCAATCCCACTGTAACCTATAGACAGAAAGGAAGGTTATAAGACAAGGGCCCAGTACATGAAAATCAAAAGCAGGGAAAACGGAGAAATACTTACTGTGATGGCAACTGGAGGTAAATATATCCCACATGGCGCCTCAGAGCAGAGTCGCGCTCACTGGGATTGAGTGCGCGCCGGCAAGCGTTTCCTGTTGCCGGGTGACACGTTTCCTTTGTGTGGAACGTACAGCAGGTGAAACGCATGTATCATTTCCGGTGTTATGGTATTTTACGGTATTTTTAATGATTTATTAAAAGTTATATTTTAGGAGCCACGCCATTTCTAGAGATATATGTTTTCTTTGCATTCTCCTTCCTTATCCCCCTAACATTTTATATTGATTGTAGAGCATTACTGCTCCCCACTGAATATTTTAAACACAGTTCTTGTTCATATAATCTTTATTTTCTTTTAAGTTGATTCAAAATAAAAGTTACGCTTCATTTTGGAGCATGTGTAAAAAAGACTAAATGTAAATATAGTAACAATATTGTAAACGTCATACATGCTGCTAAAAGGTTTTATATGTAATTGATATTAATCACTAGGCCCCCTGCGGCACTAAAAATTCTCTCCAAGATGAGACTGGAGGCTAGCAAAAAAGTTTGAAAGCATGCTGTGCCAGGTCGGGTCACTGTTTCAGTCTGCCTACCCCCAAATCCATTGGTTCAGGAGCCAGGGTACAGTATGCGACAGAGACTGGCCATACTTTAGGTAGGCCTGAGTCTGGGCTTTGAGGTGTGAACTGTCTGCTTGCTGACTGGCCTCAAAAAACTGCTCCATCATGTTGAGGAGACTGAAGTGGCTGCTACTGCTTCTGCTGTTATATATCAATCGGAGGATAATTTATCTCCTCCTATATCCTCAGTGGCTATTAATGGGATATAACAAACTGAGTACACCTTATCTATCTGTGATTTTGTGTTACAAGTCTAAAACGTAACTTTTATTAATTCGCTCAAAATAATAGGTGCAGTACATAATTGATAACACTAGATTAAAATTACAGGAAGGTGAGTAAGTCTTTTCAAACTAGATATAGTGTCGTCTAAGGTTCCTAGAGTATATCTAAAGGCTGGGGGTCGCTCAAAAGTACATCTGGTAGCAGGTGTCATAAATTGCGGACACAGTTGGCTTGGCTTAGATCTGGAGGTAAGTATTGGGATGCTTCAGTAGTAGTTTCCTATTCATATACTCTCCCTCTCAGTTACTAACTGATGCAAGTGAAGCCCTGTGATGGCTGTATGTCGGGGCAACTCACCTTGATAAGGGCAACCCCCAGCCGCTGGGACCTCGGACCTATCTGGTATTTCCTTTCCTGAATGAGCTACCTATGCCATCGATGCGTTTCCCCCATCTTTCAGGTTCGTCAGGAGGACTTGCAGCAAAGTAGCAGCATAACAGTGTGTGGCAGTGGCAACCTAAGACTGCATTACTTGGTTTTTATACCAGACGCCCCTCCTCTTTATGCCACGTTGATCCCGATAGTCTGGAGGGTTGTTGAGGTCGGGGAGACGCTGCTCCACACTTCCAGTTTCATTCTCCCTCTGTCCTGTGTTACAGAGATGACACGTGACGGGGGAGCGTTTCAGTTACTATGGGGACTTCAGCGCGTCCCCGGCCGGCATCCTATGAAGCAAGACGCTGTCACAGATTGCTGTATCTTGCTTATCGATCTACTTATGTATATACATGGCTAATACTGGGCAAGTTAGTACAATAGCAATAAATGTCTGAACTGAGGCTCTTTACACGCCAATATTGAAAGTATGCTACAATATGTGAAGTCATCATGCGATGATAAGACTCATAATCAGTAATGTCATTTGTTAATTAGGCACTGCGGTTACTATTTGTTATAGTCCCTACTAATAATGCTTTTATCACATCAGGATAATCTGCAGGTTTCTCCTGTTAGATTTCTGTATCACTGGATACTCGGACAGGGTAGAATATATACCCGTTGTGTAATAGAAAGCTCTATCATTCCCATAGGTGACAATGAGTAAAGGTTTCCTATGCATTAAGCCTCGTATAAGGGATATTAAGATAATAATATGGAGGACAATTTAGTAACGTGGTGTGTCCTTCTTGTTACGGATATCGTTTACATGGTCTCTAATTCTACGCCTCAATTACCTTTTGGTTTTGCCCACATAGTCTCTTGGGCAAGTACATTGGGCTAAATAGACTACACCAATGGTTCGCCAATTTATGAAATCATAAATGGTATAAATATGGCCATTTCATGAGCTTTTAAAAGTTTTAGTTTGTTTTGTCTGGTCACATGCCACACATCTCACGCATCTAGACATCCCCAACGGACGTCTGGTAAGCCAGTTATCTGATTTTTTTCTGGAGGTTCAAAGTGGCTCCTGACTAGCCTGTCCCTTAGACTCCTTCCCTTCCTATAAGCAATTTGAGGAAGAGTAGAAATCACGTCTGTCAAGTCCAGGTCGGTACATAAGATGCCCCAATACTTTGTGAGGATATGTCTATCTTCCCTATGTGCCCTAATCAAAGGTTCCTATTATCCGTATTGGGGGGGTGGTTGTAATTTCCTTGTTTCTTGGAACCAGGAGGGAATCTCTCCTCCGGTGGCATGTAACTTCAAATGCCTCCCGGAGAATACCATCCGGATAGCCCCTTTGTTTGAACCTAGATCTAAGGTCATCTGCCTGTGACCTAAAAAGACGCATAGTGGAACAGTTTCTGCGTAGCCGCATGTATTGACCTTTCAGAATCCCTTTGCGGAGGGAGAAGGGGTGTGCACTCTCCCACCGCAGAAGGCTATTTGTAGCTGTGGGCTTCTGAAAGACAGACGTAATACTGTTCTTATTTTTACCTCTCATTATCAGAACATCCAAAAAAGGCATGGAGTCTTGGTCGCAAACCGAAGTAAATCTGAGGCCTAAATCATTCATATTTAGCGCCTTAACAAATTGATTAAACAAGTCGGTTCTCCCCCTCCATAGTAGAAAAATATCATCGATGAACCTCAGCCAGAGGCATATACTTTCATGCCAGTGGCTGAGGCCCTCAGACCACACTATATTGGTTTCTAAATTGTCCTCCATATTATCTTAATATCCCTTATACGAGGCTTAATGGATAGGAAAGCTTTACTCATTGTCACCTATGGGAATGATAGAGCTTTCTATTACACAACGGGTATATATTCTACCCTGTCCGAGTATCCAGTGATACATTACATACATTATTAGTAGTGACTATAACAAATAGTGACCGCAGTGCCTAATTAACAAATGACATTACTGATTATGAGTCTTATCATCGCATGATGACTTCATATATTGTAGCATACTTTGAATATTAGCGTGTAAAGAGCCTCAGTTGAGACATTTATTGCTAGTGTACTAACTTGCCCAGTATTAGCCATGTATATACATAAGTAGATCGATAAGCAAGATACAGCAATCTCTGACAGCGTCTTGCTTTATAGGATGCCGGACGGTGATGCGCTGAAGTCCCCATAGTAACTGACACGCTCCCCCGTCACGTGTCATCTCCGTAACACAGGACAGAGGGAGAATGAAACCGGAAATATGTGTGTTTGTACTATATACTACTCATGGGCTGACCGCGGCGTGTGAGGGGTCTGAGAGAGGGAGGGGGCTCCCTCTGACCCAATCGCCCCCCCGCGCTGCACTGGCAGGGGGCCGATGGTTGCCATGGAAACTCCAACGCCTCACACAGGCATCGGAGGTGCAAAATGTATTGTACTGAATTGAAACAGGGATCAAACCCTAAAAATGTGAAGTCCCATAGTGGGACAAATGTAAAAAGTGAAAAAAAGTGTTTTTTTTTAATAATAAAAAAATAAAGTTTCAAGTAAAAAAAAGAAAAAACGCCCCCTCACTATAAAATAATGTTTTTTTAAAAAAAAAATAGAAAACACACATATTGGGTATCGCCACGTCCGTCACAAAGTCCTCTATAAAAAATATCACATGATCTACCACCTCAGGTGAATGCTGTAAAAAAATTTTTTAAAAACTGAGCAAAAATGCCATTTTTTGGTCACCTTACAACACGTATGTACCCCAAAATAGTGCCAATCAAACCGTCATCTCTTTCCGCAAAAAATGACACCCTACCTAAGACAATCACCCAAAAGATTTAAAAAATATGGCTTTCAGAAAAAGGAGACACTAAAACGTGATTTTTTTTTCTTCAAAAATGCTTTTATTGTGTAAAACTGAAATAAATATAAAAAAGTATGCATGCTAGGTATCACCGCGTCTGTAATTACCTGCTCTATGAAACTATCATATGATTTATGCCCTGAGGTGAACGACTTAAAAAAATTAAAAAAAACTGTGCCAAAAATGTAATTTTATTTGTCACCTTCATCACAAAAAGTGTAATTCCAAGCGATCAAAAAGTCATACACACCCCAAAATGGAACCAATCAAACCGTCATCTTTTTCCACAAAAAATGATACCCTACCTAAGACAATCGGCCAAAAGATAAAAAAAATATGGCTTTCAAAAAATGGAAACACTAAAACATGATTTCTTTTTCTTCAAAAAAGCTTTTATTCTGTAAAACTGAAATAAATGTAAAAAAGTAGACATATTAGGTATCGCCGCGTCCGTAAAAACCTGCTCTATAAAAATATCACATGATCTAACCCCTAAGGTGAATTTCATAAAAAAAATAAAATAAAAACTCTGCCTAAACGACCATTTTTTGGTCATTTTGCCACATAAAGTCTAATATTGAGTGATCAAAAAATCACATGTACCCAAAAATGCTACCTATAAAAACGTCAACTCATTCCGCAAAAAATGAGCCCTTACACAAGACGATCGGCAGAAAAATAAAAGAAATGTAGCTTTTAGAAAAAGACAAAAACATAATGTTTGTTTTGAAAAATGCTTTATTATGTAGAACTGAAACAACAGCAAAAAAAATGCACATATTTGATATTGTTGCGTCTGTATCAACCTGCTCTTTATAAGCAACACATGATCTATCCTCTCAGGAGAACTCTGTAAAAAAACAAAAAATAAACATTGTGCCACAACAGCCATTTTTTTGTTACCTTGCCTCACAAAAAGCGTAATACTGAGCAATCAAAAATCATATGTACCCCAAAATAGTACCAATAAAACTGTCACTTCATCTTGTAGTTTCCAAAATGGGGTCACTTTTAGGGAGTTTCTACTCTGGGGGTGTTCAATGTGACATGGAAACTTAAAATTATCCCAGCGACATCTGCCCTCTAAAATCCATATGGCATTCCTTTCCCTCTGCGCCCTGCTATGTTCCCCCACAGCAGTTTACCACCTCATGTGGGGTGTTTCTGTAAACTGCATAATCAGGGTAATAAATATTGAGTTTTCTTTGGCTGTTAACCCTTGCTGTGTTACAGGGACAATAAATTAAAATGGAAAATCTGAAAAAAAAGTGAATTTTTGAAATTTCACCTCTATTTTCCTTTCATTCTTGTGGAACACCTAAAGGGTTAACAAAGTTTGTAAAATCAGTTTTGATTAACTTGATGGGTGTAGTTTCTAAAATTGGGTCATTTATGGGTGGTTTCTATTATGTAAGCGCCACAAAGTGACTTGATAACTGAACGGGTCCCTGAAAAGTGGGTTTTGGAAATTGTCTTTAAAAATTTTAAGAATTGCTTCTAAAATTCTAAACTTCTAACTTCCTGAAAAATAAAATGATGTTTACAAAATGATGCCAACATGAAGTAGACATCTGGGAAATGTACAGTAACAACTATTTTATGAGGTATCACAATCTGCTTTAAAAGCATAGACATTCAAATTTCAAAAATTATGAATTTTTCCAAATTTTCTGTAAATTTTGAAATTTTTTATAAAGAAAAGTGAAACATATTGACTCAAATTTACCACTAAAATGAAGTACAATATGTCACGAGAAAACAATCTCAGAATCGCTTAGATAAGTAAAAGCGTTCCAGAGTTATTACCACATAAAGTGAAACATGTCAGATTTGAAAAATGTAGCTTGGTCCTTAAGGTGAAAACTGGCTGTGTCTTGAAGGGGTTAAAGATGTCTCACGATGTAGCTGGGGACAAGGAGAGGTTTTCACTGGAGATTAAGAAGGTGATGATGAGGACAAAGATACCATACTGCTTGGGGTTGAGGGTTGGCTACCACAAAGAGGACAAAAAGAAGGACAGACTTGTTCTAAGGATCCAGTTATGCTGCCTCGAGTGCTGCAATAGACCTCTGGCACTTATAATTGTGTTTGAATGGCTCTGGCTTAATTTAATCTTGCAGATCTTGCACACAACTGTTGCTTTGTGTGCCCGCCTTGTGGAGAAAAGTGCAATATGGGAGTTGCTCTCACAGAGTTACGGGCAGCCAAGCTAGGCTTAGCTCTGGCATATTTAAGACCAATCCACCCACCAGATCCCAAAGCAGACCCTGGCTGTTCTTAGGGAAGTACGTTGCCTCTGATCTTTATTGCTGCCACCAATGACCTTGTGCACTGATTTTCCCTCCTTCCTCAGCACCCTGATCTGCTTCCCAGGTCCTGTCCAGCACACAATCATCATTGGAGTCTTAAGTTCCTAACCCTTACTGTCGTTTTTATCAGACTGTGAAATACAGTGGGGAAAAAAGAATTTAGTCAGCCACCAGTTGTGCAAGTTCTCCCACTTAAAAAGATGAGAGAGGCCTGTAATTGACATCATAGGTAGACCTCAACTATGAGAGACAAAATGAGAAAACAAATCCAGAAAATCACATTGTCTGATTTTAAAAGAATTTATTTGCAAATTATGGTGAAAAATAAGTATTTGGTCACCTACAAACAAGCAAGATTTCTGGCTCTCACAGACCTGTAACTTCTTCTTTAAGAGGCTCCTCGGTCCTCCACTCATTACCTGTAGTAATGGCACCTGTTTGAACTTGTTATCAGTATACTGTAAAAGACACCTGTCCACAACCTCAAACAGTAACACTCCAAACTCCACTATGGTGAAGACCAAAGAGCTGTCGAAGGACACCAGAAACAAAATTGTAGACCTGCACCAGGCTGGGAAGACTGAATCTGCAATAGGCAAGCAGCTTGGTGTGAAGAAATCACTTGTGGGAGCAATAATTAGAAAATGGAAGACATACAAGACCACTTATAATCTCCCTCGATCAGGGGCTCCACGCAAGATCTCACCCCGTCAAAATGATCACAAGAACTGTGAGCAAAAATCCCAGAACCACATGGAGGGACCTAGTAAATGACCTGCAGAAAGCTGGGACCAACCTAACAAAGGCTACCGTCAGTAACACACTACGCCGCCAGGGACTCAGATCCTGCAGTGCCAGACATGTCCCCCTGCTTAAGCCAGTACATATCCGGGCCGTCTAAAGTTTTCTAGAGAGCATTTGGATGTTCCAAAAGAGTATTGGGAGAATGTCATATGGTCAGATGAAACCAAAGTAGAAGTGTTTGGTAGAAAAACAACTCGTCATGTTTGGAGGAGAGTGAATGCTGAGTTGCATCCAAAGAACACCATAGCTACTGTGAAGCATAGGGGTGGCAACATCATGCTTTGGGGCTGTTTCTCTGCAAAGGGACCAGGACAACTGATCCGTGTACATGATAGAATGAATGGGGCCATGTATCATGAGATTTTGATTTCAAACCTCCTTCCATCAGCAAGGGCAACAAAGGAGTGGCTTTGTAAGAAGCATTTCAAGGTCCTGGGGTGGCCTAGCCAGTCTCCAGATCTCAACCCCATAGAAAACCTTTGGAGGGAGTTGAAAGTCCGTGTTGCCCAGCGACAGCCACAAAACATCACTGCTCTAGAGGAGATCTACCAGCAATATACCAGCAACAGTGTGTGCCAACCTTGTGAAGACTTACAGAAAACGTTTGACCTGTCATTGCCAACAAAGGATATATAACAAAGTATTGAGATGAACTCTTGTTATTGATCAAAAATTTATTTTCCACTATAATTTGCAAATGCATTTTTTAAAAATCAGACAATGTGATTTTCTGGATTTGTTTTCCTATTTTGTCTCTCATAGTTGAGGTTTACCAATGATGTCAATTACAGGCCTCTCTCATCTTTTTAAGTGGGAGAACTTGCACAATTGGTGGCTGACTAAATACATTTTTCCCCACTGTATCATGATGTGCCCCTAGGCCCCCATTCACTGTTCTGCATTTCCACTAAATGCCACTGTCGCTGCCCCCGCTACCAATGCCGTGGCTAAAGGTGCCACTATTACCACCAACAGCAACACAGGTATGGATGAGGTTACCAGCCTCCTTCCCAACCTCCTCTTCAGGGAAGCCCAAATGGTGAGGGATCTCACATGTCTTCAATAGAGAGACTTTCTTCATTATCTGCTGTAAGGCGTGGTAGGGGTTTTCTTGCCACTTCTTAGGAAAAAGGAAGGCATCCCGCTAGGAAGGGGCAGTTTAGACTGATAGGACTCCACTGAAAACCTTTTTTGGGGCCCCAAGGAGGAGAAGCAGAAGGAAGCCTGTTACCCCTGGCTCCATAGCATGGTGTCGGACGCTGAAGTCCCCTCCAAGTCATTCTGCTGTGACTGAGAGGAAGAATGAACAATCTGATTTACAATCTTATTCTCTTTCTCCTCAACTAATGTTGTGCCTTTCCAAAGCCAGCAGGGACAACTGCGGCCTACTACTACCACTACTTATGGCTGGATAGTTGGTTCTGCTACTATCCACATTCTGGCTCTGGGTCTTTCGTTTGGAACCCTTTTGTTGCTCTGACATAATTGGGCCTCTCAGATAATGTGGTGAACTACCCTGTGTATTGGTGTAGTAATCAAGTATTGATGCTGCTCAATTATGTTGAACACCCCCCCCCAAAAAAAATAAATAAATAAATAAATTGCAGCCGTGTCAAGAAATAAATTAATGTTAATGGATTGTTATGGGCCAGGCCTCACACTTAATGTCTTGTTAACATTCATAGGCAGATTGCTGTTCTACCTTGTGTATGGCTGCAGTAATAATGTATATCTGCTGGTTAAGTAAATTGAACAAGTCCCAAATTAATATATAATTTCAATCATGTGGAAACAATGGAACATTTAAATTTTAACCGTTTGGATACTGAATTAATGGAAATGGAAGATTGAGGCTGAGGCTCAATTTGATGTTTACCTTTATAGGTAAATTGCTGCTATACCTTGTACATTGATGCAATAATCATGTATATTATGCTTAACCCCTTCGCGGGTGCGGCGGGCGTCATGGCCAGCAAGTCTCTGCTGTTTCTAACAGCAGAGACTTGCCGCTACTTACCGCCATCGGCGGCGTCTTCCTGGTTGATTAGATGCCGTGATCACACGTGATCACGGCATCTAGTTGCGTTTCAACCCGGAAGCATTCGCTTCCGGGTGGTGTACTAGACACCCCGTGTGGCCAATCGGGGTGTCTGTACACCATATGAAAACTGTAATCCTCGCTGGTGAGGATTACAGTTTTCAAAGTGCAATTCTTATTCTGGCCACTAGATGGCAGGCCAGGATAAGAAATGAGCAATCCATGGATTTCTGAGTCTATAAAATCCATAATTGCTCATAAAGAAAAAAAAAAAGCCACAATATATAAGCCCATATTTGAGCTTTCTAATAGTAAAAAAAAATTAAAAAAAAATGTTAAAAATATATAAAAAATAAAAAAGATGTAAAAGTTCAAATCACCCCCCTTTCCGTATAAGTAAAAAATAAATACCTAAATAACAATAAATATAGACATCATGGGTATCACCGTGACCGAAAACGCCCATACTTTTAAAATATAAAAAAAAAAATTCCAATACGGCGAATTGTGTGTCGGAAAAAAGCGTCCAAATGGCGATTTGCCGTTTTTTGTCGCTTTTTTTTTAAAAAAAATTAAATAAAAAGTGATCAAAAAGTCATACACACCCCAGAATGGTATCAATAAAAACTTCAGATCGTCCCGCAAAAAATGAGCCCCCATACAGCTCTGTACACATAAATACCAAAAAGTTATAGGGGTCAAGATTTGACAAGGAAAAAAAAAAAAAAAAAGGCAACTTTCTAATTATTTTATCACTATGAAAACGCAGGAAAAACTATACATATTAGGTATTGCCGGATTCGTACTGACCAGTAGAATGAAAGTAACGGATCAGTTTTAATGCACATCGAACGCTGTAAATAAGAAACCGGTAGAACTGTAGCGGAATAGCGTTTTCTTTGCAATTCCACCCGGTTTGGAATTTTTTTACCCGCTTCCCACTACACCGTATGCAATATTAAATGGTGGCGTTGGAAAGCACAACTTGTCCCGCAAAAAACAAGCCCTCATACAGCTATGTGAACAGAAAAATAAAAGAGTTATGGCTGTTTGAAGGCAGGGAGCGCAAAACGAAAATGCAGAACCGAAAAAAGCTCCTGGGCGCGAAAGGGTTAATTAAATTGAACTCCCCCTCCCACCCCAAAAAAAGTAAAGTGCAACCATAAGGAGAAATAAATGAATGTTAACGGATGATTAAGGGCCAGGCCTTACGCTCAATTTCACGTTAACACTCACACGTAGATTGCGGCAATGCATTGTGTATTGCTGTAGTTATCACATCGAAGTTGTTTAATTAAATTGGACAAAAAAAATATATTATTCCTTTCCAACGAATGAGACCTAATCCATAATATTGAATTAACACTTCCCGGGTAAATTGTTACCCTAGCCTTTGTACTGGTGTACTGATCACCTAGATGCTGGTTTAATTAAATTGAACGAGTCCCAAAAAATAAAATTTCAACTGTGTGGAAACTGAACAAACATAAACAGATTATTGAAGCTTGATTCTCAATTTCATGCTCTTTTTGCAGCAGTAATTATGTTTATATAATTGTATAGAAATTGCATAGAAATTATATAGAAGTGGCGACACCCACCAAATCGTTCTGCAGCTTTTTTTTCTCTCTTTGAGTAGTATTCTTGGATGCAGATAAAAACACAGCTTCAGGCAATGGCCATTTCATGTGTGCTGTCCTTTATCAGGCCTGCGCTTTTTATAGCTGATCACCTGTCACGCTCTGGTGTGGAGGGTATAGCCACACCAAGCGTAAGAGGGAAGGAAAAAGGACCAAACAAGGGAAATGGTCACCTCCTGTAGGAAACCCTGAAACTAGGCCCTGACTGACTACCAGTATGAACAGGCCTTAGTGGTAGGAGAGTTCATACACAGGAACCGAATAACACCTGACCCTAGAGAACTCTGCCACTTGTGACAGGGGAAGGAGTCACCCGTTATTCCAAAAGGACGGACAAACAGGAGACTCCAGAAGGCAAAACCACAACAGGGAAAAGTAGGATAAAGACAAAAGGGAAAATGACATTTATCTTAATGCAGATATTGCAGCAACCGGATCTCAGCCAAGATCCACACCACACACAACAATATCAGCAGAAAGTATAAACCGCAAGGGATACTAGGAGAGGATTGTTACATTGTTACACGACCCAAGTACACTGACTCCAGTCCAGTTCGACAACAGGCGACAGTACAACCCAGATTGTATGTGTTATAATCATGTATATATGCTGCTTAATTAAATTGAACTCTCTAAAAAAAAAAAAAAATTACAACCATGTGGAAATGGAATTCATGGAAACGGACGATTGAGGCTTGATGCTCATTACAGGCTTGATGCTTGATTACTGCTTTGCACACTCTTGGCATTCTCTTGATGAGCTTCAAGAGGTAGTGACCTGAAATGGTTTTCACTTCACAGGTGTGCTCTGTCAGGTTTAATAAGTGGGATTTCTTGCCTTATAAAGGAGGTTGGGACCTTGAGTTGTGTTGGGCAGAAGTCAAGTGGATACACAGCTGATAGTCCTACTGAATAGACTGTTAGAATTTGTATTATGGCAAGAAAAAAAGCAGATAAGTAAAGAAAAACGAGTGGCCTTCACTACTTTAAGAAATGAAGGTCAGTCAGTCCGAAAAATTGGGAAAACTTTGAAAGTGTCCCCAAGTGCAGTTGCAAAAACCATCAAGCGCTACAAAGAAACTGGCTCACATAAGGACCGCCCCAGGAAAGGAAGACCAAGAGTCACCTCTGCTGCAGAGGATAAGTTCATCCGAGTCACCAGCCTCAGAAATCACAGGTTAACAGCAGCTCAGATTAGAGACCAGGTCAATGCCACACAGAGTTCTAGCAGCGGACGCATCTCTACAACAACTGTTAAGAGGAAACTGTGTGCAGCAGGCCTTCATGGTAAAATAGCTGCTAGGAAACCACTGCTAAGGAAAAGCAAGGAGCAGCAGAAGAGACTTGTTTGGGCTAATGAACACAAGGAATGGACATTAGAACTGTGGAAATCAGTGCTTTGGTCTGATAAGTCCAAATTTGATATCTTTGGTTCCAACCACCATGACTTTGTGCGACGCAGAAAAGGTGAACGGATGGACTCTACATGCCTGGTTCCCACCGTGAAGCATGAAGGAGGAGGTATGATGGTGTGGGGGTGCTTTGCTGGTGACACTGTTGAGGATTTATTCAAAATTGAAGGTATACTGAACAAGCATGGCTACCACAGTATCTTGCAGCGGCATGCTATTCCATCCGGTTTGCATTTAGTTGGACCATCATTTATTTATCAACAGGACAATGACCCCAAACACACCTCCAGGCTGTGTAAGGGCTATTTGACCAAGAAAGAGAGTGATGGGGTGCTACACCAGATGGCCTGGCCTACACAGTCACCAGACCTGAACCCAATCAAGATCGATTTTACAACTGTGTGGCAGTGGAATACCCTGTGTGTTGCTGTAGAAATCATGTATATATGCTGGTCAATTAAATTAAATTGAACTTTTGAACCGTATAGAAACTGAATAAACATAAATGAATGATTCAGGCTTGACGCTCAATTTCACGTTAAGGCTGAGTTCTTATCACCATTTAGCTTTCCATTCTTCTGAATCCTCAGATGAATAGAGAGAAAAGAAATACAGGATCCTGTAAAAAAACAGATCATGATGCATCAGTTGTCATTCATTTGAGCCATTTCCGATCTGTTTTTTTTTTTTAGATGGAAAAAAAGTACTCCATGCAGTACTTTTTTGCCATCTAAAATAGAAGATTTCACACAGAAATGGCTGAAACAGATGACAACATTAATTTTTTACAGGAACAATTGCATTTCTATTCATACTGATGCATTACAGGATGCCATTTTTTGTTTTTGAACTCAGCCTAATACTCACAGGTAAATATCTACTATACCTTATTTATTGCTGCAGCAATCACATATATACAGTGCTTGCGAAAGTATTCAGCCCCCTGGAACTTTTCAACCTTTTGGCACATTTCAGGCTTCAAACAAAAAGATATAACATTTTAAATTTTGGGTGAAGAATCAACAACAAGTGGGTCACAATTGTGAAGTGGACCGAAATTTATTGAATCATTTAAACTTTTTTTGTAATAATAAAACTGAAAAGTGGGGCGTGGAAAATTATTCGGCCCATTTAATTTAAGTTCAGAAAACTCACTCCAGAAGTTCATTGAAGGATCTCTGAATGATCCAATGTTGTCCTAAATGACTGAAGATAAATATAATCCACCTGTGTGTAATCAAGTCTCCGTATAAATGCACCTACTCTGTGATAGTCTCAGGGTTCTGTTTAAAGCACAGAGAGCATCATGAAGACCAAGGAACACACCAGGCAGGTCCGTGATACTGTTGTGGAGAAATTTATAGCCGGATTTGGATACCAAAAGATTTCCCAAGCTTTAAACATCCCAATGAGCACTGTGCAAGCGATCATATTGAAATGGAAGGAGTATCAGACCACTGCAAAATCTATCAAGACCCGGCCGTCCCTCTAAACTTTCATCTCAAACAAGGAGAAGACTGATCAGAGATGCAGCCAAGAGGCCCATGATCACTCTGGATGAACTGCAGAGATCTACAGCTGAGGTGGGAGAGTCTGTCCATAGGACAACAATCAGTCACACAACAACACTTCACAAATCTGGCCTTTATGGAAGAGTGCCAAGAAGAAAGCCATTTCTCAAAGATATCCACAAAAAGTCTTGTTTACAGTTTGCCACAAGCCACCTGGGAGACACACCAAACATGTGGAAGAAGGTGCTCTGGTCAGATGAAACCACCCTGAACACACCATCCCTACTGTCAAGCATGGTGGTGGCAGCATCATGGTTTGGGCCTGCTTTTCATCATCAGGGACAGGGAAGATAGTTAAAATTGATGGGAAGATGGATGGAGCCAAATACAGGACCATTCTGGATGAAAAACTGTTGGAGTCTGCAAAAGACCTGAGACTAGGACGGAGATTTATCTTCCAACAAGACAATGATCCCAAACATAAAGCAAAATCTACAATGGAATGGTTCAAAAATAAACGTATCCAGGTCTTAGAATGGCCAAGTCAAAGTCCAGACCTGAATCCAATTGAGAATATGTGGAAAGAGCTGAAAACTGCTGTTCACAAACGCTCTCCATCCAACCTCAAAGAGCTCGAGCTGTTTTGCAAGGAAGAATGGGCAAGAATTTCAGTCTCTAGATGTGCAAAACTGATAGAGACATACCCCAAGCGACTTGCAGCTGTAATCGCAGCAAATGGTGGTGCAACAAAGTATTAGTGCAAGGGGGCCGAATAATTTTGCACGTCCCACTTTTCAGTTTTATTATTACAAAAAAAGTTTAAATGATACAATAAATTTCGTTCCACATCACAATTGTGACCCACTTGTTGTTGATTCTTCACAAAAAATTTAAAATATTATATCTTTTTGCTTGAAGCCTGAAATGTGGCAAAAGATTGAAAAGTTCCAGGGGGCCAAGTACTTTCGCAAGCACTGTATGCTGCCCAATTAAATTGAGCCAACAAAAAGA
>ONZH01001104.1:0-15904 GCA_900303285.1 Rhinella marina | reverse complement strand
CCGTGATGCGTCTGAGGAGTCCCCCGTGATGCGTCTGAGGAGTCCCCGTGATGCGTCTGAGAGTCCCCGTGATGCGTCTGAGGAGTCCCCCGTGATGCGTCTGAGGAGTCCCCCGTGATGGTGAGGAGTCCCCCGTGATGGGTGTGAGGAGTCCCCGTATGTGGGTGTGAGAGTCCCCGTGATGGTGTGAGGAGTCCCCTCCGTGTGAGGAGTCCCCGGTGATGGAAAGTGTGAGGAGTCCCCCGTAATGCTGTGATGAGTTCCCCGTGATGCGTGTGAGGAGTCCCTGTGATGCGCGATGCGTGAGGAGTCCCCGTGATGCGTCTGAGGAGTCCCCCGTGATGCGTCTGAGGAGTCCCCGTGATGCGTCTGAGGAGTCCCCCGTGATGCGTCTGAGGAGTCCCCCGTGATGCGTCTGAGGAGTCCCCCGTGATGCGTCTGAGGAGTCCCCGTGATGCGTCTGAGGAGTCCCCCGTGATGCGTGTGTGAGGTGTTCCCGTGATGTGTGTGTGTGAGAAGTCCCCGTGATGGTGTGTGAGGAGTCCCCCGGATTGGTGTGAGGGTCCCGTGTGAGGAGATGGGTGTGAGGAGTCCCCAGTGATGGGTGTGAGGAGTCCCCAGTGATGGGTGTGAGGAGTCCCAGTGTGGGTGTGAGGAGCCCCGTGATGGGTGTGAGGAGTCCCCCGTGATGCGTGTGAGGATTCCCGCCGTGATGCGTTTGAGGAGTCCCCCGTGATGCGTTTGAGGAGTCCCCGGTGAATGCTGTGAGGAGTCCCCCATGATGCGTGTGAGGAGTCCCCCATGATGCGTGTGAGGAGTCCCCGTGATGGGTGTGAGGAGTCCCCATGATGGGTGTGAGGAGTCTCCATGATGGGTATGAGGAGTCCTCCGTGATGCGTGTGAGGAGTCCCCCGTGAGCGTGTGAGTATCCCGCCGTGAGTGAGGTCCCCGTGATGCGTGTGAGGAGTCCCCGTGATGCGTGTGAGGAGTCCCCGGTGATGCGTGTGAGGAGTCCCCCGTGATGCGTGTGAGGAGTCCCCCGTGATGCGTGTGAGGAGTCCCCGTGATGGGTGTGAGGAGTCCCCCGTGATGGGTGTGAGGAGTCCCCCGTGATGGGTGCATGTCCGGTCAGTGCTCTCCCCCATGTCCGTTCAGTGCTCCCATGTCCCGGTCAGTGCCCCCAGTCCGGTCAGTGCTCCCCATGTCCGGTCAGTGCTCCCCCCAATGTCCGGTCAGTGCTCCCCCATGTCCGGTCAGTGCTCCCCATGTCCGGTCAGTGCTCCCCATGTCCGGTCAGTGCCCCCATGTCCGGTCAGTGCTCCCCCCATGTCCGGTCAGTGCTCCCCCCATGTCCGTCAGTGGTCCCCCCATGTCCGGTCAGTGCTCCCATGTCCGGTCAGTGCCCCCCATGTCCGGTCAGTGCTCCCCCATGTCGGTCGGTCAGTGTCTCCCCCATGTCCGGTCAGTGCCCCCCATGTCCGGTCAGTGCCCCATGTCCGGCAGTGCCCCCCTTTTTCACGTCTGCTCTTCTGTCCTTAGGGAGATGTGGCGGCTGTGGAGGACGGAGGTGCAGGATCAGGTGCGCTCCCTGTGGCTGTGCTTACAGATGATGGAGACCTCCTGCCCGACCTGAGCGACGCCTGCTGGGAGGTGAGTAGTGGGGTCCCCCCAAAAAAAACATGAACTGGGGAGAGGGGATTGTAATGTTGGGGTACAGGGTGTATTGTCAGGGGGAGGGGTGTGTAATGTTGGGGTACAGGGTGTATTGTACAGGGGGAGGGGTGTGTAATGTTGGGGTACGGGGTGTATTGTAACAGGGGAGGGGTGTGTAATGTTGGGGTACGGGTGTATTGTACAGGGGAGGGGTGTGTAATGTTGGGGTAACGGGGTGTATTGTACAGGGGGGGGTGTGTAATGTTGGGGTACGGGGTGTATTGTACAGGGGGAGGGTGTGTAATGTTGGGGTACAGGGTGTATTGTACAGGGGAGGGGTGTGTAATGTTTGGGGTACAGGGTGTATTGTACAGGGGGGAGGGGTGTGTAATGTTGGGGTATTGTACAGGGTGGTATTGTACAGGGGGAGGGGTGTGTAATGTGGGGTACGGGGAGGGGGTGTAATGTTGGGTACAATTGTACAGGGGGAGGGGTGTGTAATGTTGGGGTACAAGGGTGTATTGTCAGGGGGAGGGGTGTGTAATGTTGGGGTACGGGTGTATTGTACAGGGGTGTGTAATGTTGGGGTACAGGGTGTATTGTCAGGGGGAGGGGGGTGTAATGTTGGGGTACGGGGTGTATTGTACAGGGGAGGGGTGTGTAATGTTGGGGTACAGGATGTATTGTACGGGGGAGGGGTGTGTAATGTTGGGGTACAGGGGGTACACGGGTGTATTGTACAGGGGGAGGGGTGTGTAATGTTGGGGGGGTGTAGGGGGTGTGTAATGTTGGGGTACGGGTGTATTGTATTGTGTACAGGGGGAGGGGTGTGTATGTTTGGGGTACGGGGTGTATTGTACAGGGGGAGGGGTGTGTAATGTTGGGTACTGGGTGTATTGTACACGGGGGAGGGGTGTGTAATGTTGGGGTACGGGTGTATTGTACAGGGGGAGGGGTGTAATGTTGGGGGGGTGTATTGTAGAGGGGTGTGTATGTTGGGGTACGGGGTGTATTGTACAGGGGGAGGGGTGTGTAATGGTTGGGTACGGGGTGTATTGTACAGGGGGAGGGTGTGTAATGTTGGGGTACGGTGTATTGTACAGGGGGAGGGTGTGTAAGGGGTGTATTGTACGGGGGAGGGGTGTGTAATGTTGGGGTAACGGGGTGTATTGTACGGGGGAGGGGTGTGTAATGGGGGTAGGTGTATTGTACAGGGGGGAGGGGTGGTAATGTTGGGGTACAGGGTGTATTGTACAGGGGGAGGGGTGTGTAATGTTGGGGTACGGGGTGTATTGTACGGTGGGGGGTAACAGGGGAGGGGTGTGTAATGTTGGGGTACGGGTGTATTGTACAGGGGGAGGGTGTGTAATGTTGGGTACGGGTGTATTGTACAGGGGAGGGGTGTGTAATGTTGGGTACGGGTGTATTGTACGGGGGAGGGGTGTGTAATGTTGGGTGGTGTATTGTAGGTGGGAGGGGTGTGTAATGTTGGGGTACAGGTGTATTGTACAGGGGGGAGGGGTGTGTAATGTTGGGGTACAGGGTGTTATTGTACAGGGGGAGGGGTGTGTAATTTTGGGTACAGGGTGTATTGTACAGGGGAGGGGTGTGTAATGTTGGGGTACAGGGTGTATTGTACAGGGAGGGGTGTGTAATGTTGGGGTACGGGGTGTATTGACAGGGGAGGAGGGGTGTGTAATGTGGGGGTACGGGGTGTATTGTACAGGGGAGGGTGTGTTAATGTTGGGGTACGGGGTGTATTGTACAGGGGGGAGGGGTTGTGTAATGTTGGGGTACGGGGGTATTGTACAGGGGGAGGGGTGTGTAATGTTGGGGTACGGGGTGTATTGTACAGGGGGGAGGGGTGTGTAATGTTGTGTATTGTACGGGGTGTATTGTACAGGGGGAGGGGTTTGTAATGTTGGGGTACGTGGTGTTTGTATTTGTACAGGGGGAGGGGTGTGTAATGTTGGGGTACGGGGTGTTATTGTACAGGGGAGGGGTGTGTAATGTGTGTGTAATGTACGGTGTATTGTAAGGGGGAGGGGTGTGTAATGTTGGGTACCGGGGTTATGTACAGGTGGTAAGGGTCGTGTGTAATGTTGGGGTACGGGGTGTATTGTACAGGGGGGGGTGTGTGTAATGTTGGGGTACGGGTGTATTGTACAGGGGGGGGGTGTGTAATGTTTGGGTACGGGTTGTATTGTACGGGGAGGGGTTGTAATGTTGGGTACGGGGTGTATTGTACAGGGGGAGGGGTGTAAGTTTGGGTACGGGTTATTGTACAGGGGGAGGGGGTGTGTAATGTTTACGGGGGTATTGTAACGGGGTGTATTGTACACGGGGGGGGTGTGTAATGTTGGGGTACGGGGTATTGTACAGGGGGTTGTGTAATGTTGGGGTACGGGGTGTATTGTACAGGAGGGGTGTAAGGGTACGGGGTGTATTGTACAGGGGAGGGGTGTGTAATGTGGGGTACGGGGTGTATTGTACAGGGGGAGGGGTGTGTAATGTTGGGGTACGGGGTGTATTGTAACAGGGGAGGGGTGTGTAATGTTGGGGTACGGGTGTATTGTACAGGGGGAGGGGTGTGTTAATGTTGGGGTGGTGTATTGTACAGGGGGAGGGTGTGTAATGTTGGGGTACGGGGTGTATTGTACAGGGGAGGGGTGTGTAATGTTGGGTACAGGGTGTATTGTACAGGGGAGGGGTGTGTAATGTTGGGGTACGGGTGTATTGTACGGGGGAGGGGTGTTGTAATGTTGGGGTACGGGGGTGTATTGTACAGGGGGAGGGGTGGTAATGTGGTACGGGGTGTATTGTACAGGGGGAGGGGTGTGTAATGTTTGGGGTACGGGGTGTATTGTACAGTAGGGGAGGGGTGTGTAATGTTGGGGTACAGGGTGTATTGTACAGGGGGAGGGGTGTGTAATGTTGGGTACAGGGTGTATTGTACAGGGGGAGCGGGTGTGTTGGGGTACGGGGTGTATTGTACAGGGGAGGGGTGTGTAATGTTGGGGTACGGGTGTATTGTACAGGGGAGGGGTGTGTAATGTTGGGGTACGGGGTGTATTGTACAGGGGGAGGGGTGTGTAATGTTGGGTACGGGTGTATTGTACAGGGGGTAATGTTGGGGTACGGGGTGTATGTACAGGGGAGGGGTGTGTAATGTTGGGGTACAGGTGTATTGTACAGGGGGAGGTAATGTGTGTAAGGAGGGGGTTGTGTATGTACAGGGGGATTGTAATGTTACCGGGTGTATGTACAGGGGTGTGTAATGTTGGGGTACGGGGTGTATGTACAGGGGGAGGGGTGTGTAATGTTGGGTACGGGTGTATTGGGGGGAGGGGTGTGTAAGTTGGGGTACGGGGTGTATTGTACAGGGGGTGTGTGTAATGTTGGGGTAAACGGGGTGTATTGTACAGGGGGAGGGGTGTGTAATGTTGGGGTACGGGGTGTATTGTACAGGGGGGAGGGGTGTGTAATGTTGGGGTACAGGGTGTATTGTACAGGGGGGGGGTGTAATGTTGATAATGGTGGTGGTGATGAGGATGATGGTGGTGATGAGTTTTCAGGCTGCACCACTGTCTTTTCTAGATGTAAGCAGGATGGAGTGCTCAGCTGTCCACCCCCAGGATTAATGAATGGACTGGCCCGGCCCTGCATTCTCCTCTTTATGTGCTTCCCACTGGGGGTGTGCAGGGGAACCCAAAGAGAGAAGAGGACACTGACAGACACACAGACAGCGGCCCCCTGATCCCAGGCTGTGTCACACATTAGAGGCACATGATGGGTGTTGTAGTGCTTCTCTGAGATGCTAATGTAATGTCTTAAAGGCATGGCGCGTATTAATGAAGACTCATTATACACCTGACCCTTCCCCAACCTCCGGCTCTGGGTGCTCTTCTCCTTCCCGGACTCGGCCATAACTCTGGAGGGTCAGGGCCCGGGAAGCCGGACAATGGCAGAGGTGGCCTGATTGTGTGCGGACAATGGCTCCTGTCATGCAGGGCTAATGGCTGAAATCATCTTCCCAGTGTAAACAGCCCCGGGGGAGGGGTACTACGTACCAACCGGTCTCCAGGACCTTGGAAAGTATGTGCCCCCCATAACCTGATGTCCAGCCCCCACCTATGTGCTCCCTGTGTGAGCAGGACTAGGGCAGGCAATGGACCCATTCACTGACAGCAAGCTATTCTAGGCCGGGGAGAGGATGACTGTAGGACAGGAGAATACAATCTATTGCTCCCTGTTATCAGACATTTCAGGGGAGAGGATGACTGTAGGACAGGAGAATACAATCTATTACTCCCTGTTATCAGCCATTTCAGGGGAGAGGATGACTGTAGGACAGGAGAATACAGTCTATTGCTCCCTGTTATCAGACATTTCAGGGAGAGGATGACTGTAGGACAGGAGAATACAATCTATTGCTCCCTGTTATCAGCCATTTCAGAGGATAGGATGACTGTAGGACAGGAGAATACAGTCTATTGCTCCCGGTTATCAGCCATTTCACGGGAGATGATGACTGTAGGACAGGAGAATACAGTCTATTGCTCCCTGTTATCAGCCATTTCAGGGGAGAGGATGACTGTAGGACAGGAGATTACCGTCTATTATTCTCTGTTATCAGCCATTTTCAGGGGAGAGGATGACTGTAGGACAGGAGAATACAGTTCTATTGCTCCCGGTTATCAGCCATTTCAGGGGAGAGGATGGACTGTAGGACAGGAGAATACAGTCTATTGCTCCCTGTTATCAGCCATTTCAGGGGAGAGGATGACTGTAGGACAGGAGAATACAATCTATTGCTCCCTGTTATCGGCCATTTCAGGGAGAGGATGACTGTTAGGACAGGAGAATACAATCTATTGCTCCCTGTTATCAGCCATTTCAGGGGAGAGGATGACTGTAGGACATTAGAATACAATCTATTGCTCCCGGTTATCAGCCATTTCAGGGAGAGGATGGACTGGTAGGACAGGAGAATACAGTCTATTGCTCCCTTTTATCAGCCATTTCAGGGGAGAGGATGACTGTAGGACATTAGAATACAATCTATTGCTCCCGGTTATCAGCCATTTCAGGGGAGAGGATGACTGTAGGACAGGAGAATACAATCTATTGCTCCCTTTTATCAGCCATTTCAGGGGAGAGGATGACTGTAGGACAGGAGAATACAGTCTATTGCCTCCCTGTTATCAGCCATTTCAGGGGAGAGGATGACTGTAGGACAGGAGAATACAATCTATTGCTCCCTGTTATCAGCCATTTCAGAGGAGAGGATGACTGTAGGACAGGAGAATACAATCTATTGCTCCCAGTTATCAGCAATTTCAGGGGAAAGGATGACTGTAGGACAGGAGAATACAGTCTATTGCTCCCGGTTATCAGCCATTTCACGGGAGATGATGACTGTAGGACAGGAGAATACAATCTATTGCTTCCTGTTATCAGACATTCAGGGAGAGGATGACTGTAGGACAGGAGAATACAATCTATTGCTCCCTGTTATCGGCCATTTCAGGGGAGAGGATGACTGTAGGACAGGAGAATACAATCTATTGCTCCCTGTTATCAGCCATTTCAGGGGAGAGGATGACTGTAGGACAGGAGAATACAATCTATTGCTCCCTGTTATCAGCCATTTCAGGGGAGAGGATGACTGTAGGACAGGAGAATACAGTCTAATTGCTCCCTGTTATCAGCCATTTCAGGGTAGAGGATGACTGTAGGACAGGAGAATACAGTCTATTGCTCCCTGTTATCAGCCATTTCAGAGGAGAGGATGACTGTAGGACAGGAGAATACAATCTATTGCTCCCTGTTATCATCCAATTCAGAGGAGAGGATGACTGTAGGACAGAAGAATACAGTCTATTGCTCCCTGTTATCAGAGATTTCAGGGGAGAGGATGACTGTAGGACAGGAGAATACAATCTATTGTACCTGTTATCAGCCATTTCAGGGGAGAGGATGACTGTAGGACAGGAGAATACAATCTATTGTTCCCTGTTATCAGACATTTCAGAGGAGAGGATGACTGTAGGACAGGAGAATACAATCTATTGCTCCCTGTTATCAGCCATTTCAGAGGAGAGGGTGACTGTAGGACAGGAGAATACAGTCTATTGCTCCCTGTTATCAGCCATTTCAGAGGAGAGGATGACAGTAGGACAGGAGAATACAATCTATTGCTCCCTGTTATCAGCCATTTCAGGGGAGAGGATGACTGTAGGACAGGAGAATACAATCTATTGCTCGCTGTCATGGGAAAAACTTCCAGAAGGTCGACCATCACTGCGGCCTCCACCAATCTGGGCTTTATGGCAGAACGGCCGGAAAGAAGCTTCTTCACAGTAAAGTCTGGAGGAGACCAGGCGCCGCTCATCACCTGCCCAATACCATCCCTACAGTGAAGCATGATGGTGGCAGCATCATGCTGGGGGGCATGGAGACTGGTCAGGGAGGAGGGAAATCTGAATAGGGCAAAGTCCAGAGATATTCTTCATGAGAGCTCAGGACCTCAGACTGAGCTGAGCATTCACCTTCCAACAAGACAAGGACCCTAAGCACATGGACAGGACACCACAGGAGCAACTGAAGGACAACTCTAGGAATGTCTTTGAGGGGCTCGGCAAGAATCCTGAACCCAGTGGAACATCTCTGGAGAGACCTGAATATGGCTGTCCACCGACGGCCCCCATCCCACTTGACAAAGCTGGAGAGGATCTGCAGAGAACCCTAACCCTGTAGTTCTTCATCAAAGGTGAAGATCTTGACCACGTGGCATGGTTGTAAATTTGTTTCAGTGGAAGGTGCCTCAGTTCGGTCCAGGAGATGACCGTTGAGCAGCTCTTATATGAAGAAACTCGTAGCACTTTTTAGTAGATCCCGTGATCCACTGATGGTGGCATTGCTTCTTATCTGGATCTTATTAAGCCATTGATATTAAAGAATTAGGGCCTCTGATTTTCTGCAGGTATCTGCGAAGACAGGCCTCCGAACATCAAGACAGCGCCATTCCTCTGGCTCCTGAGCTTGTGTATCTAGAAACAGCATGGACAACCACAAGAAGGTGCAGGCAATGAATACTGGACTGAGGTTCTCTAAGGCTCTGAAGAAAGTCCTGAGAAGATGGTGGATAGAACTGTGCCTTGATGGTGGTGAATTGCATGTTGAGTCCATCCAGACTGAGAGATGTAACTTGTGTGGATGAGGATGAAGAATTCTCTTCTGGAAGAGAAGGTCTGGAATGTCTGGTGGTCGCCCATACGTGACCAGAAGAGTGAAAACTAGGCCCTATGAGCAGAATGGGAGAATGTCTATGACTTCTGTCTTATCCTCCCAGACACCTCTATATATTTTATTATAATTGACATTAGAGCATGATGAGAAAAGATACCGAGGGCACAGCTGGATACCCGAGTATTTTCTTCTGCCTCCATGGCATCTAAAGGTGATCCTCCTCAGTTCTTTATTAGCTGAGAGAAGATTGTAGAGTTGAGGCTCCTCCTGATGAAACTCCTTGCCGCCTGTCTGTAAGTAGGTTGACAGAACAAGTATGTGGTGGTTGTGCAGGTAAGGTTGGAGGTGAGCCAAGGCTGGTCTGACCATCCTGAGATCCTCCACTTTTTTCCTTTTCTTGTAACAATCTGTCTTCATGCGCATCCCGGCCCCTGGACGAGGCTTCTATAGTAAGGACCTTCTGAGGCCGGGGAATCCAAGATTTACCACATGGCAGATGCTGAGACTTTAGCCACCACTTCAGCTCTTGGCTAGTTGATGAATAAACCAAAAAGTTCTTAATCTAGACTTTTGTGACATCTGTTCCAAGAAACATGTATATTGTCCTAGTGTTTCATCTATGGTGAAGATAGGAGATCCAGCGTTTTTATGGCATAGCAAAAGAGCACTTTGGGATGAGGGAGGAGGTGACTCCTTCATGATTGCATTCTCCTCTCTGACAACTTTATTGTTACCTGATTAGTTTATGAAGATGTCAGGTGTTTCAGCTCCAGAGTTGGGTCTAGCTATGATTCCCTGTAAATGATCCGGAAGCCATGGCCTTGTAGCAGCTGTATGGTTGTGTGCAGATCCATCAGAGGCTATTGTTTGGAGGACGCCTTTATCCACCAGTCTTCAAGGTATAGGATGTCAGCCACACCTCACCTCCTCAGGGACCTTGTCAGAATTACTGTGGTCCTGGTAAAACTGCAGGAGCAGATGACATGAGAGCAGAATAACAACCTAGTCTGCTTCTGAGAACTTTCCTGTGGTTGAGTAACGTGGGGATGTGAAGGTGGATATCCCTGAGATGCAGTGTGCTCAGGAGATGCAGTGAGGTCAGGAGATGCAGTGAGGTCAGGAGATGCAGTGTGGTCAGGAGATGCAGTGTGGTCAGGAGATGCAGTGTGCTCAGGAGATGCAGTGAGGTCAGGAGATGCAGTGAGGTCAGGAGATGCAGTGAGGTCAGGAGATGCAGTGTGGTCAGGAGATGCAGTGTGATCAGGAGATGCAGTGTGATCAGGAGACTGCAGTGTGTTCAGGAGATGCAGTGTGGTCAGGAAATTGCAGTGAGGTCAGGAGATGGCAGTGTGGTCAGGAGATGCATTTGTGTTCAGGAGATGCAGTGTGCTCAGGGAAATGCAGTGAGGTCAGGAGATGCAGTGTGGTCAGGAGATGCATTGTGTTCAGGAGATGCAGTGTGCTCAGGAATGCAGTGAGGTCAGGAGATGCAGTGTGGTCAGGAGATGCATTGTGTTCAGGAGATGCAGTGTGCTCTAGGAAATGCAGTGAGTCAGGAGATGCAGTGTGCATCAGCGAGATGCAGTGTGGTCAGGAGATGCATTGTGTTCAGGAGATGCATTGTGTTCAGGGAGATGCAGTGAGGTCAGGAGATGCAGTGTGGTCAGGAGATGCATTGTGTTCAGGAGATGCAGTGTGCTCAGGAAATGCAGTGAGGTCAGGAGATGCAGTGAGGTCAGGAGATGCAGTGTGCTCAGGAAATGCAGTGAGGTTAGGAGATGCAGTGTGGTCAGGAGATGCAGTGTGGTTAGGAGATGCAGTGTAGTCAGGAGATTGCAGTGTGGTCAGGAGATGGCAGTGTGGTCAGGAGATGCAGTGTGGTCAGGAGATGCATTGTGTTCAGGAGATGCAGTGTGGTCAGGAGATGCAGTGAGGTCAGGAGATGCAGTGAGGTCAGGAGATGCAGTGTGGTCAGGAGATGCAGTGTGGTCAGGAAATGCAGTGAGGTCAGGAGATGCAGTGAGGTCAGGAGATGCAGTGTGGTCAGGAGATGCATTGTGTTCAGGAGATGCATTGTGTTCAGGAGATGCAGTGTGTTCAGGAGATGCAGTGTGTTCAGGAGATGCAGTGTGTTCAGGAGATGCAGTGTGGTCAGGAGATGAGGTGTGGTCAGGAGATGCAGTGTGGTCAGGAGATGAAGTGAGGTAAGGAGATGCAGTGAGGTAAGGAGATGCAGTGTGGTCAGGAGATGCAGTGTGGTCAGGAGATGCAGTGTGGTCAGGAGATGCAGTGAGGTACGGAGATGCAGTGTGGTCAGGAGATGCAGTGTGGTCAGGAGATACAGTGAGGCCAGGAGATGCAGTGTGGTCAGGAGATGCAGTGTGGTCAGGAGATGCAGTGTGGTCAGGAGATGCAGTGTGGTACGGAGATGCAGTGTGGTCAGGAGATGCAGTGTGGTCAGGAGATGCAGTGTGGTCAGGAGATACAGTGAGGCCAGGAGATGCAGTGTGGTCAGGAGATGCAGTGTGGTCAGGAGATGCAGTGTGGTCAGGAGATGCAGTGTGGTCAGGAGATGCAGTGAGGCCAGGAGATGCAGTGTGGTCAGGAGATGCAGTGTGGTCAGTTTAGTATCCCTCTTCAATAACCCCCTGACTGATCGAGTAGTCTTCATCTTGAATCTCCTCTTCACCAGGAACCTTGTTTGTGTTTGAGACAATGGCATCTCTACTGAATTTCCTGAACTCAAGGGCACCGATTTCTCTAATTCTTGAGAAGACCCAAGTGTCTGACCTTTGAGAAGAGAGCTGTTTCTCAGCCTGCCCCCTATCTGTACACTCATATGCCTTAGTGTCAAAAGATTTGAAAAATTTCTGACTAGGCCTCAACTTGAAGATCTTCTTGCCCCGAAAGTATCAGGAACAGGCGCTCCTCTCAGTGTCTGTGAACTTGACTCCTTCTCTGTTGTTCAGAGACTCTATCATTTTCTCCACTTAAGGACCAGACAATAAACCAGGAGACACAGCGGACTGCAGACATAGTTCTCAGAGGGTACACAGCGGACTGCAGACATAGTTCTCAGAGGGTACACAGCGGACTGCAGAAATAGTTCTCAGAGGGTACACAGCGGACTGCAGACATAGTTCTCAGAGGGTACACAGCGGACTGCAGAAATAGTTCTCAGAGGGTACACAGCGGACTGCAGACATAGTTCTCAGAGGGTACACAGCGGACTGCAGACATAGTTCTCAGAGGGTACACAGCGGACTGCAGAACATAGTTCTCAGAGGGTACACCGGAGCTCAGAGGGTACACAGCGGACTGCAGACATAGTTTCTCAGAGGGTACAGCAGACTGTCAGACTAGTTCCAGAGGGTACACAGCGGACTGCAGACATAGTTCTCAGAGGGTACACAGCGCAGACTGCAGACATAGTTCTCAGAGGGTACACAGCGGACTGCAGACATAGTTCTCAGAGGGTACACAGCGGACTGCAGAACATAGTTTCTCAGAGGTACACAGCGGACTGCAGAAATAGTTCTCAAGAGGAGCGGACTGCAAGTTCTCAGAGCGGACTGCAGAAATAGTTTCTCAGAGGGCGCACCGGACTGCAGACATAGTTCTCAGAGGGTACACAGGGACTGCAGAAATAGTTCTCAGAGGGTACACAGCGGACTGCAGAAATAGTTCTCAGAGGATACACGGCGGACTGCAGAAATAGTTCTCAGAGGGTACACGGCGGACTGCAGACATAGTTCTCAGAGGTACACAGCGGACTGCAGAAATAGTTCTCAGAGGGTACACAGTGGACTGCAGAAATAGTTCTCAGAGGGTACACGGCGGACTGCAGAAATAGTTCTCAGAGGATACACGGCGGACTGCAGAGTTTCAGAGGTACAGCAGACATAGTTCTCAGAGGGTACACAGCGGACTGCAGAAATAGTTCTCAGAGGGTACACAGCGGACTGCAGAAATAGTTCTCAGAGGGTACACAGCGGACTGCAGAACATAGTTCTCAGAAGGGTACACGGGCGGACTGCAGAAATAGTTCTCAGAGGGTACACAGCGACTGCAGAAATAGTTCTCAGAGGGTACACAGCGGACTGCAGACATAGTTCTCAGAGGTACACAGGCGGACTGCAGAAAAAGTTCTCAGAGGGTACACAGCGGACTGCAGAAATAGTTCTCAGGTACACAGGGTGCAGACATAGTTCTCAGAGGGTACACGCGGACTGCAGAAATAGTTCTCAGAGGGTACAGCGGACTGCAGTTCTCAGAGGGTACACTGCGGGCAGACATAGTTCTCAGAGGGTACACAGCGGACTGCAGAAATAGTTCTCAGAGGGTACACAGCGGACTGCAGAAATAGTTTCTCAGAGGGTACACAGCGGACTGCAGACATAGTTCTCAGAGGGTACACAGCGGACTGCAGACATAGTTCTCAGAGGGTACACAGCGGACTGCAGAAATAGTTTCTCAGAGGGTACACAGCGGACTGCAGACATAGTTCTCAGAGGGTACACGGCGGACTGCAGAAATAGTTCTCAGAGGATACATGGCGGACTGCAGACATAGTTCTCAGAGGGTACACAGCGGACTGCAGACATAGTTTCTCAGAGGGTACACAGCGGACTGCAGAAATAGTTCTCAGAGGGTACACAGCGGACTGCAGACATAGTTCTCAGAGGGTACACAGCGGACTGCAGACATAGTTCTCAGAGGGTACACAGCGGACTGCAGAAATAGTTCTCAGAGGGGTACACGGCGGACTGCAGAAAATAGTTCCCAGAGGGTACACGGCGGACTGCAGAAATAGTTCTCAGAGGGTACATAGCGGACTGCAGAAATAGTTCTCAGAGGGTACACAGCGGACTGCAGACATAGTTCTCTGAGGGTACACAGCGGACTGCAGAAATAGTTCTCAGAGGGTACACGGCGGACTGCAGACATAGTTCTATGAGGGTACACAGCAGACTGCCAGAAATAGTTCTCAGGGGTACACGGCGGACTGCAGAAATAGTTCTCAGAGAGTACACGGCGGACTGCAGAAATAGTTCTCAGAGGGTACACAGCGGACTGCAGACATAGTTCTCAGAGGGTACACAGCGGACTGCAGACATAGTTCTCAGAGGGTACACAGCGGACTGCAGACATAGTTCTCAGAGGGTACACAGCGGACTGCAGAAATAGTTCTCAGAGGGTACACAGCGGACTGCAGAAATAGTTCTCAGAGGGTACACAGCGGACTGCAGAAATAGTTCTCAGAGGGTACAACAGCGGACTGCAGACATAGTTCTCAGAAGGGTACACGGCGGACTGCAGAAATAGTTCTCAGAGGTACACGGCGGACTGCAGAAATAGTTCTTCAGAGGATACACGGCGGACTGCAGAAATAGTTCTCAGAGGGTACACGGCGGACAGCAGACATAGTTCTCAGAGTACACACAGACAGAAATAGTTCTCAGAGGGTACACAGCGGACTGCAGAAATAGTTCTCAGAGGGTACACAGCGGGACTGCAGACATAGTCTCAGAGGGTACACAGACTGCAGAAATAGTTCTCCAGACTACACAGCGGACTGCAGACATAGTTCTCAGAGGGTACACAGCGGACTGCAGAAATAGTTCTCCAGAGGGTACACAGCGGACTGCATAGTTCTCAGAGGTACACGGCGGACTGCAGAATAGTTCTCAGAGGGTAAGCGGACTGAGACATAGTCTCAGAGGTTCTCAGTACACAGCGGACTGCAGAAATAGTTCTCAGAGGGTACACAGCGGACTGCAGACATAGTTCTCAGAGGGTACACAGCGGACTGCAGAAATAGTTCTCAGAGGGTACACGGCGGACTGCAGAAATAGTTCTCAGGGGGCAGGGGACTGCAGAATAGTTCTCAGAGGGTACACAGCGGACTGCAGACATAGTTCTCAGAGGGTACACAGCGGACTGCAGAAATAGTTCTCAAGAGTACACAGCGGACTGCAGAAATAGTTCTCAGAGAGGTACACGGCGGACTGCAGAAATAGTTCTCAGAGGGTACCACAGCGGACTGCAGACATAGTTTCTCAGAGGGTACACAGCGGACTGCAGACATAGTTTCTCAGAGGGTACACAGCGGTGCAGACTAGCGGACTGCAGAAATAGTTCTCAGAGGGTACACAGCGGACTGCAGAAATAGTTCTCAGAGGGTACACAGCGGACTGCAGAAATAGTTCTCAGAGGATACCAGCGGACTGCAGAAATAGTTCTCAGAGCGGTAGCGGACTGCAGAAATAGTTCTCAGAGGGTACACGGCGGACTGGCAGACATAGTTCTCAGAGGGTACACGGCAGACTGCAGACATAGTTCTCAGAGGGTACACGGCGGACTGCAGAAATAGTTCTCAGAGGGTACACAGCGGACTGCAGAAATAGTTCTCAGAGGGTACACAGCGGACTGCAGAGTTCTCAGAGGGTAGGTCTCAGAGGGACAGCGGACTGCAGACATAGTTCTCAGAGGGTACACAGCGACTGCAGAAATAGTTCTCAGAGACACAGGACTGACTGCAGAATAGTTCTCAGAGGGTACCACGACTGCAGACATAGTTCTCAGAGGGTACACAGCGGACTGCAGAAATAGTTCTCAGAGGGTACACAGCGGACTGAATAGTTCTCAGAGGGTACACGGCGGACTGAGACATAGTTCTCAGAGGGTACACAGCGGACTGCAGAAATAGTTCTCAGAGGGTACACAGCGGACTGCAGACCTAGTTCTCAGAGGGTACACAGCAGACTGCAGAAATAGTTCTCAGAGGTACACAGCGGACTGCAGAAATAGTTCTCAGAGGGTACACAGCGGACTGCAGAAAATAGTTCTCAGAGGGTACACAGCGGACTGCAGAAATAGTTCTCAGAGGGTACACAGCGGACTGCGTTCTCAGAGGGTTACTGCAGAAATAGTTCTCTGCAGAAATAGTTCTCAGGCGTACACAGCGGACTGAGACATAGTTCTCAGAGGTACACAGCGG
>ONZH01001103.1:0-51564 GCA_900303285.1 Rhinella marina | reverse complement strand
TGTACAGATACATTTATTGAATAACTCAGTAGCATACAACATTTTTTAATGACATAACATTACAAAAGTATTCAGATCCAGGTGCTGGTTTGAAAACTGTAGAATATTTTTCGTGGGACAACCCCTTTAAATAACTCGGTGGTTATACAAAATTTTTAATTATATGCAATTACAGAAGTATTCAGAATGTTTGTTTTTTTTCTTAATGAATGCCAGGATCCATTTCATCTTGTCACATAAGAGCTGACCGGCTTTCAGACTTTCCATCCCTTTTATTGGAGAAGTGGTCATTTCTGGGGCATACTCGTTCTCCATCATTCAGTGACCCAGCTTTCAGACCCCCGTTGACATAAGCTTTGGCCATTGTCAGGACCCCTCTATTGTCAGGTTTTCAGAACTCCCAAACCTTCTTTTTTGCATTAAAGGGGTTAGCCCACGAATAATGTAAAAACAGAAAATCAGACATCATATAGGACATGACAATCTCTCTCTAACAAACCTAGAACCAGCCCTGTACCTCACATGGATCCAGAGATCTCCCCATTCATTGCTCTGCTAGATTTTTATATCAAGCTGACAGCTCAAGGGAGTGTCTTTTCTGCTGCAGCTCAGGGGGCGTGTCCATGCGCTCCCTATAACAGCTCATGGGGCGTGTCCATGCCCTCCCTATCACAGCTCAGGGGGTGTGTCTCAGCTCTCCCTATCACAGCTCAGGAGGCGTGTCTCAGCTCTCCCTATCACAGCTCAGGAGGCGTGTCTCAGCTCTCCCTATCACAGCTCAGGAGGCGTGTCTCAGCTCTCCCTATCACAGCTCAGGAGGCGTGTCTCGCTCTCCTATCACAGTTCAGGAGGCGGTCCGTGCTCTCCCTATCAACAGCTCAGGAGGCGTGTCCGTGCTCTCCCTATCACAGCTCAGAGGCATTCATGCTCTCCATATCACAGCTCAGGAGGCGAGTCTCAGCTCTCCCTATCACAGTTCAGGAGGAAGTTGAAAGATGAAACTGAGCATGTGCGGCCTTCTCATTGAGCAGGTCAAAGAAATAAGAAGTTAAGTGGTCCTATACAGATACATTTTATTGAATAACTCAACAGCTATAATACATTTTTAATGACGTGCAATTACAAAAGTATTCAGATCCAGGAGCTGGTTTGAATACTGTAGGATATTTTTCGTAGGACAACCCCTTTAAGGGTTAAGTCTACGTGAGAACCATTGCTAGGACCTGTTCAATCCAAATAGTTGGACGTCCCTATGATAATATATGTATTTTCTATAGCCCACATCTGTATATTACCTGTTTACTGTGTACTTGTGCAGGCGGCAGTCTTACGGTAAGCAGCTGAACTTCTGTGAACCCATAAAGAGAACAATTTCTGCAAAGTAAACCATTCCAGGCGCGGGTTTCATTAGGATTTATCGGTGGCAGGGGGATATATTATGAACACTGCAGGGTAAGATGAAGGTACGGAAAACCTTTTTTCAGTGCTGAAGCCATTTTGGCCTAGTTAAAGAGTTTTCTTTGTCTGTTTTGGGTTCATTATCTAGATGTTTGGTGAAAATGAAATGCAAATTCTATGCATTTTATGTAATTAGAGCTTCAGACGTTTTCTGATACAAAGCTCCAAAGCTACAAGAATAGAGTCAAATAACATTCTGGTCCATGCCCACCGCTTTTTCCACTCCTCCAGACGGGCACCACGTTACTCACCCCGCTGCCGCTGCTCTCCTTTCAGCAGCAGGTACGGCCATAGGAGTCCCATGTCTCTTCTTCCACTGCAAGCCGCAGACCATAGGGCAGATGCACGTTTCCCGGGCCTTGAAAGGCCAGCGCACACACCCTGGGGACTTTAGGCACCTTCTCCTATGGGTTGCCTAGCTTGCTACTTTTGCACTGTATCAGTTTGTCTATACTTGTACTGACTTCTGCCTGATTCCTGGATTCTGACCCTCTGCCGGCTGACCTGACCTCTACCTGTCTACTGTATTAACCCTTTTCTGATAGCCCTGACCTTGGCTTGTTTCTGACTACAAGTTTTCCTGTTCGTTGGTGTTCTGCAAAGGTGTTTCTGACCCCCCGTGGGTCAGCTGTAAACAATACCTGGACTACTCTAAGAGGTAGTGGCTTAGTAGCTCCCAGCAAAGTCCAGATCCTTGTATAGGGGTTAAAGGGTGAAAACCAGGCGACTGCCGGGATAACTTCTTTAGGATTATCCCAAAGTCAGCCCAGTTTGTTGAAGCAGCGTTTCCACACCCACTGCCTGCACTCACCACTAGGGGGAGCTCACTGCATACAGTTTTACACAGCTCTTATAGACAGAAATGATATTACTCGTCAGCTCCCTCTAGTTGTGGGAATTTGGAGCTTTATTTCGCAAAAATCGGGAGAAACTCTGTGATAGTACCCATAAAAACAAAGACTTTTGATATAACTACTTTTTAGGGTGAGTTACCCTTGTTTTTTCTTTACACAGTCTAACAATGCAGACTGTGTTCTGGGCAGGACGGGCCCTTGGTGACGATGCGCATTCTGCTGGTGTTTATTACACAGACATATTCAGATATGCAGGCACTCCAATTAAAGCTAAATGCAGATGACTGTAATTATTTTGCCCCAGTGCACTTCAATGGTCACATACCGAACAATGCTGTCCTCTCAATAATGAGGCTTTCATCAGCAAGCGGAAAAAAAAAGTGCATTAATTATCACAGAGTGATCAATCGTGTTTGCTTTTCACGTTTTTAAAACCTCAATTGGACTTGTTTAAGAGATAAACAAGCAAAAGTTAATTTACAATCCACATCTTGTACTTCTTCTTAAAGGGGTTGTCCAGGATTTCAATGGTGATGGCTTATACATAGTATAGACCATCTGTATCAGATCGGCAGGGTCTGACATCCCTCACCGATCAGCTGTTTCGTTGTAACTCCGGTGCCACACCAAGACGTCTCATGTAGCAGAAGGTGCTGCAAAGTACAGTACTGTTCCCATTTACTTAAGTAGGAGCAGTTAATGGATCTGTGTAGTTCTGGCAGAATAGTGAGTGCAGCTCTGGAGTATAATACAAGATGTAACTCAGGATAAGTAATGTATGTACACAGTGACTGCACCAGCAGAATAGTGAGTACAGCTCTGGAGCATAATACAGGATGTAACTCAGGATAAGTAATGTATGTACACAGTGACTGCACCAGCAGAATAGTGAGTGCAGCTCTGGAGTATAATACAGGATGTAACTCAGGATCAGTAATGTATGTACACAGTGACTGCACCAGCAGAAATAGTGAGTGGCAGCTCTGGAGTATAATA
Organism: Rhinella marina; assembly: GCA_900303285.1. Taxonomy (NCBI): domain Eukaryota; kingdom Metazoa; phylum Chordata; class Amphibia; order Anura; family Bufonidae; genus Rhinella; species Rhinella marina. The sequence goes on along the minus strand of ONZH01001103.1, from coordinate 48,256 downwards.
CAGGATATAACTCAGGATCAGTACAGGATAAGTAATGTAATGTATGTACACAGTGACTCCACCAGCAGAATAGTGAGTGCAGCTCTGGAGTATAATACATGATGTAAAACTCAGGATCTGTACAGGATAAGTAATGTATGTACACAGTGACTCCACCAGAAGAATAGTGAGTGCAGCTCTGGAGTATAATACAGGATGTAACTCAGGATCAGTACAGGATAAGTAATGTATGTACACAGTGACTCCACCAGCAGAATAGTGAGTGGCAGCTCTGGAGTATAATACAGGATGTAACTCAGGATCAGTACAGGATAAGTAATGTAATGTATGTACACAGTGACTCCACCAGCAGAATAGTGAGTGGCAGCTCTGGAGTATAATACATGATGTAACTCAGGATCTGTACAGGATAAGTAATGTATGTACACAGTGACTCCACCAGAAGAATAGTGAGTGCAGCTCTGGAGTATAATACAGGGTGTAACTCAGGATCTGTACAGGATAAGTAATATAATGTATGTACACAGTGACTCCACCAGCAGAATAGTGAGTGCAGCTCAGGAGTATAATACAAGATGTAACTCAGGATCAGTACAGGATAAGTAATGTATGTACACAGTGACTCCACCAGCAGAATAGTGAGTGCAGCTCTGGAGTATAATACAGGATGTAACTCAGGATCAGTACAGGATAAGTAATGTAATGTATGTACACAGTGACTCCACCAGCAGAATAGTGAGTGCAGCTCTGGAGTATAATACAGGATGTAACTCAGGATCAGTACAGGATAAGTAATGTAATGTATGTACACAGTGACTCCACCAGCAGAATAGTGAGTGCAGCTCTGGAGTATAATACAGGATGTAGCTTGTAACTCAGGATCAGTACAAGGTACTGGACAGGATTAGTATGCAAACAATTGTGGGGTATCTTTTGTGGACTCTGCATCTTTCTCTTCCTTTGTTATTCCTCCTGGAAATGTATGAATAAATTAACAACTGGGTGTTACCATTCCCATATTTAAAAGAGCATGTTCTTCCACTGTTTGACATTTGGTTGATCAGTGTTGACCATGTAGGGACACATCCTAATGACAAGGGGAATGGCAACACCCAGTTGTCAATTTATTTATGCATTTCCAGGAGGAATAACAGAGGAGATGCACAACTCCGAGTTCTAAGAAAAGATGCCCCAGAAATATTGGAAATGCAAGTAATTACTAAAGCAGGCATGTCAGGCGAGATTAAATCAAGGCATTTTCAATTAGCCAAATTGGACCTACCGCAAGGCTGCCACTAAAAATTACAGGCCCCGGCGGCTCAGATCTGTGAAGCATATGAGGAACTTCTGCCCAGACAGGTCTAAATCGGTGTCCTTTGTCTTTGAAGTAGCTGGAGGCTGCGCAGGTATGCGCTCATATTGCTGCAATTGACAGATCTGCCTCCCTGGAGGTTCTGCAGCAGCTTTACTTGCCAGATAGCCTGATAATTACTGAGAAGCAAAGGTGTAAATGTAAATTAACAGCCGATTCCTCTGAGACAGCGGCTAAAAATGCATTTCTGATGACTGAAGGTATTTCTCTATTAATGGGATAAGGGCTTATGACCTACAAGATACAGGGAGGGACAGCGAATATTCGGCAGGATTTCATGGTACAGTACATAGCTGAGCCGATGGAGGATGAAACTGAGCATGTGCAGCCTTCTCAGTGAGCAGGACAAAGAAATAAGAAAAAATAAACAGCAGGTGGCGCTATACAGATATATTTTATTGAATAACTCAGTGGCTGTGCTAAATTGTTAATTACATGCAATTACAAAAGAATTCAGGTCCAGCTGCTGAGTTGAAAACTGTAAAATATTTTTCATGGGACAGTCCCTTTAAGGTGCATTCACATGACCGTATTTTTGGTCCACATTCGATCCCCATTCATTTCAGTGGGTCAGCAAAAAATGTAGACCACACACCTTGTGCCGTCCGCATCCGTATGTCCGTTCCATAGCCCCGCAAAAAATATAGAGCATGTCCTATTATTGATCCCCAAAAATCGGATGCATCATGGATGTCACATAGAGGACATCCGTATTTTTTGCGGATTTGCGTTTTGCGGATCGCAAAATACATACGGTCGTGTGAATGCACCCTTAACCAGCAGGGTCTTCCTGCGCAGTACCCCAGAAGAGGGTACTTGCAAATTATTTCTGGTTATTTAAATGTTACGTAATGTTATTTAATCCATTGTACTACCCAGCATAGTTTTGTATGGATATGTTAGGGTTAACAATCCTGACTCTGCCCCTGTAGGAAGCTGGCACGTGTGCTCACTCCTGAGAGTACTAGGCCTACATCCCAGAGAATCACTATCTCTGAGACATCCAAAGAGAGAAAACCATCTCTACTATGCAGTATTCCAGAGATCTCCACATTCATTGCTCTGCTAGATTCATACTAAGATGACAGCTCAAGGGGAATGTCTTTTCTGCAGAAATAAAGACAGAGAGAAAGACAGAAAGAAAGACTTGGGAAAGATCGATGAAAGGAGTACTACAACCCCCATCCTTATTTATATCACTATACAGCTATTTGTGAAGATTTGAAGATTTGCTCTGTGAATTGTGTTTTGATACCATTGGATGTACTACAACTCCCATTCTGCACTTTAGCAAAGAAATACTTCTTTATTGTCTATATCTGGCCTGGTTTCTGACTCCAGCACCGTTTGCCGGCCACTGCGCACTACATCTCCTGTGTTGCACCTCCACCAAATCCACAACATGAAGAGCACCCCAAAAACCATCAGACAGGAGCCCCAAAATCAAGGGAAGAAAGGGTGTGCCCCCCTCTGTCACTGCCCGGCCCTAGGGAGCATCTGTTTGAGGATTGCCATAGTGAATAACTGTTGCAACCAGAGCCACCACCACTCCCATCCTCTACTCCTCCTTGGCTCGCTGCACCTGGATGTTGACCTGAAGTCATGAGAAATAACTAAAAGCACCCACATATCATAAACCGTCAACTAAGACATAGGTGTAACATACACAAGACTGGTCAACAGGAGGGAAGTGTCTGTGTATACTTCACGTGAATTCAGACGGGTGACCAGGTGACCAGAGGAGTCGGCTCCATAACTTAAAAATGGCTGACCATAGTTAGTTGTATCCTCCTGTCTCCGTGTATAGAAGGAACGTGTCACTAGTTCATCAATCATAAGATTTGTGCCCCGTGTACAGCGCAGTCTCACACAGGCCTGTTCATTTTAATTGGATTTAGTTAATGTTTTCTCCACACTTTGTGCTGACACGTCAGTTCCAGTTATTCAGTAGAAGAGTTGATTGACTGTTCAGGGATCATTAACCCGTTACTGTGTGATAGCATCAGTGTAACTGATTACTGGTGTTTACCTGATGTGACCATACGGATATAGCAGAGCTGTGTACATTAATGTGATACACTTTGTTCATTTATGTATTGTAGTGTCCTCCATTGTGTAAATGCTGGACAAAATAAAGAGGCATAATGTTACAGTACAGAGATACTAAACACAGTGATGTCACAGTACAGAGATACTAAACACAGTGATGTCACAGTACAGAGATAATAAACACAGTGATGTCACAGTACAGAGATAATAAACACAGTGATGTCACAGTACAGAGATGATAAACACAGTGATGTCACAGTACAGAGATGATAAACACAGTGATGTCACAGTACAGAGATGATAAACACAGTGATGTCACAGTACAGTGATAATAAATACAGTGATGTCACAGTACAGAGATAATAAACACAGTGATGTCACAGTACAGAGATAATAAACACAGTGATGTCACAGTACAGAGATAATAAACATAGTGATGTCACAGTACAGAGATAATAAACACAGTGATGTCACAGTACAGAGATAATAAGCACAGTGATGTCACAGTACAGAGATAATAAACACAGTGATGTCACAGTACAGGGATAATAAACACAGTGATGTCACAGTACAGACATAATAAACACAGTGTTTCACAGTACAGGGATAATAAACCACAGTGATGTCACAGTACAGGGATAATAAACACAATGATGTCACAGTACAGGGATAAGGTAAACACAGTGTATGTCACAGTACGGGGATAATAAACACAGGTGGATGTCACAGGACAGACATAATAAACACAAATAATGTCACAGTACAGGGATAATAAACACAGTGATGTCACAGTACAGGGATAATAAACACAGTGATGTCACAGTACAGACATAATAAACACAATGATGTCACAGTACAGAGATAATAAACACAGTGATGTCACAGTCCAGGGATAATAAACACAGTGATGTCACAGTACAGGGATAATAAACAGCAGTGATGGTCACAGTACAGGACATAATAAAGCACAATGATGGTGCACAGTAGGATGACAGAGATGGATGTCAACAGTACAGGGTTGATAACTCACAGAAGGGATAATAACACAGTGATGTCACAGTCCAGGGATAATAAACCAAATGTGAAAAAAGCAAAAGGGTCTGAAGACTTTCTGAATGCACTGTAGTACACAAGGTTTTGTTTGTAGTCTACATAGGGGCTATTTACACAAAATGGTAGGATATATTTAATCAAGACTATTTGCAAAATGGTTCATTTTTTAAAAATTTTATTTTAGTCACATTTCACCAGTGAAAAGAATGGATGTAACGGTGGACATAGCCTCGAAGAATTTCCGGGACAAAATGAATGATCTATTCCAGGGATGGCCAACCTGAGGCTCTCCAGCTGTTGCAAAACTATAACTCCCAGCATGCCCACGCTGTCTACAGCAGGGCATGGTGGGAGTTGTAGTTTTACCGCAGCTGGAGAGCCGCAGGTTGGCCATCCCTGGTCTATTCTGTATAACCATCATTGTAATCTCATCTTGTATGCACTCAGCCTTAGCTACATCCCACAGCGCTGATACTGTTCCTCTTACCTGCCAGGGATGAGAAGAACCAGTCCATCATTGTAAGTGGAGAGTCTGGAGCTGGGAAAACCGTGTCTGCCAAATACGCCATGAGGTACTTCGCCACGGTCGGGGGCTCCGCCAGCGAAACTAACGTGGAGGAAAAGGTCCTGGCGTCCAGTCCCATAATGGAGGTGAGACATGAAACACATGGATGCGTGGAGCATGTTCACACTTGGTGGTGGTGGTCTCACCTATGGGGCACCTCTTGTAAACAGTATATATATTTTTGCAAATGAATCACTCAGATACTACCCAAAATACTATTTTCCGTCACAGAATGACATTTGGGACACAATATAATTTTGTAAAGATACATTTTTATGATCTGCGTCACCATTTTGTGTCAGATATTGTCATTTTGTGATACAGAATATGTTTTTTATTTAATTCAAGTAGCACATGTGAATGGCTGGCCCTATACGGTTTGGCAACAGTATAAACAGCAGGGGTAAGAGACGCATTGCATTCTTTTTTTTTTAAAGTTGTCCTTTTGACAGTAAAGGTATATTCACATGTAGCAGTTTAGATGCATCACAACCGCAAAGGCAAAAAGTGCATTCATTTTCCTTGCCGTTTTCAAAGCGTTTGCTGTTTTTTGAGCGAAACATATTTATTTGACCTTTCACCTGTAAAAAATTGTATCAAAAAATTGTGTCAAAATTTCCATGTGACCTGATATCTCCCTTCTTCAGGTAACGTGCTAGATAATGTGTCCTACTGTACATCCAACATGTCATCTAGGCCCGATGGTTTCCGCCCCCAATGTACAACGAATAAAAGCACAATGCAGCAGCACTCTACAAACGTAAATTACGTACAACAATGCCATAGTAATAGAAAGTATTCTGGTGCTAATGCTACGCTTATTTAGTAAATTTGAGATTCTTGGCAAATACATTTTGTACAAAATTATTTGGGCCTGTCTGCCAAACGTCAAGGCGATCTTTGTAAGACAGGAACCTAACACTAATTACTATCTGTTATGTGCCATAATGGCCACCATAAAGTACAGGGAATGCAGGTTCCACATGCATGCTGGGTCCACTCTGCGTTTTATCATTTTTGATGCCATAATAACAGTTACATAGTTTATAAGGCTGAAAAAAGACATCTGTCCATCCAGCTCGGCCTGTTATCCTGCAAGTTGATCCAGAGGAAGGCAAAAAACCCTGTGAGGTAGAAGCCAATTTTCCTCACTTTAGGGGAAAAAAATTCCTTCCCGACTCCAATCAGGCATCAGAATTACTCCCTGGATCAACGACCCCTCTCTAGTAACTATAACCTGTAATATTATTACCTCCAGAAATACATCCAGGCCCCTCCTGATCTCTTATAGTGAACTTACCATCACCACCTCCTCAGGCAGAGAGTTCCATAGTCTCACTGCTCTTACCGTAAAGAATCCTCTTCTATGTTTATGTACAAACCTTCTTTCCTCCAGACGCAGAGGATGTCCCCTCGTCACAGTCACAGTCCTGAGGATAAATAGATGATGGGAGAGATCTCTGTACTGACCCCTGATATATTTATACATAGTTATTAGATCTCCCCTCAGTCGTCTTTTTTCTAAAGTGAATAACCCTAATTTTGATAATCTTTCTGGGTCCTGTAGTCCACCCATTCCAGTTATTACTTTAGTTGCCCTCCTCTGAACCCTCTCCAGCTCTGCTATGTCTGCCTTACTGTATACCTCTCCTGGTGCCAGACGGCTTCCAATGAATGCAGGGAGAGCGGTTACAGTCACCATTACAGACATCACATATGTCGGCAGGCTCACAGCACATGCGCATAGTGTATGTACTGCGCATGCGCTGTAGCACGCTGAGGATGCCCATGTAGTTGTAGTTTGTGTGTGAACCTGACCTTAGAGTCCAGACATGTCGGGGCTCCTCGAGAGAGAACACAGAATGTCTTTATAAGCAGTTCCCGTTGCATCAGTTTTATGGTCCTGATAAATTCTGGTTTCGCTGGTGGTAGAAACATTTCCAGAACGTGAGCGCCACTTGTAATAGGGATTTATATGAAGCCATTAGGCGGTATTGTGATGTGGTGCTGGGATTACCCAAGGCCTGGCTGATTCAGCAAGAAACCATCTTCTATAACATGTGCAACTACACAATCATAAAACATCCGAGCTTTCAGGAACCACGGACCGGTAATTTTTGGAATTTTTTTATTCTGATTCATTTACAAATAGTTGCCTATTCCAAATTGCAAATGTTGTCTTTTATTTTCATTTTATGTTTTTTTTATTTTATTTTTTTTGTTTTGTCAACCTCGCCTTACAGGGGTTGTTCAGAATTTAGATTATCAGATCGGTGGTGGTCTGACAGCCCTGCAGTCCTGCTTATTAGCTGTTTCGGTGTAGTTCCCATGCCAGAACTCCGGACCAGAACCGCACGGCACAATCCACTGTGTAGTGGACGGAGCTGGTTACTACAGCGCTGCTACCATTGAAGTGAATACTGCAGTAACCAGATCTGTGTTGTCACTCAGTATCAAACTCCTGGCTTACCCCTTTAAGAGGTTCTTTGCTTTGGACAATCCTTACTTGTTAGAAGGAGTCCATGACAGTAAGCTGATCACAAAGTGTCTCCCTGCTGGACCTCCATCGATCAGTCGTAATCTGTGGGTGTTTCTCTACAGCGCCTCCACAGGCGAAATGAAGCATTACACACTGTCCATTCACATCAATGGGTTATCTGTGCCATGTAGGACAGGTCAGGTCCTCCAGAGCCAGAGATGTTCCTTTCTCAGAATTTGTTAATAGGCTGTAGGGATATGGGTTGTCTGAACTAGTCTACCCCTTTAACAATGATCTTGCTCATAAGCAGGAATTGACACAGGGTACTACATTAACTTCAAGCTGTCATAATTTTGCCTCCCCGGACCAGTGATGGAGCATATTTGGAGTCAGTGGTGCAAGAGAGGACATCCAAAATGACACCTACATTGCATATGATGTCCTATGTACTATGTATGTCCTGTACCATATAACGCCCTGTACTATGTATGCCCTGAACCATATAATGCCCTGTACCATATAACGCCCTGTACCATATAATGCCCTGTACCATATAACACCCTGTACTATGTATGCCATGTACCATATAACACCCTGTACCATATAATGCCCTGTACTATGTATGCCCTGTACCATATAATGCCCTGTACTATGTATGCCCTGTAGCATATAACGCCCTGTACTATGTATGCCCTGAACCATATAACACCCTGTACCATATAACGCCCTGTACCATATAACTGCCCCCCCCTGTACCATATAATGCCCTGTACCATATAACGCCCTGTACCATATAACACCCTGTACTATGTATACCATGTACCATATAAACCCTGTACCATATAATGCCCTGTACTATGTATGCCCTGTACATATAAGCCCATATATGCCCTGTACTATGCCCATATAATGCCCTGTACCATATAACGCCCTGTACTATGTATGCCCTGTACCATATAACACCCTGTACTATGTATGCCCTGTACCATATAACGCCCTGTACCATATAATGCCCTGTACCATATAATGCCCTGTACCATATAATGCCCTGTACCATATAATGCCCTGTACCATATAATGCCCTGTACCATATAATGCCCTGTACCATATAATGCCCTGTACCATATAATGCCCTGTACCATATAACGCCCTGTACATATAATGCCCTGTACTATGTATGCCCTGTACCATAACGCCCTGTACACTATAACACCCTGTACTATGTATGCCCTGTACCATATAACGCCCTGTACCATATAACGCCCTGTACCATATAACGCCCCCTGTACCATATAATGCCCTGTACCATATAACGCCCTACCATATAATGCCTGTACCATATAACGCCCTGTACCATATAACGCCCCCTGATACCTTTCTATGTATGCCATGTACCATATAACGCCCTGTACCATACAACGCCCTGTACCATATAATGCCCTGTACTATGTATGCCCTGTACCATATAATGCCCTGTACTATGTATGCCCTGTACCATATAACGCCCTGTACTATGTATGCCCTGTACCATATAATGCCCTTACTAGTATACTATGATCCCTGTAACCATATAACGCCCTGTACATATATGTATGCCCTGTACCATATAAACGCCCTGTACCATATAATGCCCTGTACTGTATGCACCATATATACCATATAACGCCCTGTATGTTATGCCTGTACCATATATAACGTCCTGTACTATGTATGCCCTGTACCATATAATGCCCTGTACTATGTATGCCCTGTACCATATAACATGCCCTGTACTATGTATGCCCTGTAGCATATAACGCCCTGTACTATGTATGCCCTGTACCATATAACGCCCTGTACTATGTATGCCCTGAATATAATGCCCTGTACATATGTAATGCCCTGTACCATATAATGCCCTGTACATGTATTACATATGTACCATATGCCCTGTACCATATAACGCCCTGTACCATATAACGCCCGTACCATATAACGCCTGTACCATATAACGCCCCGTACCATATAACGCCCTTACCATATAACGCCCTGTACTATACCATATAACGCCCTGTACCATATAACGCCCTGTACCATATAACGCCCTGTACCATATAACGCCCTGTACCATATAACGCCCTGTACCATATAACGCCCCGTACCATATAACGCCCCGTACCATATAACGCCCCGTACCATATAACCGCCCTCTACCATATAACGCCCCTACCATATAACGCCCCGTACCATATAACGCCCCCATATAACGCCCGTACCATATAACGCCCCGTACCATATAACGCCCCGTACCATAACGCCCCTACCAATAACGCCCCTACCATATAACGCCCCGTACCATATAACGCCCCTACCATATAACGCCCCGTACCATATAACGCCCCGTACCATATAACGGCCCCGTACCATATAACGCCCCGTACCATAAACGCCCGTACCATATAACGCCCCGTACCATATAACGCCCCGTACTACACTGTTACATTACATGGTTGTACATAGAGACTCACCTCTTGTATTCTTGCATTTTCAGGCCATTGGAAATGCCAAAACCACCCGGAATGACAACAGCAGCAGATTCGGGAAATACATCCAGATTGGATTTGACAAGAGATATCACATTATCGGTGCCAATATGAGAACCTACCTTCTGGAGAAGTCACGTGTTGTGTTCCAGGTTTGTGTCTCTGTGTATAGTTGTGCTGTCGCTCTCCACTTTTCAGTTTTTGAGTTACATCATGATTTATGCTCCACTCACACCCAAAGCTGTGATTTCAAACATACAGTATAAAGTCCAGCTCCTAGCCATGCAGTTTCCCATTACCACAGGTGTATAACATCCAGCCCCTAGCCATGCAGTCTGCCATTACCACAAGTGTATAAAATCCGGCCCACAGCCATGCAGTCTGCCATACCACAGGTGTATAAAATCCGGCCTACAGTCTGCCATTACCACAGGTGTATAAAATCCAGCCCACAACCATGCAGTCCGCCATTACCACAGGAATATAAAGTTCAGTTCCTAGCCATGCTGTCTGCCATCACCACAGGTGTATAAAATCCATCTCCAAGCCATGCAGTCTGCCATTAGCACAGGTGTATAAAGTCCAGCCCCTAGCCATGCAGTCTGCCATTACCACAGGTATATAGAGTACAGCTCTTAGCCATGCAGTCTGTCATTTTTAACAGTGTATAAACTCCAGCTCATAGCCATGCAGTCTGCCATTACCACAGGTATATAGAGTACAGCTCTTAGCCATGCAGTCTGCCATTACTACAGGTGTATAACAGCCAGCCCCTTAGCCATGCAGTGTGCCTTTACAGACATGTGTGAAAAAATATCTTGTTGTAAAGAGCTCACTCCTCACTGAGTGCTGAGGGGCATATTTCATAAAAGTCACCAACACTCTGCTAAATCCATAACTGCAGAGACTAGACCTCCTCTGGCATTAACAAAAACCGTGCTGTGTCCGGAGCTTCATGGCCAAGCAGCTGCATGGAAACCTTACATCACCAAGCACAATGCCAGGCGTGGGATGACGTGATGTAAAAGCACAACTTGTCTCTGGAGCAGTGGAAACTTGTTCTGTGGAGCAAAGCACGCCTATCTGCCAGTCAGATGAACTAGTCTGGGTTTGTGAAGGCCAGGAGAATATTACCTGCCGGAGTGCACTGAGCCAGATGTATAGTCTGGTGGAGGGGGATATTGTTATGGCAATGTTTTCCAGGGATCAGTCTAGACCCTGTAGTTTCAGCGAAGGGATCTTAAAGGGGTTATCCCATGACTAATGTAAAAAAATGAAAATCAGACATCATATATAGTACATGACAATCTCTTTCTAACAAAGCTAGAACCAGCCCTGTACCTCACGTGGATCCAGAGATCTCCACATTCATTGGTCTGCTAGATTTATATCAAGCTGGCAGCTCAAGGGGAGTGTCTTTTCTGCTGCAGCTAAGGGGGCGTGTCTCAGCTCTCCCTATCACAGCTCAGGGGGCGTGTCTCAGCTTTCCCTATCACAGCTCAGGGACAGTTGCAGGATGAAACTGAGCATGTGCGGCCTTCTCAGTGAGCAGGACAAATAAATAGGAAAAAGAACAAACAGCAGGTGGCGCTATACAGATGCAGTTTATTGAATAGCTCAATGGCTGTGCTAAATTTTTAATTACATGCAGTTACAAAAGTATTCAGATCCAGGTGCTAGGATTAAAACTGTAGAATATTTTTCGTGGAGCAACCCCTTTAGTATACCAAGACATATTGGACAATTGTATGCTTCCAACCTTGTGGGAACCATTTGGGTAATGCTCTTTTCAAGTGTATACTGCGGAGCAGTCCCTTAGAAGTCAATGGAACGGTTTGTAATTACACCTGCTCACCGCTGTGCTCTTCAAACGGTTGGTCAGCGGAGGTCCCAGGAGTTGGACCCCACTGATCTGATATTGATGACCTTTCCTGAGGATAGGTCATCAATTTTACAATCCCGGAAAAACCCCTTCAACTCTTTCGCTACCAGCACCATACATGTATGGCGCTGGAGTGATAAGCAAACATGGCGCCTGCTCGCATGTGCAGCGGGTGTCATGGCAGGCAGGTCACCGCTGTTTAAACAGCAGAGACTTGCCGCTAATTACTGCGACCAGCAATAACGCCGATCACGGTAATTAAAGCCTTTAGATGCAGTGATCACGACATGGCACGGCAGTGATCACGGCATCTAAAGTGTCAAAAACCTGGAAGCTTGCGCTTCTAGGAATCCTACTGACATCCCCTGCAGCCAATGGGGATGCCGGTAACTGGTTTGAATGCCCTGGGTTTCGCCGAAGAGACCTAGAGTGTTCAAACTACATTTCTTATTTTTAAATAAGAAATGAGCAATAGACAGTAATAAAGTCATTTTAAAAATACATGATTGTTCAAAATAAAAAATTTAAAAATAGATTTTTAGGCTCATATGTGAGCTTCAAAATCATTACAAAAAAATGTAAAAAAAACAACAAAAAACGATTAAAAATTTAAAAAATGTAAAAGTTTAAATCACCCCCCTCTCCGTATAATAATAAAAAAAACCTAAATAAGAAAAATATATGAACATCATCAGTATCACCGCAACCGAAAACGAATGTACTATTAAAATATTTTGCCTAAACAGCGAATGGCATAACGGAAAAAAGGGTCAAAATGGCCAATTTTCCATTTTTTCATTGCTTCTCTTCCCCCAAAAAATGTAATAAAATGTGATCACTCCAAAATGTTATCAATAAAAACTACAGATTGTCCTGCAAAAAAATTAAACCCCCTTCCCTCCCCAAGCTCAGTAGATATAACTGTAATAAAGTTATGGGGGTCAGAACATGGTGATGTAAAAAAAAAAATATTTTTTTTTCAAAGTTTCAATTTATTTTTATACTATTTGAACATAAAAAACCTATACATATGGGGAGTCGTTGTAATCGTACTGACCCAGAGAATGAAAGAAATGGGTCGGTTTTGCCGCAAATGAAACAAGGTGGGAGCAAAACCCGTAAAACAGTGGAGAAATTGCATTTTTTTTCCCAATTCCACCCCATTTGCATTTTTACTGCTTCCCACTACATTGTATGCCATAATCAGTGGTGGCATTAGAAAGTAGAACTTGTTCCCTCAAAAAATAACCCCTCATACAGGTATGTGAACCGAAAAATAAAAAAGTTATGGCTTAAGAAAGAAAAATGAAAATGCAAAAATGAAAAAACCTCCAGTAGTGAAGGGGTTAATGCAATAGTACATACAGAACAGAGAAGGCTATATCACAGGCCTGTATGCTGAATACTTGTGTCCACATCCGTCCCTCTCATCTGCAGGGCTCTCAGTTTCATTCCCCTTTTCCTGACAAAAACTTAATAAACTTTGCCTTAAAAGAAAGAAGAAGTGATTGAATCAGATTTGTTCTCTTCTGCCCAAGTGATGAAATGAGAAGACAGGATTTCGGGGGGAAAAAGAAACATTTGAAAATTGAAGTCAGTTCCCCGGTGAATGACAAATGTCCCTTCACTTGCGGCTGCTCGGGATAGGTCATCTTCTGTTTTTCTGCCAGATTGATTTCTTTTTTTTTCTAGATAAACTTAGTGATGAGAACAAGGAGCGGGAAGGAGGGGTAGTCATCACTGGTACAGACAAGGCCGGCCCTGTGGAGCAGAACCATCATACTGCCTTCAGTCGTGGTTATTGGCCTCCAGGGACAGTGCAGTCAGGAAGGGTCTATTCACATATCATAAAATTGGTTTTGCTAAAATTCTGCAACAAACTGGGATGTCATTGTGACAGAAGAATAGACCCTAAAATGCAAAAAAATTCTGACCTTGGGTCCACAGAACCAACAATGCACAAATAAGTAATTTTGAAAATGAAATTTTTTTTATTATTTTTAATTTTCAATTCTAATCAAGGATGCTTGAACCCTAGTTCTTTCAAATTCAGATGTGGAAAATATTCTATAAAAATTTTGGGGTATTTTCATCATAGACAATGGGGGCATATCGCTAGGATATGCCCTTATTGTCTTATCGGTGCGGGTCCCACTGCTGGGACCCGCACCTATATCGAGAACGTAGCGGGGAGCACCTGGAGGACCCCAGGTTTCCCGGGGTCCAGCCACCACCAGGCGCAGCTTCCCCGCTGGTCCCATAGAAATGAATGGGAGCGCACTGCGCATGCGTGGCCACCGCTCCCATTCATTTCTATGGAGCTGACGAAAATATTTTCGGTGGCCCCATAGAAATGAATGGAGGGCGGCTGCGCATGCACAGTGCAACCCCGGACAAGAATAGGCATTTTGAACGGGGTGTCTTGCCGTGTGTTCTGCAAATTGCAGAACACACGCCAGGCGGCATCCGCAATACTACGGTCGTATGAATGGGCCCTTAATATATGTAGTATTTTTTATTTTTATGGTCAAGTGCCTCTTGAACACTTATAGTCAAGGCGCTGATGGATGAAAACTGAGATGTCACCCCAAATATGTCTGCACTGCTTTCTTCTTCATCTATATAGTGCTGTCAGCAGTTTTGAGGGCTAGAAACTGCTGACAGACTCCCTCTAAATATAAAAGATAAAAAGCTACAACATTTACAAAACACATTATTTCTCTTCAAAATACTTAAATTTTAATTCATCAAACGAATTGTCTTTAAAAGGGGAGGGGCTGTGACAACCGCTGATCAGCAGGTTGATTTTATCAACGTAAGAGAATGGTTGATATGGTCAAGGTTGAAAATGGCGCCTCTGGAAAGCATGACCAATACGTGAATGTGGCAGTGATAGATTACGGGTGGAGTTACCTTTTAAATGCTCATTTTATGTTTGTTCGATACTAACTCTTCTATTACGTTACCAGGCGGAGGACGAGAGGAACTACCACATCTTCTACCAGCTCTGCGCCTCCGCCGGTTTGCCTGAATTTGCCGACTTATCACTGTGTAAGTGCTTTTTCACAGCTCAGCTTTTCTGTGCTCGTAAACGGCTTGTTAGACATAAAAAAATCAAATCAGTAAAATCCATTAGATTGTCATAATGAATAATTATACCCCGCAGATGCGAGCTTAGATGCGATTATGTGAAAATGTGCATGATTACGCTGTCAATAAAGTCAAATTAAATTCTAGAATGGCTTAACAGGAGACGGCGTAAATTATTGACCTGTTCAGTAGTACGTACCCCGACTCTGATCTAACCGTTGGGGGTCATTGGAGGGGTCCTGAGACTGTAAAACGTCATTGAAACCCCTTATTTTAATGGTTACAGTGGAGAATTTTCAATTAAAGAGCTTCTTTCAGCAGAATCAACCCTATTAAATGGTTGGGTTCATCGTGCTGATTAAAATGATACCTTTCTTTTGTCTGTATGCTAAACAGCAGTAGAGCTATCTGCGTTTGTATGTATATTTAAATGAGTACATTGGAGCACCAGGGGGCAGGCTGAATCCTTGGAGCACTGCTTTGTAAAACCCCCTGTGCTCTGCACACTCCCCCCTCCCCTTGATTGACAGGGCTAGATGTCAGCGCAGCTGTGTCCTAGCATGTACATATCATATACACTACTTACTGTAGCCTTACCATATTGAGATATGCTTAGAAATCTGATATAAATATTCACAGGCACAATATATGATTATAATATGTAATAGCTTTCTAAGCATAGAAAAAATATTCTTTTCTATGTGGTAATACCATAGCTTAGTGAAATGGTAATGGTCAGTCTTGCATGTACAGAGCCTAAGTTCAAGTCCCAGGCAGGGGTGCACCTAGCCTTTCTGCTGCCTGAGGGGAAACTGAAACCCCTTTGCCACAATGAAAGCACTTATTGCCCATGGCCCTTCCGCTGCCCCCCTTTTGCCTCTACTTGGTGCTGCCTGAGGCAATCGCCTCACCTGGCCTCATTGTTGATGCACCCCTGCTCCCAGGAAAGCCTTTTTTTTCCGGAGCTGGAAGCAGAAGGCAATGCCCACTATGGTGGCTATGGAGCTGAACTGCAGTACTCAGGTGCTGGAGACGACACAGTGTACAGAGCTTTATGATTCCAGCTCAGGAGCTAATGATCAGCCTCGGCTTCCATCTCCGTCCACTGGATGGTTACCGACAGCTTCCCGAAATAGCTGATTAGTACGTGTGCCAGGAGTCAGATCACCGCTGATCTGATATCGATGACATATCCTGACCGTTTTACAGCATGCAGATGGCAAATATGTATCATTTTATATGATGTATGAAATAAAGATTCCATGTAATGGTGGGGCAACACCTTTAAAGGGCTTCTGTCAGCAGTTTTGCTAACGACTTTGAATAGGACTCCTGAGATTCTCGGGGACCACAGTTCCCTATGACTTAGCTAGTCGATAATGATGAGCAAAACAAGCTTCTGATGTTACATCCAAAGTCGCTTCATTCCAAACTTCGGATTAATACTGTACGGAGATCCGTCTATGTACAGTATTAGAATGTATGGGCTCCGAAGAGCTGAAGTTAGTTATTCGCAAAGTCACGCGAGACTTCGTTGAATAACTTCGGTAGTTGATTTTTGGAAAACCACTTTAAAACGTGCAAATATTTTGCGAATAACTGACTTCGACTTATCGGAGCCCATACATTCTAATACTGTATGGGGACGGAACTCCGTACAGTATTATTCCGAAGTTTAGAACGAAGCGACTTTGGATGAAGCCTCTGAAGCTCGCCTCGCTCATCAGTCAGGTAAAGGGGGGGGGATACCTCCACAGGTTACTTGTTTTCTGTATCTTTGCATTTATGACCCTGCTCTTTTCATCTCATATGATATGGGATTGGATTGTGTTTCATGGATGATTTCTGTGGAACTACCTTCAATAAAAACCCAATGTTAAAAAATAATGTAAGTCAAAGATTTTAATGCCAGATCCGGTTTTTCTGTTTTGATGTAATACAACCAGATTCATCCTGGGGCATTTAATCAAATGGAACCGTTTTGCTCCGGTTTAGAGATCCTCTTCCGGATCTCAAAGTACCGGAATGCAAAACCGCAGATGTGAACGTAGCCTTAGACCACCTTACTTACGAGGCCCTCGTACAGCTGAACGTATGGTATGTCGGCCCTGCTCCTATCTCCTATAGAAGGAGAGAAGGATGGCGTAACCGTCAGGACTGTTCCCTGATACTTTCTATGCAAATTACTCCATTTTTGCTTCTCCTGGGGTCTAACATTAAAGGGTTTCTGCAAATGACACTTGATGACAGTAATGTTAGTCTCATATTTCTGCGTCCAGTAGTTTAGGCAAAAAATACGTTTTTATAATATGCAAATGACCTCCCCTAGGTGCAGTAGGCGTGAACCCTGCACCTAGGAGCGGCCGTAATAACATCCGGGCGGCCGCCGGCTTCTTCAGTGTGCGTGTGTGGATGTACTACCGCAGTGCGCAGTGCGGGATTTCGGATCGTACAGGGCCGGGAGCCGAAAGAGCTGGCTGCCCGGCCCTGTCAATCAGCGCTACGGAGGCGTGGTAAGAGGCGTTATTACGGCCGCTCCTAGGTGCAGGGTTCACGCCTACTGCACCTAGGGGAGGTCATTTGCATATTATAAAAACGTATTTTTTGCCTAAACTACTGGGACGCAGAAATATGAGACTAACATTACTGTCATCAAGTGTCACTTGCTCATTGCAAATGACACTTGGTTTAATAGGGTGATTTCTGGTGACAGAAACCCTTTAAATACCTCCTGGGGACAAACTCCTTTCTAAGGAGTAGAAAGACTTGAAGGACATGACGTTCCCTCCCATCATTCCAGGTCCTGGAGATACTATACTAGTGAGACGTTTATGAACTCTCTCCAAACTTAAACTACGTATCATATAATTTTATCGGATCTAATTCTTTCCTCGCCCTCTGTCATTATCCCCACTTATCGGAGGCTCTTAGTTTCGCACCTACTCTATGCAATAATCCAGGTAATATGAGATAAACGCTGTAATTACGTAAAAGATAAGAGCTGAAATAGAACCGAGGATGAAGAAGTATACAATTATTCATCTCTAGCTAAGTCAATTAAACCTGGTCTCGAGTGACTCTGGAAAAAAAAGGAACTTCTGGAGGAGTCTCCGCAGCTCAGATCCTGGTGCTGTTCTCCAAGCAACATTTTATCTTAACTCGAAGGAAATATTATGTCGTTCCTAAAACGTTGTATATGATTATTATGTTATCTGCTGTATTCATGTACATAGGAGCAGCCAGTGGCTCTGGGCTCGAATCTACTCAAGACAACATCTGGAGAGAGTTTGTATTTTCCACCTGTATTTGTGTGGGTTTTCTCCAGGTGCTGTGGCCTCCTCCCATTTTAGGCTACTTTCACACTTGCGTTGTTGTCTTCCGGTATTGAGATCCAGCAGAGGATCTCAAGACCGGAAAGAAACATTTGCGTTTAGTCCTCATGCATTCTGAATGGAAAGAGGTCCGTTCAGGACGCATCAGGACGTCTTCCGTTCCGGCAGCTTTCCGTTTTGTGACTGCTGCAAGCTGTGGTTTTGTGTCCGATCATAAAAACGGATCTGGCACTGAAAACAATGCAAGTCAATGGTGACGGATCCGTTTTTTAGGAGCCTAAAAAATCGCATCCATCATCCACTGACTTTTAATGTATTTAGTGACGGATCTGATTTTTTCAGTTTTGATTTCACACAACCGCATCCTAATGGACGGATGCATCCTGAGGTGCAAAATCAAAACGGATCCATTTAATTCCGGTATTGAGATCCTCTGCCGGATTTTAATACCGGAATTACAAACGCAAGTGTGAAAGTAGCCTTAGAGGTAAGCCTTTTTTCACACGTCAGTGTCCGTTATGGCATCTGTGCTAAGATGGTCTGTGGTTCATCCATGAAGATTTCCATATTCCATCTGCTTCTAGGCTGAAAATTAGTTTCCATCGCATCACCTTCCAATGGTCCTTGAAAATCACTGGGAGAACACAGACGCCATCAGTGGTTTTTTACGGACCCATAGATTTTAATGGGCGTGCTTGGTTCACATCACAGACCAGTGGCGCCTGTCTCCTTGGTTCTTCCACTAACCCATGCTCAGTGGAAAATCACTGCTGCTGTGTATAAACACATTAGGCCACATGCACACATCTGTGGACCACGGTCTGAGAAAACCCGTCCAGCTGAGTGCACAAAGTGCACGGCGTCATAGCAACCAATGACGCCGTGCGCTTGTGCACTCAGCAGGATGGCAGGCCGGTTTTCACGGGCCAGGGTCCACGGATGTGTGCATGAGGCCTTAACCTGTACAAACACCATGACGTACAGTTAAGTCGTGGTACAGTGTAAAGTGTATGAAGCCTCCTTCATGTAAGGTGGATGGTGGCTGTGTAATACAGCAGTGACTGAGATTGGAGATGACACCGATCCCAGTCATTTAACCTCTTAGATGCCATGATTTGCAGCAATCGTGGCATCTGTGGGGTTAGGCAGAGGGAGGGGTGATTTCCACTACGCGAAATCTCGAAGCTCTGATCAGTTGCGATGACAGCCTGGGACATTAGGATAGGTCCCAGGGCTGTTATGGCTAACTGACTGAAAAGCTGTGCATGAGGCAAGGCTTCTCAGGCATAGTGTCAGAACCCCATAGACTGCAACAGTATTCTCTCAGAAGATCACATGTTCAAGTCCCCTAAGGGGGCTATAAAATGAAAAACACAAAAATAATAAAAATTCAGATCACCCCCTTTCCCAATTTTCCATATGAAAATAAACAATAAAAGATAAATAAACATAGCAGGTAACAATCCCTCATTCTGCTCTGTGGACATATAGAAAAGTTATGGCTGTCAGAATGCAAAGAAAAAAAAAGTTATTCAAAGGTTTTTATGGTTTTTAAAAGTATATAAATTTGGTATTGCCATGAATGTACTTCACTGCAGAATAAGGTCCTCATGTCATTTTTAAATTGTGGTGAATGGCATCAAACCCAAAAAACCTTGACAGAATTGCCATTTTTACCAGTTTCACCACACAGAATTTTTTTCCCGTTTTCCAGTACAAGCTGTGGTAAAATAAATGATGCCTGTAACATATACAAAAATAAAAACAAGCCCTTGTTTGGTTATGTGAGCAGAAAATGAAAAAAAAAAGATGTTTCTTAGAAGGCTAAGAAGGAAAAATGAAAATGAAAAAATAAAATTAGGCCGTGTCCCAAAAAGCTGAAGTCAATGGGTACGTGTGATGTGTGAAAGAGGCCTTAGCTTGAAATTTAGATTCTGGTCCTCAGTAGTTGCAGCCAGTAGATACCAGCTCATGGACTCTGCCGTGTTACTTTTATTTCACCCTTTCCTCCTGCAATTTTTTTTTTCAGCACAAGCCGAGGAATTCTTCTACACCTCGCAGGGAGGTGACACCGCCATCGATGGGGTGGATGACGCAGATGACTTTGAGAAGACCAGGCAGGCGTTCACTCTTCTGGGTAAGGACTGCATTTTAGGGCCTTCATCAGGAAGATTTGAGGGTCTTGGTTGGTGATCTGGATTCAAATCTTCTATGTTTCCCAGCTGGAGTAGATAGTGACACGTAAAGGACGCTGCCATAGTGATGGTGACTTGCCAGAGTGACACGTAAAGGACGCTGCCGTAGTGATGCCAGAGGAATTCTTATTTAAAGGGAATCTCCACTTTGTTAGATTTATCTTTGTTAGACTGGTCCTCTAAGGGCTCATACACACGACCGTATGTATTTTGCGGTCTGAAAAAAAAAAAACGGATCCACAAAAAATGCGGATGTGCATTCTGTAGTTTGCGGAACAGAACAGCTGTCCCCTAATAGAACAGTCCTATCCTTGTCCGTAATGTAGACAATAATAGTAGAAGTTCTATTTTTTTGTGGAACGGAAATACGGACGTACGGAAACGGAATACACACGGAGTACCTTCCTTTTTTTTTTTTTGCGGACCCATTGAATTGGATGGTTTCGCATACGGTCCGCAAAAAAAACGGAAACGGAAAGAAAATACGTTTGTGTGCATGAGCCCTTAGGGTTTGTTCACATGTCAGCAAAAAAGCTTCTGTAATATTGCTGCGGTAGAAATCCATGTCGCTGTGCGTAGCAGATCCACAAGTGGACTATCCCCACTGTCATTCATTGGGGGTAATCCTTGGCTTTTCAATGCAGAATTTGCAGAAATACAGTGCCTTGTGAAAGTATTCGGCCCCCTGGAACTTTTCAACCTTTTGCCACATTTCAGGCTTCAAACAAAAAGATATAACATTTTACATTTTTGGTGAAGAATCAACAACAAGTGGGTCACAATTGTGAAGTGGAACAAAATTTATTGGATCATTTAAACTTTTTTTGTAATAATAAAACTGAAAAGTGGGGCGTGCAAAAATTATTCGGCCCATTTCCTTTCACTCCAGAAGTTGATTGAGGATCTCTGAATGATCCAATGTTGTCCTAAATGACTGATGAAGAGAAATAGAATCCACCTGTGTGTAATCAAGTCTCCGTATAAATGCACCTGGCTCTGTGATAGTCTCAGGGTTCTGCATCATGAAGACCAAGGAACACACCAGGCAGGTCCGTGATACTGTTGTGGAGAAGTTTAAAGCCGGATTTGGATACCAAAAGATTTCCCAAGCTTTAAACATCCCAAGGAGCACTGTGCAAGCGATCATATTGAAATGGAAGGAGTATCAGACCACTGCAAATCTACCAAGACCCGGCCGTCCCTCTAAACTTTCATCTCAAACAAGGAGAAGACTGATCAGAGATGCAGCCAAGAGGCCCATGATCACTCTGGATGAACTGCAGAGATCTACAGCTGAGGTGGGAGAGTCTGTCCATAGGACAACAATCAGTCCAACACTTCACAAATCTGCCCTTTATGGAAGAGTGGCAAGAAGAAAGCCATTTCTCAAAGATATCCATAAAAAGTCTGGTTTACAGTTTGCCACAAGCCACCTGGGAGACACCAAACATGTGGAAGAAGGGGCTCTGCTCAGATGAAACCAAAATCCAACTTTTTGGAAACAATGCAAAACGATATGTTTGGCATAAAGCAACACAGCTCATCCCCCTGAACACACCATCCCCACTGTCAGACATGGTGGGGGCAGCATCATGGTTTGGGCCTGCTTTTCATCAGCAGGGACAGGGAAGATGGTTAAAATTGATGGGAAGATGGATGGAGCCAAATACAGGACCATTCTGGATGAAAACCTGTTGGAGTCTGCAAAAGACCTGAGACTAGGACGGAGATTTATCTTCCAACAAGACAATGATCCCAAACATAAAGCAACATCTACAATGGAATGGTTCAAAAATAAAGGTCTCCAGGTCTTAGAATGGCCAAGTCACAGTCCAGACCTGAATCCAATTGAGAATATGTGGAAAGAGCTGAAAACTGCTGTTCACAAACGTCTCCATCCAACCTCAAAGAGCTCCAGCTGTTTTACAAGGAAGAATGGGCAAGAATTTCAGTCTCTAGATGTGAAAAACTGATAGAGACATCCCCCAAGAGACCGCAGCTGTAATCGCAGCAGAAGGTGGCGCAACAAAGTATTAATGCAAGGGGGACGAATAATTTTGCACGCCCGACTTTTCAGTTTTATTATTACAAAAAAAAGTTTAAATGATCCAATAAATTTCGTTCCACTTCACAATTGTGACCCACTTGTTGTTGATTCTTCACCAAAAATGTAAAATGTTATATCTTTTTGTTTGAAGCCTGAAATGTGGCAAAAGGTTGAAAAGTTCCAGGGGGGCCGAATACTTTTGCAAGGCACTGTATCTATCCTGCTACTTTATTTCCACGTATTTTTCCTCTTATCGGGCTCTGATCTGTCGCTATGACAGCCTGAGGCCTTGTGAAGACTCCGAGGCCTGTCATAGTAAGGTGCCTGTTAATCTCTGCAGTCTTTGGTACAATTGATCAGAGGATCGCATATTCAAGTTCCCCAACTATTACAGTAAAACAAATTTTTTAACTTTTTTTTTTAAATAAAAAGCATAAAAATATTTAAAAAATCGAATTTTGCATTTAAACATAAACAATAAACATAATAGTATTACCACATCCAAAAATGTCCAAACAATTAAAATATAAAAATATTTTTTCTGCATGGTGAATTCCATAATGGAAAAAATAATAAAAATGTGTGATTCGCCATTTTATGGTCACCTTCCCCATCTCACCAATATTACATAAAGAGTAGTAAACAAGTTGTATGTAACTTTAAATGATACTAGTAAAATCTACAGCTCGCCCCACAAAAAACAAACCCTCACACAGCTCTGTAGAGAGAATTATTAAAAAGTTATGGGGATCAGAATATGGCGATGCAAGGCAAATATTTATAGTGGTAGTAACATAATAAAAACCATATCAATTTGTCATCGGCGTAATCGTACTGACCCGCAGAATAAGGTTATCGTGTCATTTTTAGTGCATATCGAGTACCATAAAACCAAAACCCAAAAAACTTTGGCAGAATTGCATTTTTTTAAAAAAATTCACTCGACAAAGACTTTTTTTTTCACATTTTTCAGTACAAGATATGGTAAATGAAAGGGTGCTGTTAAAATACAACTTGTACCGCAAAATATAAGCCCTCATACAGTTATGTCAGTGGAAGAGTAAAAAATGATGGGTTGGGGAGGAAAAAAAAAAAATTGGCGCAGTCCAGTTATAGTTTTTAAACTAACAAAAAGGTTTTTTTTTTATCCATTCTGAGGATTGTGGGGGTCCCAGCAGCCGGACTCCCACTGGTCAGTTAGTTAGAGGGAGTAGTAAGTAGTATTTATCATGAAGTAAGCACGGTACGTATTTATCATGTAGAGAAAGTTAATACAAGACACTAATGTATTGTGATTGTCCATGTTGCTTCCTTTGCTAACTGGATTCATTTTTCCATCACATTATACACTGCTTGTTTCCATGGTTACAGACCACCCTGCAATCCATCAGTGGTGGTTGCGCTTGCACACTATAGGAAAAAGTGCCGGCCTCTCTGGTGGCCGGGACCGTGGGAACGCACATAGGCTAGTGCTTTTTCCTATAGTGTATAAGCACGACCACCACTGATGGATTGCAGGGTGGTCATAACCATGGAAACGAGAAGTATACAATGTAGTGGAAACATTCAGCCAGCAAGGGAAGCAATATGGATAATCACAATACATTAGTAAGTGCCTTGTATTAACTTCCTCTACGTGATAAATGCTATTTGCGGAAGTGACACAACCCCTTTAACCCCTATCCAGTGGGTATGCTCATGCATAGGGCTTATGCACACGGCCATAGTTTCGGTTCGCATCTCATCCGCATTTTTGCGGCTCGGATGCGGACCCATTGATCTCAGTGGGGCTGCAATAGATGTGAACAGCACACCGTGTGCTATCTGCATCCGTAAGTCCAAGGCCCCGCAAAAAAATAGAACACATCCTATTTTTGTCTGTTTTGTGGCAGAAGATTTTTGTCTGCAGGAAGAAAAGAAAAAAAAAAAAAAAAAAGAAATGGTGGCATGCATCCTGGGCCGGAATCCGTGTTTTGCGGATCTGTGATTTGTGGACAGCAAAACACTTATGGGCGTGCGCTTGAGCCCTTGGGGGTGGTTCGGCTCATGGGGTTCGGGCTGCAGCCTCTTCATTGCTGGATTGCAGGATTTGTCCCATTCACAATAGTTGTACAGCTTATCTCGATTGAGAACAGAGGATCAGGCATATTATAGTCCAGCATGTCTTATCCTACTTTCCCTAAACTCAGGGACGCCCCCCTCTACACATTAGACCAGGGATCAGCAGCCTCCGGCACTCCAGCTGTTCTGGGACTACAACTCCCAGAATCCTCCTTTCACTTCTATGGGAGTTACAAAAGCAGCTGAGTAAGTGTGCATGCTGGGAGTTGTAGTTTCACAGCAGCTTGCGTGCCGAAAGTTGCTGATCCCGGCATTAGACGGATGCTCGTCTAGTCGCTCGCCCGTTACCCTCTGAGGAGTGCAGCTCAATACATTACTCTTTCTTCCTTCTTAAGAAAATAAATAACCCCATTAATGGCGCCCATTAATTAGACGGCGTTCAGCAAACTGTTTATCTTACAACTGCGCATTGACCACCGAGCGCTGATTGGAAACTGTCAGCAATGATGGAAGACCCCACTGCAGGGGTCGAAGCTCAAGTTTTAATGAATTTTTCAGTTCATGTTATAATCAATATTCACTTTTCTTCAGTTTGATGTTTCCGCTCCAGTTCTAATCATTTACATGTCAGTTTCTTGTGGGGAACGTAGATATTTGTCATCTAAAATAGACAAATAGATGTAGCTACAAAATGTCATATCGTTTTGTTAGACAGCGCCTATGCAGAGCTGATGTGTTGCCATGGTTACAGACTACAGAGTGTGTAGTCAGAGGCTGCAGTCAGGAGATACTCCTCTCTCTGTCTACTTTCTCCATAACCTATAGCATGTAGTAGATGGGGCAGATGGAAGGGAGCAACACATGGCTCTGCATAGGAGCTGTATGCACAAACCAGTCAGAGATGGGGTCCCGTTATAGGACTACATGCAAAGTTGCTTCAAAAACTCTACAGCAGTTCCCTAGGTGGACATAGTTACAGATGCTATGCATCACATGTAAATGTCACCCAGTGCCAAGGACGACATCCGGTCCAGGTTTTACTCCACTGATCATGATGTCCTCTACTCTAGTCACATCCAAAGCTGCGCTGAGTCCATCAGCACTGACAGAAAGTTTCCAGTGTAAATGTGACATTTCTTCACAGCAGGGAATACTCTTAGCCAGCGTGAGGTGTGAGGTCATGCTAAGACCTAACAGGAAAGCAGAAGAAGTTTGGTATGCAGCTTTGGGTGTGAATAGAGCAGAATACATATTGAATCTCTAGACCTTACTCTTCTAGAGTATTTTACTACTTGCTGGACATCTTCTGTAGAGTTAGTCCTATTTGGACTCATGTCACGTCTCCATGTTGAGCCCTGAATGACTAGTTATGCTGCAGTCCATGACCCCACTGTGTTTCCGTCTTGCCAGGAGTGAAGGAGTCTCACCAGATGAGCATCTTTAGGATCATCGCTTCCATTCTGCACTTGGGGAACATAGAGATCGCTTCGGAGCGGGACGGCGAATCCAGCAGCTTGACGGTAAGGAATATATCATTATCAGCTGCTTGTTAGGACCATAGGTAATAATGGAGTTATACTGGGTAAGTAAAACATGGCTGCTTTCTTCTAGAAATAGCGCCCCACCTGTCCATGTGTGGTATTGCAGCAGAAGTGAAGCCAACTGCGCTTTTCTATACAGTGGGCCTCTGCTAATTAATTTATACCGCATGGTATACTTTTTTTTTTACATTGCAGCTAATGGTGAATGCATGCTACTATATGTCTATATAGTGGCTACTGTGGGAACTGTATGGCTATATAGTGGGTACTGTATGGCTCTATAGTGGCTACTGTGGGTACTGTATGGCTCTATAGTGGCTACTGTGGGTACTGTATGGCTCTATAGTGGGTACTGTATGGCTATATAGTGGCTACTGTGGGTACTGTATGGCTATATAGTGGGTACTGTATGGCTACATAGTGGCTACTGTGGGTACTGTATGGCTATATAGTGGCTACTGTGGTACTCTATGGCTCTATAGTGGCTACTGGGGTACTGTATGTCTATTGGCTACTGCAGCTACTGTATGTCTAGCTAGTGTATATTTCAACGAAAGGCTCAAATGCAGTCTGCACAGAGCCTGACGACACTGCCATATATTGTACAAATAACTCTGTTCTCTAGTGCTCAGTAATATTAGCACCACATAGTGTTTCCACTCACGTAGGGGTCTTTCTCAGGCACGTTGAGAATAACCCTTGCTGGAGACAAAACATTGCATTTTTGTGATTGGGACATGTAAATAATTTTTTTATTTTTTTTTTAACTTTTGGATGCTGTCACGCCCATACAGTGCATGTGCAGTGCCATATAGTGTCCAGTAACAATACCGCTCATTCTGTACAGTGCCCAGTAATAACCGTGCCATTGAGTGCTAACTAATAGTGCCGTACTCCAAGCTCTTAGCCATCACAAGTATGGTTCTGATTGTAGCGGTGTAGATGGTGATCACTAGATGGCGGAGCCCTGTTACCCTAGGCATAATCCAACTTTAATTAGGCTCGCCATTCATCTCGCAGGCGGTGAGCGCCACAGGACTGACCTGTTTGTCAGGAGATAAATGGCCGCAGTTCTGATGACTTGTACACTCAGCGCCTGAGGACAGCAATGGAAAACCCGCGCTGACGTCTCGTGGCGATGCTTCCTGCTGTGGCCCATAATATTGCCCTGCGGCCACCAGTGATGGCTCCCAGTGCGGCACATTAGCCTGAGAAACCAGTTCTTTACATAGCCGTGAGACATGCTCAAAGGGGCACGACATGTTATGCAGCTTTATGTCTCAGTTCCCTGTTGTGAAGATCTCTGTTTGCTGTCAGTGACTGTGAGGGTCTGTCCTGGTGATGTCATGATCATTACAGTAGTTATCTTAGCTCTGTCTAGATGTTCCGTGTATTAAGAAGAACTCCCGCAAAAAATTTTATTCCATGTCCTGCTAGAAATGTACATGATATAATCTGTAGTGAATGTCATTTTCTTACCAGTAGCTGAATTTTTGAGTTATATCATCCTGAAGTTTCTTATTTGTGTCATGTGACTAGGAATTAGACCCACCAACTCACACAGAGACTTATGTGTGGACAGGAAGTCTAATTCTCTACGTATTCCTATGGGAGCCTCACTTTCAGTCTCATAGGAATGAATAGAGCAGTGACTGGCTTCCTGTCCTGGGTCAGTTGGAGGTCAGGGAGTTGGTCACATGACCCAGCTACAATAACAAGAGAGTGGAAACTCTCAATTTCAGCCTCTGATAAGAAAATTACATTCACTACAGATTACATCATGCACCTTTCTAACAGGTCAGAGAATAAATTTTTTGCGGGAGTTCTTCTTTAAGCGTTACATGACCACGACAGGTTTTGTCCCCATTCACTGACAACAGGCGGAGATCTTTGAAACCATAGCGTATAAACCTGTTTTGTCATTTAACAATAATAAAGATTTACAACTTATTGCAAGACAGAGCTCCGTTAACTGTACTGTAACTAACCCTGCAACTATGTCATCAACACATGACTAGGATCTCTGCCTGCTGTCAGTGAATGGGAACCTACATACAGGTGTAAAATCTCCACCAGTCACATAGACTATAAGTAGAGCAGCACTGCACATTTTTAACCACCAGGGATTTAGGACTCCCATTCTTGTAACAGGTGGAGGTCCCAGCAGATGGACCCCTAGCAATCAGATAGGAGTTAAAGGGCATCTGTCAGCAGTTCTGTACCTATGACACTGGCTGACCTGTTACATGTGCACTTGGCAGCAGAAGGCATCTGTGTTGGTCCCATGTTCATATGTGCCCGCATGGCTGAGAAAAATTATGTTTTAATATATGCAAATGAGCCTCTAGGAGCAACGGGGGCGTTACCATTACACCTAGAGGCTCTGCTCTCTCTGCAACTGCTGCGCTCTCTGCACTTTGATTGACAGGACCAAGTGGGGAAAAATTCATAACACCTGTTCAGCCAATCAATGAGCAGAGGGTGCGGCAGTTACAGAAAGAGCAGAGTCTCTAGGTGTAACGGTAACGCCCCCATTGCTCCTAGAGGCTCATTTGCATATAGTAAAACATCATTTATCTCAGCAGTGGGGACACATATGTACATGGGACCAACACAGATGTCTTCAGCTGCCAAGTGCACATGTAACAGGTCAGCCAGGGTCATAGGTACAAATCTGCTGACAGATGCCCTTTAAGTGTTGATTCTGGGAAAATCTCTTTAATAACAGAAAGTGCAGAAATTTCTTTCCACCCCTTTGATGGTTACTGTAGGTCACATATGGGGTCCCCCCAGGACATTTACATTAACCCTTTACTGTTTATTTTTTCTAGAAAGGAGACAAGAGTCTTAACCACTTCTGTACTCTGCTCGGGGTGGAGCACGACCAGATGGAGCACTGGCTGTGCCACCGAAAGCTCGTCACCACGTCGGAGACTTACGTGAAGAACATGTCGGTCCAACAAGCGCTCAATGCCAGGAATGCTCTGGCCAAGCACATCTACGCTCAGCTATTCAACTGGATAGTGCAACATGTGAACAAAGCCCTGCACACCACCAGCAAGCAGCACTCGTTCATCGGCGTGCTGGATATATACGGGTAAGAGAGCCGCCATAATGAGAACTCATTTTACAAAACTGGAATCATACAGTGAACCAAATGGAGGCAAGCTCCTGACCCCCAGAGAGATTTCTGGTTTTATGTAAGTAAAACTTAAATGGCATCTGTCAACAGATTTGTACCTATGACACTGGCTGACCTGTTACATGTGCACTTGGCAGCTGAAGACATCTGTGTTGGTCCCATGTTCATATGTGTCCGCATTGCTGAGAAAAATGATGTTTTATTATATGCAAATGAGCCTCTAGGAGCAACGGGGGCGTTACCGTTACACCTAGAGGCTCTGCTTTCTCTGCCACTGCTGCACCCTCTGTAGTTTGACAGGACCAGGTGTGATGACATTTTCACAGCCTGGCCCTGTGAATCAATCTGCAGAGGGAGCAGCAGTTGCAGAGAGAGCAGAGCCTCTAGGTGTAATGGTAACGCCCCCGTTGCTCCTAGAGACTCATTTGCATATAATAAAACATCATTTTTCTCAGCAATGCGGGCACATATGAACATGGGACCAACACAGATGTCTTCAGCTGCCAAGTGCACATGTAACAGGTCAGCCAGTGTCATAGGTACAAAACTGCTGACAGATGCCCTTTAAAGGGTTTTTTTGGGAGGCCAGTGCTTGATGTCGGACCTCCACCGATTGGATATTGATGGCCTGACCTGAGGACCGACCATCAATTGTAAAATACTGAAATATCCCTTTGTTATAAAATGAAACGTTCTGCAACTTTCTAATTTACTTTGTGATTCTTTTCCTTACCATTTTCAAGATCACTGCTTGCTGTCAGTAAATGACACCATTCTTTACATCCAGATGTAGACTTCTCGCTTAGTGAGCTAACAGCCTTTTACACATGATACGTTTTCCCTACACTGATACATTGTAGCAAACAAGACCGTAGAGAGATTTGTGCTGCGGTGTGTGTTTAGCTCACAGAGGATGGTGTGGACTGGACACAACTGTAGCAAAACCTCAGCTGTGAGATATATGGGTGTTCTAAACCGGTCTTCCTTGGTTCTAACAATTAATGATAATGATTAACGGTTCTCTTTTGGGTTCAGTTCGTTAATTTGTAGCATTCCATGCACGGCCACCATTTACAGGGGTTTGAATACCTTTGCAACTAGTCTTTTTATTGCCGCAGTGCATCCAAAATAAAAATGATGCAACTTTACAAATACCTATTTTGTGTATCCGGCTCCTATAGACCTATGTGTCTCCATGGTGACAGACTACAAATAACACTGCGTAGTCTGACCTTGTCCAAGTGTGTAATTTTTCAATTTCTCTGTCCCTTTTGTTTGTAGGTTATCAAACAGTGGGGGCAGACAGAAGGGAGTAATCCCCTGACTACTCCCAGGGTTTGTTTGTAGTCTGTAACCATGGCGACAAATATGTCTGTATAGTAGCTGCATACACAGAACAGTGGAGCTTTGTATTCAGAGCTGTTTTGAGAGTTTCTACAGCTTGTATTTTGAATGCATTGCAAAGGTTTCCACTAAATGGATCCAGGGAAATTTGAGGCATCGGAAAGGATTTTTTTTTTTTTACCATCCTTCCATTTGGTGTATGTCGTCTTACAGGGCACAGAGAGGTTGTGGCCGTCTCTTGCGGCATCTTGGACACGAGATGATTTAGAATTGTTTATTTCACTGATGTGTTGCTTCGGCCTCGGGTTGTAAATTAGCGGATAATGTAACTCTTCTGTACTGTGCCGCCGCTCCGACAGGCGCACTGCGGCTCCTTAATTGTCCTCAGAGATTCTGGAGTCTCAGAGCAGATGAATGGACGCTTTCCCTTCACTTATAAAAGGACAATTAGTATCTCCAGCGCCTGAGCTCCGAGCACAACTAAAAAAGTAAAGTGGCTTATAATTCTGCCATGGAGGGGGGATTGTTATACATGAGTTTTATACTGCACAGTGCTCAGCTGGTAAAGGGAAGAGGGTCTCATGTTTACTTTCTTCGGCACTGAAATGGAGTACACAGGGCCCCCCACTCTGTGATTGAGGCCCCAGCAGTCGGACCCCCACCAATCAGACACTTGTCTCCTCTCCTGTGGCTAGGTGATATGTTATTAGTCCGGTTTTACGTAGATGAAGTTTCATCTCTGTATAAATGAATAATTTTAGATTCAGTTCAGTTACCATTTACTAGATCTGTGTTTGTTGTCAGTGAACGAGCACACTCATGTCTACATACAGGGCAGTAATCCTGTCCACACCTAGTCCACACTCTTGTGTTAACTCTTCATAAATGAAAGGTTCTACAATTTCCTAATTGACTTTATGATTTAATGTCTCACTATTTATAAGAGATGTGTTTGCTGTCAGTGAATGACAACACTGTTGCATTAAAGAAGAACTCCCGCAAAATTTTTTATTCTCTGACCTGTTAGAAAGGTGCATGATATAATCTGAAGTGAATGTGATTTTCTTATCAGAGAATGTAATTGTGAGTAACAACCTCTCTTCTTATTGTAGCTGGGTCATGTGACCAACTCCCTGACCTCCAACTGACCCAGGACAGGAAGCCAGTCACTGCTCTATTCATTCCTATGAGACTGAAAGTGAGGCTCCCATAGGAATACATAGAGAAATAGACTTCCTGTCCACACCTAAGTCTCTGTGTGAGTTGGTGGGTCTAATTCCTAGTCACATGACACAGATAAGAAACTTCAGGATGATATAACTCAGAAATACAGACACTGGTAAGAAAATGACATTCACTACAGATTACATCATGTACATTTCTAGCAGGACATGGAATAAAACATTTTTGTGGGACTTCTTTAATTATTGTATTAAGGCTGGTTTTAGGGTAATAAAGCATAATCACTTCATAAATGAAAAGTTCTACAAAGTCATCATTTACAAGAGATGTGTTTGCTGTCAGTGAATGACAACACTCTTGCTTCCATTCAGAGACAGTAAATCTATCTATAACCAGTCCTGCTCATAGTTGAGAAGTGAATACAATTGTATCTGGTGTAGGCAATGTTTTCATCTAGTTTGTTACAATGTATCAGTCTGTAGTCCAGGCTGCTTAGCTCCCAGAGCATTGTCTAGACTGGATACATTTTGTATCCACTTCTCCGCTATGGGCAGGATTGGTTATAGACAGGATTACTGTCTCTGGAAGCAAGAGTGCTGTCATTCACTGACAGCAAACACATCACTTGTAAATGGTGACTTTGTAGAACCTTTCATTTATGAAGTGATTATGATTTATTAACGTAAAACCAGATTAAAGTGTAACTGTCATTCATTTTTTTTATTTGTGTTATGTGTTGGGGCAGTGATACTGACCATTTTTGTAATATACTTTTATTACTGAAATTGTACATTTCTATTAGAAAAATAGCTGTAAAGTGGCCCATTTTGAGCCTTAGCAACGCTCCTCTGTCTTCTGTTTACATAACAGTGAAGCCTTGCTCAACACTGACTGTGTTATGTAAACAGAAGACAGAGGAGCGTTGCTAAGGCTCAAAATGGGCCACTTTACAGCTATTTTTCTAATAGAAATGTACAATTTCAGTATAAAAAGTATATTACAAAAATGATCAGTATCACTGCCCCTATACATTACACAAATAAAAAAAAGAATGACAGTTACACTTTAATGCAAGAGTAGATACAAGAATGTTCTCATTCACTGACAGCAAACACATCTCTTGTAACTGGTGACTCATAAAGTCAATTAGAAAATTGTAGAACTTTTCATTTATGAAGTAACTTAAAACCAGCTTTAATGCACGAGCTGTTTCCAGTCACTGACAACAAGCACATACCGGTTGGGAAAAAAAAAATTGTGGTGCTGTCCAATCAGGACGATGTGATTGGATGCGACACTTCTGAGCTGCTGCATATACAGTATTATGTATCTCGCCACCTGCTCGGCACGGCGTCTGCCCGTCGTGTAGGTGGCGGTCACACATCCCTCTTTCCCATATTCTGTCTATCCTATGCCAGCAAACACTGTGTAAGCGTGGGCAGCCATGTATATGGTCACCCAGCTTTCCCGGGTGGAGATAGAACTAAGACATGGTTGATTTGAATCTCTGCCTCTTTATTTGCAGGTTTGAAACATTCGAAATAAACAGCTTTGAACAGTTCTGCATCAACTACGCCAACGAGAAGCTACAGCAGCAGTTTAACTCGGTATGTGACCTCCGAGGACTTACCTCTGTACCCTGCGCAGGCGCCCATGACTGTATATCCAGCTGATTTATTGCCTTCGGGGGGCGCTGTCATAATACTATATTTTTAGAGGCTGCTCCCTCCATGGAAATGAATGTAAACCTTATAGAGAGGCGTCTGCATTTCTTGGTCGCAGAGTCTATAAGTGGCCGTCATGTGGGTGTTGTGCCTCACAATGGTCTTGCTCGTGGGTGACCCTGATTTTTCATAAATGATTGGCTAAGTTTGCAGCTGTAATGGGAAGTGCAGCTCTGGAGCACAAACTTCTGCTCTGAAAAGTGAAAAAAATGGCAACATCTTGGGACTTTTCTGGCTCTATCACATTTTCTAGTTATCTTGTTTTTTTTTTTGTTGGGGGGCGGGGGGGGGGGGCTTTGTCCATAAGAGAACAGTCGTGACTTGCTGGCGACCCCCTAATATGGTGACGGTGGTCTGCGCTCAATCTTTCTCAGTAAGTGTCCAACAGCCCCATGCATTTGTACAGACAGCACCACCAGCTACTACCATGTGGTCTTGGAAACACCGGTGGTCCCAGGACTCAAACCCCACTGATTGGGACATCCCCTATATATAGGACCTCCTCTATCCCTTTTATAAAAACACTTGCATTCCTCTTAAAATAACAATTCTGGAACATCTTTTCTCAGAACTCTGCATTGGGCCGTTCCTCTGTTATTCCTCCTAGAAATGTATGATTACATTGACTGGGTGTTACCATTCCTCTCGTCAGTGTGGCATGTCCCCCTCAGTTTCACACTGTCCAATCACCAAGGAAAACACCCTATGCCCAAGTGAAATGGTAACACCCAGTTGCCAGCTTGTCCAGGAAGAATAACAGAGGAACGGCACTATATAGAGTTCTAAGGAAAAATGTTTCAGAATCGTATTCTATGCCAGACAAGCGGACAGATCCTCTTTAAGATGGCGTCATCGACCACTTTTGGTGTTTTCCTTGCAGCACGTCTTTAAACTGGAGCAGGAGGAATACATGAAGGAGCAGATCCCTGGACCCTGATTGATTTCTATGATAACCAGCCCTGCATTGACCTGATTGAGGCCAAACTTGGGATTCTGGACCTTTTGGACGAGGAGTGTAAGGTGAGCCATTACCTAAACTGCGTCTTGCACATCATCAGAGAGCATCAGAACTTTACGCCGGGCCATGCTGATGCCATGTGGAATGACAGGCGCCTCCGGGCTTCTCACTTTGGTGATCTGTGATTCCCGGTGTAATGCTCCGACCCTGCACTTTGCTTAAAGAAGAACTCCCGACAAAAATTTTATTCCATGTCCTGCTAGAAATGTACATGATGTAATCTGTAGTGAATGTCATTTTCTTACCAGTGTCTGGATTTTTGACTTATATCATCCTAAAGTTTCTTATCTGTGTCATGTGACCAGCAATTAGACCCACCAACTCACACATAGACTTATGTGTGGACAGGAAGTCTAATTCTCTATGTATTCCTATGAGACTGAAAGTGAGGCTCCCATAGGAATGAATAGAGCAGTGACTGGCTTGCTGTCCTGGGTCAGTTGGAGGTCAGGGAGTTGGTCACATGACCCAGCTACAATAAGAAGAGAGGTTATTACTCACAGAAACAGTCACTGATAAGAAGATGACAATCACTACAGATTATATCATGCACCTTTCTAACAGGTCAGAGAATAAATTTTTTTGCGGGGGAGTTCTTCTTTAAAGAGGACCCGTCCCCTCTCCTGACATGTCCGTTATAGTAACTACTTGCGTTCCTCATGTAATAACAATTCTGGGGCATCTTTTCTTACTGCTGTATGTTATGTCCTTCCTCTATTATTCCTGCTAGTAGTTTATGAATAAAGGTCCAGTTGGGATTGTGTCTCTGCACCGTCTGACACTGTAAGCACTCATTGGACACGATCCCAACTGGTAGCACTCAGCTGTACCTTTATTCATAAAATTCTAGCAGGAATAATAGAGGAAAGCCACAACAAATAGTCATAAGAATAGATGCTCCAAAACGGTCATTTATTCGGAATATAATTATTTACTAAAGCAGACGAGTCAGGAGAAGTGACAGATCCTCCATAACAGTGGGAAGATTACAGTATCAAAATTAATGGCGGCGTACATTCTGAAAGGAGCCTTTGTAATAAATAGGAAAATCTGTAGGCATTTTGTGCAAAAAAAATTTAACAGGGTGCTATAGTACATTTTGTAAGTTTGTTGCAAAAAAACAAAAACAAAAGAAAGCCAGAAAATCTCTGATTGATACATTACCCCCGTAGACCGG
The DNA here is from genome assembly GCA_900303285.1 of Rhinella marina. Classification (NCBI taxonomy): domain Eukaryota; kingdom Metazoa; phylum Chordata; class Amphibia; order Anura; family Bufonidae; genus Rhinella; species Rhinella marina. Next base: position 12,481 of record ONZH01001103.1, on the reverse strand, counting down.
CCATCTAGACCTGCAGCAGATTTATTACAGGGGCTCAGGCTGGATGAGACGCTGTTCTCTGACTCTATACCAGATATTGCTTGGATTACTTGAAGACAGAATTTTTATGCCAGAAATTGTGACTCAATTTTAACACAAAAGTCACATTTTAAGCCCCGCCCCTATCACCTGAAGCCACACCCATTTAAGTAAACCACGCCCCTTTTCAGGCTAGCCATGGATATGTATTTACGTCAATTTAAACTAAAAGGTTATTACTTTTATTTGTTGGCTGGATGGTCTGGTGTGCAGTATTCACAGCATTGGATGGGGGTCCCTTGGGTATTATTCCTTTTCACAGGCCAGATTTTTATAGAAATCACGTACATCCGTTGGTAAATGACCCCCTAAGTGCCTGATCAGCAGAGGTCCGACTTGTATTTCCCCGGCCACAACGCTCCATTCAACTGTATGGGGCTGATGGTGATAGTCGAGCGCTTGTACTTGTCTCTCACTCCCGCGGTCCCATAGAGTTGAATGAAGCAGCAATCTCATTATTGGCAGGGACCCAGTGGTCGGAACCACTGCCGATCAGGCACTCGTGCACTATTTTGTGGCTAGGGGATGAGTCTGGTAGAGCTGCTGCTGTTCAACTATCATTGTGTGTGGATTGTGTATGGACAGTGTATATAGCCATAATTTATAATACACTGAATAAGATTTGGCTTATACTTGTGAAAATGGATTATGTAGGTGCCATGATTTTTCTTTGGTGATGATGTAGTTTTCACGAGAGATTCGTTAATTATTGAGTATCTGATCGGTATATATTATAAATACATCGACACTAGATATAGAATGAGGTAAGAATTGACCATAATTATATGATTTATGATATTTAGAGCTAGTGGCATGGGAGAGTTTATCCTATGCAGTTTATGTAAGTCCCCTGAGGAGCCTAAAAATAACGGCGAAACGCGTTGGGACCGGTGTAATAGCTCAATCACTATAATCCTAGCAACTGGATGTCATATTGAGTTACCTTGTATATATTATTGTTAGTCTCATCATTGGTAATCTAGTAGATAAGATACCTGCTGTGCATATATGTCACATGTCACACATATGGTCATTAAATGGAGCACTGTGATTTTTCTTTGTAATATCAACTCTTCACAACCTCCATTATTGCTGACTATTGTGACATGTTTATATTTGCATTTTTTTGTATATAATTTTCAGTTTGGCTCTTCTTTGTGTGAGAGTGGTGTGGTACATATAGAAACAGGTGGGTGATGGTCTTTACTATCTCAGGGCCTTCACAGGGACAGTAGGAGGTACGAGATACGGGATCGCCCCTATCGGGGCGGCCATTCCGTTTGTAGGTAGGGCCCTTTTAGAGAAGGGCTAGTGTTAGGGTGATCTTTCTGATTTATCCCAAACACATCTGACCTGATCCAACATTCCACCTACCACGGATTGGAGTTTACCCATAGAAAAGTTAGTGGTGTGTTTTTTTGTTCGATTGATTTTAATATATAGCAATAAAAGTTATATCTTATATTGTACATTCATATATGAGTAGGATCACTCCTGTGATTTCTCAAAGTTTATATCCGTCTCATGGAATATCGGACAACCCCTGCAGTGTGAACCTGAAAGCGAGATGCTCTGCAGACATTTGAAAAAATGATTTTTAGTCCAAAATGAATAAAACTCAGTCATAAAAAGGTGTTCATCGACTTTAAATGCAGTATTACAGCTAAAAGATGTTTGTCTTTAGGTCCCTAAAGGCACGGACCAGAACTGGGCTCAGAAGCTGTATGACCGGCACAGCAGCAGTCAGCACTTTAAGAAGCCCCGGATGTCTAATGTTTCTTTCATAGTGGTTCACTTTGCTGACATGGTAAGTGCTGACGCTCCATAACGCAGTCTGATCCTGTTACAGCACAACATATTTTTTCAGGATGCAAAATTGTAAAGTGAATCTCCACCTTATCAGCCAGTTGTTTTTGGCCCAAAATTTAGCTTTGATTCATTGCTTATTCCCTGCAGAGTTCAGTAAGGTAACACACTGAATACCTACAGCCACCACTAGAGGGAGCTGGCTGCATTCTATTATGATAGTGAGTTCAATGTATAAAAGTATGCAGTGAGCTCCCTCTAGTGGTGCAGCCACAATGTTGTATTTTATCTCTAAGTAAAAAGGTAAACTCCTGCCCAATAAAGCAATCAGAATGCTGTGGACCTGCAGCCAGGGTAACGTTTTATCTTAATAAAGCTTTTAATGCATTTCTCAATGTCTACCCATTTTCATGATCTCTGCTTGCTGTCAATGAATGGAAACGTTATCTTAGGATTAGTATTGTAAAGGTTTATAGCTTCTGTCTGATGGCATTCACTGACAGATAGCAGAGATCTATACAACTGCAGGTAAGGCTACTTTCACATTAGCGTCAGCAGGGTCTGGCAGGCTGTTCCGGCAGGGGAACAGCCTGCCGGATCCGTACTAACGCTAGCCCTTGTGTGCTGCTGGAAGTACGCCTGGCCCCATTCACTACAATGGGGGCGGGCTGGAGGTCCGGCCGCAGCACGGCAAACATGCTGAGAGGCGGCCGGAGAAAAACTGTGCATATACAGTATGTTAACCTTCCCCCAGCCATAGAGTTAAAGGGATATTCCAGCCAAATATAAAGAGTAACAGTGGGATACCAACGGGGGGAAAAATAACACCGCTTATTATTGCCTCTCCCATCCCACTCTGTTGCCCACACTGTGTACCAAAAGGCTATTCTATATTTTAATGCCAGTTGCATCCCACTGCAACCCTTTTTTTAATTTGACAAGAATAGCCCTTTAAATGACAAAACTGACTACCAGCAGGACACCACTAGGGGGAGCTCACTACATATAGATTGATAAGGCTCCCATAGAACTCAATAATAAATCCATCCTCTGGGAGCTCCCCCTAGTGGCGGCAGCAAGCAGGCAGAATTGCATCATATATGGTTGTGTGAAGGGAAGCTTTGGTATTTGAAGCTCTGTAACCAAAAATGCAGCACCTACCCCTATATAGTTATTATTCGGCGGTGTGGCGTTTTGCGCATTTATTCTGCAGCGAGAAGTTTTGATAACTTTATGAAGAGCACGTATTACATACTGATGATTGTGTTTACTCTCTAGATGGAGTTTATTTGGTCTGTGGTTTGGACGCTTTGCTTCAGTTGTATTAGTACGTAATTACTGTAGACGTCCCCATCAGGTTTCCCCGTGGTGCCGGCTTATGGCTGCCATCTGACTCTGTGCATCGAGAAGGTCACAGACCATGATTTAAGAAATCCAGCAAAATGATATTGTACATTGTGCGCTGTAGGGAAACTGACCTTTAGAAATGAAAAAAAAATATTTTTTTTTTCATTTTGGCCACATCAAGATTTATTCTTGATGTATCCCCCAATCAGCCATAACATAAATTTTTATATAAAATGAACTTTTATTTTATGCTAATAAGGCCTCTAGGTGCAAGGGGCGTTAACCTCTGCTCCTAGAGGCTCTGTTGATTGACAGGACCAGGCAGAGAAGAAACACTCCATTCACCATAGATTTAAGGACCTTCAATGATGTCATGACCATGTGATCAGTCACATGGTTAGGATCACACAAATAGCCTGTCTCCTCCTAAACTATGTGACTGATCACATGGTCATGACATCATTGAAGGTCCTTAAAACTATGGTGAATGGAGTGTTTCTTCTCTGCCTGGTCCTGTCAATCAACAGAGCCTCTAGGAGCAGAGGTAACGCCCTTTGCACCTAGAAGCCTTATTTGCATAAAATAAAAGTTCATTTTATATAAAAATGGGGGCACCAGTAAATAAAAGAGATATATATATTTAGAATCAGGTGACATTAGCACATCTCTAATGTCAGCCTGATTCATACCGAAAAAACTGGTGACAGAAACCCTTTAAAACCTAATACTGTTTAGATTCTCATCAACTGCTCGGACCCGTCCAGGCATGGACTCCACAAGACCTCTGAAGAGTCCTGTGGTATCTGGCACCAAAATGTTAGCAGCAGCGCCATAACAGATATATACACCGCACAGCCATACCACTAAAACCAGGTGTCGCATGGACTTTCCTGTGACAATGGTGTCTGACGACTGGTGGGATATTCGGCAGTAGGTGAACAGTCCGTTCTCGAAGTGTTGGAAGCAAGAAAAACGGGCAAACGTAAGGATCTGAGTGACTGACAAGTCCCAAATTGCGATGTCTAGACGATTGGGTCGAGTGTTTCCACAATGGCAGGTCTTGTGTGGCTGGAACTGACCATAGTGGTCCAAGGAAGGACAACCGGTGACCAGGTCATGGGACTCCATGGCTCATGGATCCGATCCCACAGAAATGCTACTGTAGAACAAACTGCTGACAAGGTGTCAGATCACAGGTGTCAGAGACATCACAGCTTACTGTATATGGGGTTTCCTAGCGTCAGTAGACACTTGATCATCAGAACTGGACCATGGAGCAATGGAAGGAGGTGGCCTGGTCTGAGGAATCACGTTACATCTTATTGAAGGCCAGGAGCATCACTTACCTGCAGAAGACATGGCACCAGCATTGGAAGGAGACAAGCCAGCGGTGGCAATGTAATGCTCTAGACCAGGGATGCCCAACCTGCGGTCCTCTAGCTGTTGCAAAACTACAACTCCCAGCATGCCCGGGCAGTCTACAGCTATCAGCCTACAGCAGGGCATGGTGGGAGTCGTAGTTTTACAACAGCTGAAGAGCCTAAGGTTGAGCATCCCTGCTCTAGACAATGTTCTGCTGGGAAACCTTGGATCCTGGCACCTCGTGGATGTCACACGTACCACCTACCTAACATTCTTCATGGCAGTGGTGCCCCCTAGTGGCAATGACCTCTTTCACAAGGATAATGCCCAGGCCACATTGCAGATTGTCCAGGAATGGTCTGAGGAAGATGACAAAGAGTTAAAGGTGATGGCATGGCCTCCAAATTCTCAATCTGATCATCATCACCTCGCAGCTTACAAGATGGCGGTTTTCTTCCAGGCTCTGATCTCACTTGAAACCCTAAAAAAGGTGTGATTCGAATCTTGTCTCTAAGGAAAGCACGTAGGAGGTCACTTGGCCAGACTTTCCTCCTTATGTACTAACCTAATAAGCAGAATAAGACTGAGAGATGTGCAGAGGGAAGAACAGCTCTGGAGCACAAACTGCTGCTCTCAATAGTGAAATGTTGCACAAAAGATGGGGTACATGCAGAAGTACTGTGCTCCACCTGTAGTAGTATTATCTGGAGAACGACGTGCTTTAGACTGACAGATCCATCATCTTCTGTGTGACCACTAATGTACGTTTTCTGTAGGTGGAATATCAGTGCGATGGGTTCTTGGAGAAAAATCGGGATACGGTCTATGAAGAGCAGATTAACATCCTGAAGGCCAGCAAGGTAAGGTTTTCCTACGTATTGTGTGCACTTTGTGAATCAAACTCTTAAAATTTTCAATATCTCTGGTTGCTGTCAGTGAATTAGAACATTCTTGTTTACACCCAGAGGTTAAAAACCCTAATGCTTCTGTCAGCTGAGAGCGGGGATAAGGGGTATTCCAATCTTATATATGCCATCACTTCCACGATCACAGAGTGTCTGACATCTGAGACCCTCACCAATCTGGAGAATGGAATAAGGTTTTATTCTATACTGCAGCACCCCAGTCACCCACTGTCCATCTCCTTCATTTTCATGTTTGGTGGGGGTCCGGACCCCTCACCAGTCATGCAGTGATGACATAGTCTAACAATATGCCATTACTTTACAAGCTGGGAATACCCCTTTAAATTATCAGCACTAATCTCTGTCCTGTGCTGATAGTTTGTTACAATGTATAAGTGCAGGTAAATGTAGCAGACAGAAGATTGTCTAGACTGGATACTTTTGTATCTGGTCCTTAGCATAAGGTCTGTATGGGGTTTCAGCAACAAAAATTATTCTATTCACTGACAGCAAGCAGAGAGCTTGAACCTGGTAAGGAATTAATGCACAAAGTATAATAGAAAGATGCAGGACATATCTTTGTTTAGCACTTAAAGGGGACCTCAAGCCTTTGGGGAAAGCATGTTTGTGCAGCAGCTCTGCATTGTCAGGTTACGTCGGCTCTGCTTTTCCAGCGTGCGGAGTACGGATCCCCTATACTGTCTGTGGATCTGTACTCCGCACGCTACAAACCCCAAACAGAGCAGACGAAACCCGACAGTGAAGAGCGCTCTGAGGTTCCGCCAGCATATAATGCGGGGAGAGACCCTGCCGCCATACTGTGCTGCCCCTACAGAGGATCCGCTTCACGCTTTATATACCAAAAACCAGACAAGTGTGCGTTCAGGTGTACAGAACCGCTGTGTATTTTTCTGACAGTACCAACTGGTCGCTGATCTGTTCCAAGACGACAAGGATGCCATCGCCCCGACCTCCAGCGGAAAATCCAAAATTAATGTCCGACCGGCCAAACCAGCCATTAAAAATGCCAATAAGGAACATAAGAAGACAGTGGGACATCAGGTAAGTACCGCCATATGTGTGCCTCTCAAGTAAAACGTCACTGCATTGGGGCGGACGTGGAGATTTTATTCTTTTTTTCCTCTCTCCCTCTCTCTATTCCTCACTATCCCCCTCTCTTTCACTTGAACTCTACCTTTCTCACTCTCCTCTCTCTTTTTTTCACCCTTCCTCTCTGTCTCCCCCTCTCTTCGCTCATCCTCTCTCTGTCTCTCTCTCCCACTCCCCCGCTATCTCCCTCTCACTTTTCCACTGTCTCTTGCTTTTCCCCTCCACCTCCACTCTCTATCTCTCTCTCTTTCTCCCTCTCCCACTTCCTCTCTCCTCCCTCTCTCTCTCCCCCCTCTCTCTCTCCCTTCTCCTTCCTCTCTCTCCCACTACCGCCTCTCTTTCCCTCTCCCCCTCTATCTCACTCTCTCTTCCACTCTTTCTCCCTCTCCTCTCTCTCCCGAGTACCACCTTCTCTCTCTTTCCCTCCTTCTTCCACTCTTCTTTTCTCTCCCCTTCTCTCTTCCTCCCTCTCCTCTCTCTCTCCCACTAACCCCTCTATTTCTTTCCCTCTCTCTTCCACTCTAATTCTCCCTCTCCTCTCTTTCTCCCACTACCCCCTTTCTCTCTCTTTTCCTCTCTCTCCCCCCTCTTTCTTTCTCCATCTCTCTCTTTCTCCCTCTCATCCTTCTCCCCCCACTAACCCATCTCTCTCTTTCCCTCTCTCTTGTACTCTGTCTCCCTCTCCCACTACACACTCTCTCTCTATTTCCCCCTCTCTCTCTTTCCACTCCCTTTCTCTCTCTCTCCCCCTCTTTCTCCCTCTCCTCTCTCTCTCCCACTCTTTCTCTCTTCCAGTCTCTTTCTCCCTCTTCTCTCTCTTTTGCTCTCCCCCTCTCTATCTCCCCCTCTCACTTCTACTCTTTTCTCCCTTTCCTCTCTCTCTCCCCCACTACCCCCTCTTCTCTCTCTCTCTCCTTTTCCCTTCTCTCCCTCCCTTTTTCTCTCCCTCTCGCACTCTTTTAATTCATGGTTAGTGGATCCAGTAGATTTCAGTAGGATCCACTGATAATATAACGTGTGAAGTCAGGGAGACTGTCATCTGACTTCTGACCATTCACATTAGATAAATATCAATGTGCACGGAATGATTTTTAGAAGGACCGACCCTCTAATGTTAATGGGGGCCTCTCGATTTTCCTCCAACAGCAGATGTTGAGGAAGTGGAGGATCAGCCAGTTGAATATCAACATGCCCAATCCTTTTGCTGTTGACGAGCTAAGTTGCCCCCGGAGGTATCTTGCAGCAGCTTACTCCCCTCTCCTCTTTCAGAACATAAGTGCTCAGCCATCTCTGAGAAAGCTGTCTGCCAAACAAACTGTCCACCGGCATCTGACGGGTAATGCCAGCTTTAGGGTCTGTTCACACTGTTCAGCACATACACCAAACCTGTCCATGGAGCCAATAGATACCGAAAGAATGTTCTTTTGGAATCTGGCTGGTATATGTCAGTATAACTTTTGGTTGCTGTATAGGAGAGCACAGCAGTGATATATAATGTAGCATGTGGTGTAGGTTTTTCTATTTATTTTTTTTTTTTTACAATGGAAGACTATGCGGGATTTTTGTACAGCAATATGGCGGTATGTCAAAAGTATACATCTGCAGTATTTCCTATATATATATATATATATATATATATATATATATATATATATATAATACCTTAATCACAATGTGAGGTGAGACTGGGATCCAGAGGTTGAATTTTATCTCTGTGATCCTTTGCTTCTTCCAAGTGATAAGCGTCGCCATGTATTCTTGATAACCGCTTATCTCCTGCGACTGCAGGAATGAAGTAGCTTTTCAGCAGGAAATTGTGCCAAAGCTGAGTGACCTCCAGCGCCGATGGCCCCCATTAGTGGTTGTCACCCATTGTTTGAAGAAAGCTGGATTTTCCAGGGTCTGCTCCTGCGCAGACCTGTGGTCGCTATGGTTACAGACTACAAACAAACCCTGTAGTCGGATCTAGCAGTCACGCATTCATGACAACCTACAGACAGTGAGATGGGGGGCAGGTGAAAGGAAGGAACACGTAAGTGCAGAATGAGACCATGCTCCCTGCAGGAGACAGGGCCAGAAGACAGGGAGATGTACAAATAATCGGGGAATTAATTAGAATTTGTTCTTCTTTTTTCAGTTTCGTAATTCTCTCCAGTTGTTGATGGAGACTTTAAACGCAACTACTCCCCACTACGTGCGCTGCATTAAACCCAATGATGAGAAGATGGCGTTCAGGTAAGACGGGGGTGTATCCATCTCATGTAGAATGTACCGATACTGCCCAGAACAGATGCCTGGACCTAGCATGTGCTGGGGATCCGACCACGAGAACACCCTGCTATCCGAAGAATTAGGGTTCCTGGTCCCCTCTTTGAATGGAGTGATACTGGTGCACCACTCCATTCATTTTTATGGGAGCTGCCCTGGAGTATAACACAGGACGTAACTCAGGATCAGTACATGATAAGTAATGTATGTACACAGTGACTGCACCAGCAGAATAGTGAGTGCAGCTCTGGAGTATAATACAGGATGTAACTCAGGATCAGTACAGGATATGTAATGTATGTACACAGTGACTCCACCAGCAGAATAGTGAGTGCAGCTCTGGAGTATAATACAGGATGTAACTTCGATCAGTACATGATAAGTAATGTATGTACACAGTGACTGCACCAGCAGAATAGTGAGTGCAGCTCTGGAGTATAATACAGGATGTAACTCAGGATCAGTACAGGATAAGTAATGTATGTACACAGTGACTGCACCAGCAGAATAGTGAGTGCAGCTCTGGAGTATAATACAGGATGTAACTCAGGATCAGTACAGGATAAGTATGTAATGTATGTACACAGTGACTCCACCAGCAGAATAGTGAGTGCAGCTCTGGAGTATAATACAGGATGTAACTCAGGATCAGTACAGGATAAGTAATGTAATGTATGTACACAGTGACTGCACCAGCAGAATAGTGAGTGCAGCTCTGGACTATAATACAGGATGTAACTCAGGATCAGTACATGATATGTAATGTATGTACACAGTGACTGCACCAGCAGAGTAGTGAGTGCAGCTCTGGACTATAATACAGGATGTAACTCAGGATCAGTACAGGATAAGTAATGTATGTACACAGTGACTGCACCAGCAGAATAGTGAGTGCAGCTCTGGAGTATAATACAGGATGTAACTCAGGATCAGTACAGGGTAAGTAATGTAATGTACACAGTGACTGCACCAGCAGAATAGTGAGTGCAGCTCTGGACTATAATACAGGATGTAACTCAGGATCAGTACAGGATATGTAATGTATGTACACAGTGACTGCACCAGCAGAGTAGTGAGTGCAGCTCTGGACTATAATACAGGATGTAACTCAGGATCAGTACAGGATAAGTAATGTATGTACACAGTGACTCCACCAGCAGAATAGTGAGTGCAGCTCTGGAGTATAATACAGGATGTAACTCAGGATCAGTACAGGGTAAGTAATGTAATGTACACAGTGACTGCACCAGCAGAATAGTGCAGGATGTAACTCAGGATCAGTACAGGATAAGTCAAGGGTCCCCAAACTATGGCCCGCGGACCGCATGCGGCCCCTTGAGGCCATTTATCCGGCCCCGTCGCACTTCTGTCTTTTCCTGGCAGATAAAATAAAACACTCTCTTTCCTCTCCTGTGCCGCGGCTAGGCTCCGGGTCCAGCGCTCCTGTTTTCTCTGCCCGCGCTGCACTTTAATGACCGCGTACAGCGTCAGGACGTAGTGCGTACACTCTGACCTGACGCTGCACACAGTCAGGTGACAGTGCAGCGCGGGCAGAGAAGACAGAGGAGCGCCGGACCCAGAGCGGAGCCGCGGCGCAGGAGAGGTAAGAGAGTTTTTTATTTATTCTGATGGGCACAATGGGCCTATCTGAGGTCTGATGGGGGCACAGTGGGCTGATCTGAGGTCTGATGGGGACACAATGGGCTGATCTGAGGTCTGATGGGGACACAATAAGCTGATCTGAGGTCTGATGGGGACACAATGGGCTGATCTGAGGTCTGATGGGGCACAGTGGGCTGATCTGAGGTCTGATGGGGGCACAGTGGGCTGATCTGAGGTCTGATGGGGGCACAATGGGCTGATCTGAGGTTCTGATGGGGACACAATGGGCTGATCTTAGGTCTGATGGGGGCACAGTGGGCTGATCTGAGGTCTAATGGGGCACAATGGGCTGAACTGAGGTCTGATGGGGACACAATGGGCTGATCTGAGGTCTAATGGGGCACAGTGGGCTGAACTGAGGTCTGATGGGGACACAATGGGCTGATCTGAGGTTGATGGGGGCACAATGGGCTGATCTGAGGTCTGAATGGGGCACAGTGGGCTGATCTGAGGTCTGATGGGGGCAGAATGGGCTGATCTGAGGTCTGATAAGGGCAGAATGGGCTGATCTGAGGTCTGATGAGGCACAATGGGCTGATATGAGGTCTGATGGGGGCACAGTGGGCTGGTCTGATGGGGGCACAGCGGGCTGATCTGAGGTCTGATGGGGGCACAGTGGGCTGATCTGAGGTCTGATGGGGGCACAGTGGGCTGATCTGAGGTCTGATGGGGGTACAATGGGCTGATCTGAGGTCTGATGGGGGCACAGTTGGCTGATCTGAGGTCTGATGGGGCACAATGGGCTGATCTGAGGTCTGATGGGGCACAGTGGGCTGATCTGAGGTCTGATGGGGCACAGTGGGCTGATCTGAGGTCTGATGGGGGGCACAATGGGCTGATCTGAGGTGTGATGGGGGCACAATGTTTGTTTTTTTACTTTGAAATAAGATACGTGCAGTCTGCTTAGGGATTTGTTCATAGCTTTTTTTTATAGTCCGACCCTCCAACGGTCTGGGGGACAGTGAACTGGCCCCCTGTGTAAAAAGTTTGGGGACCCCTGGGATAAGTAATGTATGTACACAGTGACTGCAACAGCAGAATAGTGAGTGCAGCTCTGGAGTATAATACAGGATCTAACTCAGGATCAGTACAGGATAAGTAATGTATGTACACAGTGACTCCACCAGCAGAATAGTGAGTGCAGCTCTGGAGTATAATACAGGATCTAACTCAGGATCAGTACAGGATAAGTAATGTATGTACACAGTGACTGCACCAGCAGAATAGTCCAAAATAGTCTGGCTCTAATTCAGCTGTTTAGATAATTTTTGAATTGGCCTAGCAGAGTGGAGTTTGTAGGCGGGTGAAAGTGCAGAGCACAAGGAAGTTCACTTTTTGTATTACCGTGTGGTGCAAAACACAGCCTGTTATCACAGTGCACAGATGGTGCATGACACATTCAGCTCTGCTATGTTGGTTTTGTTACAACCCAGACCCTAGAACAAGTAATGAGATGCAGGATGGGACAGTCAGCTCATTGTCAAGGTGTAAATATATCTGGGCAGAGCTGGATATCTGGGTTATGTAGCCTGGGAACCTGTTGTCACCTGCTTCACACGGCTTGCCCTCAGCTCAGCAGACATGAAGGTAAGCCCCTGTTTGTCAGAAAAGCTAGCAATCATTTTTTACGCTTTTTACTGAAGAGTAGGGCCTCATGATCTTTATGGCTTTTCATGAAACAGCGCCCCTCTTGACCAAGTGGTGTGTCTGATATTGCAGCAGTGCCTTACTAAAGTAAATGGGACTGTACTGCATTGCAAGCACAAGGGTATCTACACTGACCGGTAACACAGATATAGCAGAGCTGAATTTGTCATTCAAAAGTCCCACACGACAAGCACCACATTTAGCAGACTGACAAAGTGAACACTTTAAATGTGACAAAATGGGCTCTGCCTGCATCTGCACACAAGTTTATATAAACCAGCTTCCGGCTGATACAG